>CM062096.1:10481772-10828539 GCA_031163375.1 Conogethes punctiferalis | reverse complement strand
ACAGCAGTGGACTGCGATAGGCTGATGATGATGATGATGTGGGCGTTTTATTTAGCGCTTGGTCTTCTGAATCCTAATTTTAATCAATGGAGTATTATTATAATTACTAGCTGCTGCCCGGCCCGCGGCTCTGCCCGCGTGGATATTCGTATAAAACATAACCTATGTGTTAATCTGATGTACAAACTATATTCCTGTAAAGTTTCATTATAATCCGTCAGTAGTTTTTGCGTGAAAGTGGAACAAACATCCATCCATCTATCCATCCATCTATCCAAACAAACTTTCGCGTTTATAATATTATATAGTAGGAGGATATCCAATCCTCGTGCCATTCACAGGTATGTGACTAACTTCCGCCTAATGTTTCACCGCGTGAACTTGAACAAGTTCAGGGTCACAGTACCAGTGTTGTTTTACTTTGGCTTCAAAACATGGGCCTTTTTATGACCATGATCCTTGTACTGATAGCGTGGTTATTACAATTGAGTGATTGGCATCTGATCTTCGCAATACGATAGCATCGATTAGATCATTGCTATATTTACACAAAATAGGTAGGTAGATAAATTCTCTATAAGTAGTATTCTTAAAATAAATATCAGACAACATCACATACATTGCTCCGATCCCAAAGTAGGTAGCTAAAGCACAACGTATATGGTATCAGAACAACGAAGGTACCACAAATATATACTTAAATACAAATTATGAACACCCAGACACGGAACAAACACAAATGTTCATCCCACGAATGTTTGTCTCGGGTGGGGATCGAACCCACGATCCGTGGTTCAGAAGGCAGGTACCAATTGAGCCATCGAGCCAGTCTAATAAGGCCACACTTAAGGCTTTAAGTTAATTTTAAATAAAATTTAATAAGTTTAAATAAAATATAATAATTTCAAATAAAATTTGATAATTTTAAATAAAATTTAATAAAGTTTTAAATAAATTTAATTTTTTGTTCTTCTTGTTTTTGATTTTCTATGACTCAAGAACTGTAGAAAAAAGGTAACTAAAGTTACTGCGTACATCAAAACTATTCTGGTCTCAGAACGGAAACTACTAAACCAATAAAATTAAGTTTCTTGTTCGTTACCGAATACCACGGCAATTAAGTAAGTACATATTAGTTGCTGACATCCGCATAGAGTTAACTCAAAGTGTCACTGATTCGTCACGTTCAGCCAAGTTCGTCTACCCCATGTGACTACTAGAACAATATTAATTACCCCATTATTTCAAGCGTCAGTGCGTTGACCTAAAGTGCGACGTCAAATTGTGACCTTGACGAGGTCATACACTTATGTTAGGTATGTTGTAGTTAAGTTAGGAAGTTTGTTATTCTACTTGAAGAGAACAGCACTTATGTATACTCTTTACTCATGTACGTGGGAAAGGTTGTACTGTGTATCGGGATCATTAGATGTAGGTATATAGATCTGTCAGTCGGTAGGATGGCATGGGCGGTCTTTTTTAGGGTTCCGTAGCCAAAATGGCAAAAACGGGACCCTTATAGATTCGTCATGTCTGTCTGTCTGTCTGTCTGTCTGTCTGTCTGTCTGTCTGTCCGTCCGTATGTCACAGCCAGTTTATTCCTAAACTATAAGAGCTACATTATTGAAATTTGGTACGTAGATGTATTCTGTGAACCGCATTAAGATTTTAAAATAAAATCAGAAAAAAATCCAAAATTTTGGGGTTCCCCATACATAGAACTGAAACTGAAAATTTTTTTTTCATCGAACCTATACGTGTGGGGTATCTATGGATAGGTATTTGAAAATGATGTTGAGGTTACTAAGATCATTTTTTTCTAAACTGAATAGTTTGCGCGAGAGACTCTTCCAAAGTGGTAATATGAGTGTCCCCCCCCCCGTAACTTCTAAAATATGGGCATGATAAAACTGAAAAAAATATATCATGTGTATCACTATGAAAACTACTAACGAAATTTGGTTTGAATGAAATCTAGCCAGTAGTTTTTTTTAAACGTCATAAATCAAATTACCTAATTTTTTCATTTAATTAACTCCAATATAATAAAACGTAAAGAAAAACATTTATTTAGCTGTATAGTGGTACGGAACCCTACGTGCGAGAGTCCGACTCGCACTTGGCCGGTTTTTTTTAGTTGACAACGTTTTGCTGTTTTTTTTAATTAGCCTCTTTGCACTGCTGGGCAAAATTCTCTCCCAATTTTCTTCAATGAGGGTGTTTCAAAATGAAATTTTCAATAAATGGCGCTATGTAGCTCTGAGGTCCAGCTATCATGTGATTGGTCAGTTGCTATGCAAATGTCAGTGCCATGTCAAAGTGAACCAATTACGTTACAGTTGGACCTGCTGCCTATGTGGTGGCATCTGGTCGATTTCTTTTTCAGAAATCCTTGTCCCTACACACAGCATAAGACGGTTGCTATTTGAAGGCTGATATTCGGTGACGATTCCTAACTTAAGAAAAAAATCGAACTCACGGTCTTCATAAGGGATGGCTATTGAAGGACCCACCGTGCCAGCCATAACAAAAAAAGACGACCTTTCTATCTATAATCAGTCACCCAGGCTTATACTTGCCTACTGAATCACTTAACTTATTGCAGAAAAGTAATTTGTGAAATTCACAATTTTAACATCCCTTAGTTGGAATCCCTGAATCCAGTTTAAATATTGGATAACACGCTCCGGCTTATTAAATATTCATAAGTGATTTATGAATATTTATAGAATGAACTAGCTTCTGTATTTGCTAGCACACGAAATTAGGTCTGGTTTGAGACACACTTTAAGTATCTTCGTGGTTCTTACTTAATCTGGTCAAAGGAAGTCTTCATCATCATCATCATATTCAGTATGCAAACGTCCACTGCTGGACATAGGGCTCCCCCAGTGAGAATTGTCGTGTGGGGGGATTTGCCTGAGTCAAACGAGTTGGTTCTGTATACCCTTATTTTTATCCCCAAGTAAAGCCTGCTGGCAACCAAGTGGTGGCAGTAGTATCAGGATGGAAGGCGTAGCTAAATACTGCAGGCCGATGATGGGCAGTAGCTTTCAGCAGCGAGAAGCGACGTCTTGCGTTCGCCAACCCGCCTGCCCAGCCACCAGTCGGATGCCAGGGCCTCGTTTGTTATTCGACAGGATGCACCACGGGCAGGTGAGGTTGGCTTGGCGCGAAAAGGTGATAGGCCGCTCCCTTACATCATCTGGAAACCTTCAGATTCCCAAGCTAGCAATATAGCCAGTGTACCAAGCTTGGTAGTCAAGCCATCAAATGTATGGTACACAGTTGTCACGATATGACAAATACATTTTCCTTTATTTGTCTGTAACATTTTTTTGGTCGGAAAGCAAGGAATGGACGATTCCGTCAAAATTACCGTGTCATGCTATTTCCTCTACAAATTCGCGGATAAAGACCAATTTTCTCAAGACAGGTTTTTCGCGAACGCAAAAAGTAATTTTGTTTACGTTGTAGTAGTGATATAAGGTGACAAATGACAGTATGACAACTTGACAACAACACTGGACCTATACAATACTTTCAGAAGCGAATGTTAATGTAAACATTGTGTAATTAGGGAGGCAAAGTACGACTAGTAAAAAAAGGTTCTCTTTTGTTACTCCATTTACTTATTAAAACTGGCATGTATTGTTTTGCACTAAATATAAGTTTTTTCTTTCTTTCTTTCTTCCATATTACTTACTAGCTTTTGCCCGCGGCTTCGCTCGCGTTAAATTCAGGGTTGTTATTTTATTAAGAGTGTCATATATTAGCACATCGTAGTTGTTAAGTACATTTTGATTCGAACTAGCAAATACTGTTATTTTTTTTTAGTTTTATTTTATTTCTTTAAAAAAAACTTTATTTTAATTTTTATTTTGTTTTTAATTATTGGAGAAATTTCATCTCTGACTAAATTGTAAAATGTGAATGTATAGTTAACATCGATTGCTATCTGAAATAAGTTATTTTTATTTAATAAAACTAATTGCACTACCGGAGCGAGAAGCTACGCCCTGCGATCGCCAACCCGCCTGCCCAGTGTGACGGTGGCAAAGCCTTCAGATGTTTGCCCAAAGTGGCCATTAGCTGGAGAGGCCATTGTCCACCAGTGGCCTGGTAAGTAAACATTGTCTACTTTTTCTCCGCATTGCATGTTAATATTCGTGATCCAAGTTGAGTTTGTTGCGGCACTTCTTCTCAGCAGGCTACACGTCGAAATGCTGGTAGGAAAAATGTTTGACGTGCAAAAGTAAATTACTAGTGAATTTATTTGCAGAAATAAACTATTTTATTTTTAAGAAAGTTGTAGTAGTACCTTTACTGTTATCACCTCTTCACTGTGACCACAAGTTGCCGTCGTAGGTAACTAAATTGCGTAACGATAGAAAAAAAAACAGTGGAATCTAAGTGTTTTTCTCATTCTATTTCTGTTCACGTTGTAGTAGGTACTTGGTCAACAAAAAATGTGTATAGGCTTCATTACGATTGAATATATCGGTGTATAGTGCTAATCGACTCTTCAATGAAGGAGTAGGCTTGTTTTTGTGATAGCAAGCTGTTTTATTTGATCCTAACAATCGGTCAATTGGGTAGGCCTATGATATAACTCAATGTAAACGTCTTGACTCCGGGTCTTGTATTTGTGTGACATTCAGTACCACAGACAGTGTAACTTGTGACGAATGATGAATAAAAATCAATAGTCTATCTCTTTCTATGGGTATTGCAAGAGTCTACTAAGGCAGTTCAGAAGATTTCTATTTCAAAGAACATAGTCGTAATAGCTTCTGGAAACTCAAGTCAGTTTTTTTGTAACCTTTTATTTCTGTGTACTACAAATACATAGGTAAAAGGTTAGTCAGATACATGATGGGATAAGTACTTGAATCCTTAATTAATTTGAAACAACTTGACTTTATTACAGAAATAGTAATTCTACAATATTGATTTTAGAATCGTAATGGGTATAAAAAAATAAAAATAGTTCAAGTGCGTTCTCGGAAAATCATATTTTTGTTTTTTTTATATATAAGGAGAGCTTACAGGATGACCTCACTCCACCTGATGGTAAGCGGTCGTGAGGTCCAAAAGTTAGTTCGACATGCATAATAGAACAAACCCATTGCGCCTGTCGCACTCACCCTGAAGGCCCACTCAGATGCCGCTTCACGCCCCGCCTAAAGAACCCAGGATTGTTTTTTAACAGACACGTTTGTACCTACCTCACATTTCCTTCATTCCCACCATCTAACTACCATTCACACTCATCTCATACCATACACATTCTCTTACATAACCTAAAAAGAACCTTAATCCCCGGCCTAACTGGATCCGCACAATAATTACTGCTGTCACTCGTGCTACGAGTAATGGATGCGATGCGAACGCGTTATTTATTTCGAGCCGGCGCCCATCGAACAATGGAGATGGGAAAAACTATTATAAGCTGGGGAAAACAATGCGTGGGGCAAGGGAGAAGCGGAAATACGTGAAAATGGTTAATGAAACAACGCAAAGCCTTAAAATAACCAAGATATGCCACGCTGGGCCACACAGCGCCGTACTAGACAACTGATAAACTTACTTAGATATTTTTTTTTGTAAATAAATCATACATAGAAAACACCCAGACCAAGACAAACAGACATGCTATGAACAAAAATGTTTGTAATGTGCGTTGACTCAGAAGGCAGAGGTCACATTTGGTGGTGAGCCATCGGGCCAGTCAAAATAAATTGGGGTTTGTCACCACACAGGAAAACAGGAGTATCACTCGAGCTCCGGAAGCCCTACTCCTCGCTGAAACATGACTCGGAGGTCATTTGGCTGCGGTATTCTATAGGGTGGAGGTCCTTCCCCGGACGGGCGGCTCAATTCGAGCGAAGATTCGCTATGCCCTACATTTCTTAAAAGGATGCGTTTGTGAATACGGGTGTTAGGTTATAAGCTTGACACTTAACCCTCTACCAGGACAGGAGAAAAATAAGTATTGCACGGTACCTCGGGGCGTTATCTGGCAGTGAGCTCGCGTCGGCTCGTTTGATTTGTAGCCAGGTACGGTGACAGCCGGCGTCATTAATATATGGCACAGTTAATGTATACGTGTTAATGCTTTTGGGTATTGTGTCATACACTTTGATATCTCCTGAGCAAGTGACGGCTAAACTCTAAAGAGACAAGGCAAGTCATCATCATCATCAACACCTTTATTAACAGCTAGCAAGCGTCCACTGCTGGACATAGGCCTTTTTTTTCTAGAGAGGAATGCATTAGGCACCTTCATGCCGCCTCCGGGAGTCACCTCCCGAAATAAAAGGGCATATACTACTAAGCCCCCGTTTTCGCCAGTGGGCAGCAAGTAGCAGGGACACGGGTAGCGCCGAAGCAAAAAGTCTATCCAGCAGTGGACGTCTACAAGATGATAATGTCCAGCTGTGGACTGCAAAAGGGTGGTCATGATGAAAAGAAATACCTCGTTTTAAATGGACAATAATGTGGCATAAAAATACACAATGCACACCGTTCCCGAACTAAAACTACGTAGTTTCACAACAGCTGTTAAAGTTATTGCGGACACGGGTGAGAACAGACGCAGTTAGTGATATATCCCCCTAGTTATGGCGCAAAGTCGTTAGGAAAACAGTCCGCGTTCAAACTCCATTGCTTCTGGTTGTCCACTTAACCTGTCTTATGGAATGGAACTCTTTGTTTTCTACGGAGTTTTACAACTTAGATATGCTTAATATACATGTCGCGTCATCTGGTTGAATCTCCTATTCAATTGAATGGCTAGCGCGTTCATTGAATGACGACATTCAATTGAATGACTAGACCGAACGTTGACTAAACACGCGTCATTTAACGTCCAACATATAAAAAACATTACAATGGTGAAAGTATGTGAGTGTGTAAGTTTGTTATTTCTTCAATTGTGGCTGGATCAATTTGAATAAAATTTGGTACGGAGTTAGCTAACACCCTGTATAGCGCACTACGTTTTACTGCGGGAAAATATCATACACGTATTTTTTTTTATAGTGGCTCGACATAATGGCTTCCCTACGCCTGATGGAAAGCGAAAGAGAAGCCCAAGTCGCTGTGACAACGGACAAGTAGTTATTTGCCCGTTACTGACCAGTTGGTCAATTACCTGTCAGTTGCCACCGCCATGCCGGCCCAACCCTAACCCACCACGAGCTCCGGAAGCCCTACTCACCGGCAGAAACACGACCCAGAGGTCATCTGACTGCGGTATTCTATAGGGTGGAGGTCCTTCCCCTCTCTTAGTGAGCATTCATTTTCATCGATTTATCCTACGTATGGATAAATCGATGAAAATGAATCCTCACTCATACCCACTAAACCCCCCTGTGTCGCGTTCTCTACTACTGAACCAAGCTGCTCATCATCCGTCATCTATCTATCTATAGAAAACCAAAGCCATGAAAGAGAACCCACGGAAACAACTTGTATATTTAAATTGTTAATATTAACACAATGCAGGAACAATTTCTGTCGAACATTACTAGTCGCATTAACACTAAACTAAACCGACCAATAGCGAACGCTCTTGTCAAATAACAGTAAAATGCGACACCTGATTGGCTATTAAGATAATGACATTTGGCAACCGCCTATTACATGCTATTCGGTCTCTGTGCGATTTTATCACATGTGCATTGTGCAGTGACGTAGAATACCTATTGAGGGCACCGGTTCTCAAATGTAGTTGTTGTGACCGGATTGTGGCTAAAAGGATGATAGGCCCGATGGTTTTGTTGTGAGTAAGGGGAGCCGCGGGTGCAAGTTTTAATCGGGACAATTATTTTAATGATTGATATTTTTGATATTTCTGTGGCTAGGTATGAAACTATAATTTGCGTATTATATTCGGAGGCTAATGGAATAATCAAAACTTTTTAAACGAAAAGGCTTGAGTTCTCTTTATGTATAGTTTTTTTGTGCAAAAAGGCGATCTCAGGGCTCCCGTGACGCTGCTGCCCGTCATCGGCCTGTGGTGTTTAGCTACGTCATCCATCGTTATGGTTATACCGCCGCCAGTCGGTTGCCAAGTTTTCGTCTTTTATTCATCAGGATGCAGGCAGGCAAGTGAGGATGGCTCTAGAACGTCTGTGTATGATATTGCATTTAAATCCGTTGTGTAGTTTTGGCGTAAAATCGTGATACACAGACAAACAGAGTTATTTATGCATTTATAATATTAGTAAGGATTACTTAATCATAATGTAGTAATACAAGTTATACAGCAAAAAACTTGGTAGATGAATGTGATCGTTTAGTGACAGTTTGAAAGCCGGTGCCTGTACCATATGGTATGCGAGATCGGGTTACGTGCAGGTATCGTGAGAAAACTGGTCCGTTTCGTACCTACGTCGAATAAGTGATGATGCAACCATTCAAAACTACTTGAGTAACTTTACCTACATCCCAACCTTAGTTAAGAAATAAAGATCAATCGATCGTGATGGTTATACCGCCACCAGTCGGTTGGCAGAGCCTCGTACGTTATTCAGCAGGATGCACCATGGGCAGGTGAGGTTGGCTTGGAGCGAAAAGATGATGGGTCGCTCCCTTACATCCCAATTAACATATTATAATATGATAATGTAATTATTCTGATGCGGATTGTCAAAAAATATTTCAAACTCAACTTTACCACAAGGAATAACTGGATTCTAACAAATGTAAATGTATTTAAAGTAGGAAAATTAAAGCTTAAACTTTATTATTAAGTTGTATTTTACATAAAGATGTCCACTGTTACATATTTTAGACGTACTAGTTAGGGCATTGACTTCAATAGGTACTTTTCATGCACCTGTGGCTTGCAATTTACGTTTTAATCAGAAAGTTAGCACGAAAGTTTTATTGCATTGTTCTTGCAGGGTAAAATATGAGCGATCGTCACACAGAAATGTTTTTTATAGTATTACAGCATAGTCATAGTCACAGCAAGCCGTTGCGACATTGCACAAGTTACCAAAGTAACCACTTCGTTCCTTATCCTATGTTAGAATGTAAGGGAGCGACACATCGTCTCTACGTTCCAAACCACCCAACAAATATGGTAAACAAAGAAGCAGGGAAGTAAGGGCACTCCCTTTTAATATATATTCGCTCTAAGTCACCCTCACCTGCCCGTGGTGCATCCTGCTGAATTACAGACGAGGCTCTGGCAACCGACTGGTGGCGGTATAGCTGGCGTATGTAGGCGTAGCTAAATACCACAGGCCGATGACGGGCAGCAGCGTCACCGGAGCGAGAAGCTACGCACTGCGATCGCCAACCCGGATGCCCAGCGTGGCGATTATGGGTAAAGCCTTCAGGTGTTTTCCCAAAGTGGCGAACAACTGGAGAGGCCTATGTCCAGCAGTTACGATAGGCTGTTGTTGTTTTTTGTTGTATAAGGCCACCGAAAGCGTTGTCTAAGTCGCTAAGTTTTGTACGGGCTCTGTTTAATTTGGGACCCAATGGTCCCGAGAACAAGATGTTGACTCCAAGAGTCGCCTGCTCCACCGATTGTCGGACATAAAGCGACAAAATTGAGTGGCTCGATGGCTCATTTGGTAGTACCCTCTGAGCCAGGGGCCGTGGGTTCGATTCCCGCACAGTACAAACATTTGTTTTCATGAACATGTCTTGTTCTATTGGTCTGGGTGTTTTCTATGTATAACATGTATATATATACAAAAAAAGTATCTAAGTAAGTTTATCAGTTGCCTAATACCCAAAGTATAAGCTTCGACTTAGTTTGGGGCTAGATGGCGCTGTGTGTGTTGATTAATCAGGAAGCGAAACCACCCTAATCAACGCTATAGGATCTCGTTTGTCGCGCCCAGTTCCACAACTGGCCGTTACACAACCAATAGTTTCACTTTACCTAACCCACTTTGAGAAGTAGAGGAAATATACCGTTTAAGATACCATTTTGTTATTATTTTGATGAACAATACGATTCAGTGGTGAACGCTGCCTTGATTTGCCCGTGTGTGTATTCAATTTGTTATTACCTTTAAAAGTGGTGAAAATAATTTAGTTATCGATTGTTTTATACTACGAAGTGACTGGTGGCGGTATAAACATCACAATTAAAATTGCAATTCTTAGCCATAATAGCCTATTACAAATCTATATATACAAAAAAAACTGTATCAAATTCGTTGCGTAATTTTAAAGATTTAGACACGAAAAGGGACTATGTTTTTACTTTGTAGTGATTAGTTATTATTGTGTTGGTTGCCAGTGTATATGTCAAATCTGTCTCTGACTGTACAATGTACATGTGTACACATAATTTAAATAAAATGCCCTAAGAATTAATAAAAACACTTAACTCACTAGGTACATCATTTATCACAGAAACACTTTAACAATTGTACATACGTAAGTTGTCAGCAGCGTCGAAATTACCTGAAAACGAATAAAAAAAAGATAATTATCGCAGTAATTTACACAATTGGACCGACGCATTCAGAGATCCATCGTTAATTTAGCGCCAATGGAGGATGAATTGTGTTCGGAGCGAAGTCGCTGACAAATTACAATGAATACAAATTAACTTTAAACGATTGGGCGTAGAATACTAACGGGTGGGGAGAGGGTTAACGCTCTGATGAAATTTTTTAATGCAATTGTAAGCTTTGTTGACAGTTTACGAATGGGTTACGTATATTATGGGCTATGTGCCGGCTTTATTCTTCATCATCAGCCTATCGCAGTCCACTGCTGGACATAGGCCTCTCCAGTTGTTCACTACTTTGGTCAAACATATCAGGTTGGGCAGGCGTGTTGGCGATCGCAGGGCGTAGCTTCTCGGTCCGGTGACGCTGCTGCCCGTCATCGGCTTGTGGTAAATACCACATCTACGCATTCAATCGTGATGGTTATACGTCAATCAATCAAAAGTTTGTGGCCCTATTGAAATATCTATACACTCCTGTAAGGGGCTGCGCAGACGGCACACTTTTTGTGCGATAGAGTTTTTTTTTTTTTATATTGGCTCGACATAATGGCTTCCCTACACCTGATGGAAAGCGAAAGAGAAGCCCAAGTCGCTGTGACAACGGGCAAGTAACTGGTCAGTTACCTGTCAGTTGCCACCGCCATGCCGGCCCAACCCTAACCCCCCACGAGCTCCGGAAACCCTACTCACCGGCAGAAACACGACCCAGAGGTCATTTGACTGCGGTATTCTATAGGGTGGAGGTCCTTTCCCGGACGGGCGGCTCAATTCGAGCGAAGATTCGCTATGCCCTACCTCTCTTAATAGTCTGCGTCTGAGACATTTAAAAAGAGTGTCTAGGTCAGCCGATAGAATATTCGAAGATGTGCGTCGTGTGCGTTGAGTCTGTGAAATATTCGCGACAGACTTTTGCGCGTCGTGTGCGTTACTGCATATAATTGCAAAAAAGTGCGTCACGGATAGTCTGTCGTCTGCGCTGCCCCTTAATGACACGAATTATCGCATAGAAAAAATTGGTTACTACAAGTTCTCCTCTTTGTACTTGCTCCGTAGAGGACTGTTTTAAAAATGAATCACGACCTTACGCATTATTCAGAGCTCGGAAGACTGATCGGAATCAGTCATCAAATATTTCGCCCAACACCTATCACCAAGCAGATACAAATTAAATTGCAAAGGGTACGGAATCCACGAGAGCGACACAGGCCTGTGAATTATAAAAACGACGAAGTGCGAGTCGGACTCCCACATGAAGGGTTCCGTAGCAGCATGTAACATAATATTAACGTTCTTGTAGGTCGTTGTAACTTTAATAAACATAATAAATAAATAAAAATCTGATTTTAGAAACCTCAATATCATTTTTGAAGACCTATTGCCATACCATTTAGACTGACTCGGTGGCTTAATTGGTAGTGACCCCTGCCTTCTGAACCAAGGCTCGTGGGTTCGATTCCCACCCGGGACAAACATTCGTGTGATGAACACTTGTGTTTGTTCCGTGTCTGGATGTTTATATTTGTATTTAAATAATATTTGTGGTACTTTCGTTTTTCTAATACCCATAACACAAGTGCGTAAGCTACTTACTTTGAAATCGCAGCAATGTATGTCTGATGTTGTCTGATATTTAATTATTTATCGCATACGTATCGGTTTGATGAGAAATGTTTATGTGTGAAAATCTTAATGCGGTTTACAGAATACATCTACTTTCCAAGTTTCAACATAAGTTAAATTATAGTTATAGTATAGCAGATAAAGTTTCGAATAAAAGTGGCTGTGACACACGGATGGACAGATAGATATGACGAATCTATAAGAGTTTTTGGATTTGATACGGAACTCTAAAAACGGGAATCGAATAAAATGCGTACAGATCGCTCGCAAAGGGAACACTTAATACAATCAGTCGAGTGAGCTGATCAAAGTAAGGGCTTAATGAGGGGAATACGGGCAGTTTAAATGGAATATTGAATTTTAATTTGCCGATGCGCGGGGAAAATTTGCCGTAGAGCGGGGAAAATTTGCCGATCCGCAACCGCGGCTAAGAGATATGTGTCGGTATTTGTAACTTATGTGCATGATTTTGTTGGAGGTAGCTTTAATAGGCTATTATGGCTAAAAATTGTAATTAGTCCGTCTTTTAGCTTATTCAAAAATAAAGGACACGTATTTTTTTATTTGTAAATTAGACTAAAAATTTCATAGTTATAGCACGTTTAAATTAAGCGTGACGTCACTCGGTGAGGCATTTTTACGGGAGCGAGTGACGTCAAAGACTCCCACTCCTAACTTTTGATGCTTTGTATCTTTGCCATTGTTTATTTGAATGAATAGAAGAAAAATACGTGTCTTTTATTTCTGAATAAGCTAAAAGACGGACTACTTACAATTTTTAGACATAATAGCCTATTCCGTGTCAGTGTGGTTTACGGATTTAGAATAGAACCCACTCATCCTGTGGGTGTCGTAGAAGACGACTGAGGGGATATAAAGACTTTTGTAAAAGCAAAAACCGAGAAGAACCGGTAATAAACTCGGTAGTTATAATCGCCAATTTTTACAAAATGTTCTTTATAAATATTTTATCGTTATAATAATGCAAAAATAAAAGTTAAGTTTATATAATGCAAAGTTTATGTATATTGGATATTCTGGCCGTTAATAATAATAATCAATATCGTGACATATCCTCCTCTTAGCGTTGTCCCGGTTTGTGCCTCTAGGCCCAGGGTCCGCTTTGACCATGATCCTAGATTTAGCGAGTCTGATATTACATTAAAGCGACTGCCATCTGACCTTCGTAACCCTCAGAAAGGGGAACCAGACAAATTTGGATCATGGTTAGATAATATCGTGACATATAATCGTAGAATATATATATGTATCACTTTTCATTGATACTGAAAGGTCAAAAAGCATTGTCGAAGTTTTTTGTTCTTGTTCTTTTTTCACAGAGAGGTATAGACCCAAACATTTTGCGTAGCACTTTTTTCTTTAGTTGAGTGGCAAGTTCTTGGGAAAGTAGATTACCCCAAAGTGGATTCATCGTGAACTAATCCCGTAGTGCCAAATAAAACTGATTATTGCCAAGACTCTGTGGGAGGCGGAATTCGATAAGATTAAAGATTCAGAAAGCGTAGGGGATACCACCGCAAATGCGTATGGTAAGATACGGAATTAAATGTTCATGGGACGGTCTTGGGGTGATGGTGGTTCCGTTTTTATGGGAATTAGATGTAATGCGTTCTGTACTACTTACGGTACGTTAATTGTGGAACCGACAATGGTAATGGAAAACTAGCTAAGTAAGAATGTTTTAGCTGGCAAATGCCGGATGCTAAAAGAACAGGATCGGGCAAGGTGGTGAACGATTAGAGAGACCTATGTCTAGCAGTGGACTGTGAAAGGCTGATCCTCATCTGAAGTAAGGATATTTTAGACATACTATTAAGGTTAGAACTATTTTTTGAGGGGGGTGTTTCCAGACTGTGCCGTCACGCTTTCTCAGTGGGGAGTCGGCGTGCTGTGTGGAACTCATCCCTTTAAGACGGGAAGGGTTTACTTACTAACCCATTAAACCCCCCCGTATTGACAGTGGGTACCAGCCGCATGGGTAGCATAGAAACATACAGCCGTGATCCTGCCCTCCCAGGCTAACCACGGATGTATGGGGAGGGCAAATACCTCTACCCCCTATCTCCATTGGACTTAAAATCAGCGGCTAACTGTAGGCCTACTCTTGAAACCAATCTCGATTTCAATCCTAACAAATTAAGTAATATTTAATCATAAATGAAAGTATATTTAAATTTTCCTGTATTTGGTAGTTTACATTTTGTTACATTATGACCACCCCAAGTTATAGTTCATTCATTCTCTGTATATTATCTGTACTAGATCCTGCAGAAGATTTCGATCCCAATCCCATTTGGTTCAAGAGTACCTACCCTGTATGTTTTTTCGTGCACAATCAATTCCTGTACGAAAAGACAGATGGCGATTCCTTCCCATGTAATGACCGCCCTTGATAACACTCGTTCACTTTTATTACGAAAAAAGTCTTATTTTCCATGTAATCGAATAGCCGCGTGTCATGTTACACTTTAACTGCCCATAACCCGGGAATCGATCAATATTTTATTACGCTTGCTTTTAGTTAAGCTGTAGGTTCCCAATGAGGTGATATAGCCCTCTAGGGGGCGCTGGAGAGGGCGCAAATGGGGGTTGTCATGACATTCAAGGTCGCAGAACGGTGCGAAAATTAAGTAAAACTTAACGTACTTGTGAGCTGTGTGTGATATTGTAAGATTTTCAAATCTAATACACTTTTGACTGAATATTTTAGACTAGTTAAGTATATACGAGATATTAAAGTGCACAAGAGGTCAGGTATAGGACGAAAGACTTATCGTGCTTTGCCGCCAAGTTTCTAAATCACCGCAAAGGAATATAGACAAAAAAAACAGTGCATTTCTAGAATGAGCGTCCTACCGAGGTTTTCGAAGGGGAACACAGTCTTACTTATACGTATATCCAACCTATTTACTTTAGTACTATAAAGACCTATTTACTTTACTAAAGTACTAAATAGATAGATAGATATTCTTTATTGCACAAAATACACAATTAGTACAGAAAGGGTTATTAAATAGGTTTTTATAGTATCGACTAAGGGCATGCTCCTGGTATTGCTAGTACTTTAGTACTAGAAAAGCTTATTTACTTTACTAAAATACTAGTAAATAGGATTTAATAGTATCGGCAAAACATCCTCCTGGTATTGCAGGCGTTCATGGACTGGTCTCACGTTTTACCATCAGGCAGGCCGGCAGACATTTCATCAACCCTAGTAGAATAAAAAAAATAACTAAGTATACTACCTACCTATACAGAGGGCGTTGGATAATCATTCCTTGAAAAAAGGGTGGTCATCTCTTGAAGTTTGGGAACCTATGAGTGAAACCGTGTCCGTAAATGGAAAACCATGTTCCTTCTACTTGAAACATAATGTCCATATTTATGACTATAAAACCAATAACAATGTTGGACGACATGTGTTTCGCGTTATTTATTTATAGAATAAAAAAAATGTCCTACCAGCATTTATATTGTTCTTATGTTGACTTCCGTGCATTGCCAAGAGAACTTAAAATAAATATCAGACATCACATACACTGCTCCCATCCCATGCAGGAAGCCATTTAGAAAGATCATCATCATCATCTTCATCATCACCCTATCTCAGTCCACTGCTCCTCACTCCGATGACGGTGCTGCCCGTCATCGGCCTATGTATTTTCTATAGTATCTCGACAAATGGCTTCCCTACGCCGGGGAAGGACCGCCACCCTATATAATACCGCAGTCAAATGACCTCTGGGTCGTGTTTCTGCCGGTGAGTAGGGTTTCCAGAGCTCGTGGGGGGTTAGGGTTGGGCACTGACAGGTAACTGACCAGGACCAATTACTTGCCCGTTGTTACAGCGACTTGGGCTTCTCTTTCGCTTTCCATCAGGCGTAGGGAAGCCATTATGTCGAGCCACTACAAAAAAAAGACGGCGCTGTGTGGCCCATCGCGGCACATGTTTTAGGTTGTGTATTTATATTTCATCCCCATAAGTAGCTACTATCTTTCTGGTAACCTTGAAGTAACATGCAAAATCAAACATACCCCATTCCCTCAGGAACCTAATAGCGTGTAGGTACTTGAAATTAATTTCCGTTCGCGGTCACCGCCGCATCGGCAGGATCCCATTACGGCGACAGGCAGCAAACATCCCGGAGTGGGCAGAACTTTGTCCGGGATTACGGGATTACAGAGTAATTAGAGGATTTAGACCGGAGTGCGCTTTTCAATTTTAGTTTGGTGACGGCGTCATGATCGGATTCGGATATTGTTGCGTCAATCGGAATGGATTTGATTGTTGGGATTTTTTGTTCAAGGGTAGTTTGGATTTGTTTGGAGTGAGCTTCTATGTACAGATGACCATGTTGACCTGTAAAATAACTCTAGCAATACACCAACAGGGATGTAAGGGAGCAACCAATCATCTTCGCGCTCCAAGCCATCCTCACCTGCCCGTGGTGCATCCTGCGGAGTATTAAGGCTCTGGCAACCGACTGGTGGCGGTATAACCATCACAATTTAAGGCGTAGCTATATATCACAGGCCGATGACGGGCAGCAGCGTCACCGGAGCGAGGAGCTACGGCTGTCCAGAGTGGCGGTTATTGATCTTTTGCACCTCAAATGCGCTTATCATCATCATCATCAGCCTATTGCAGTCCACTGCTGGACATAGGCCTCTCCAGTTGTTCGCCACTTAGGGCCAACATCTGGAGGATATATCCATAATCGCCACGCTGGGCAGGCGGGTTGGCGATCGCAGGGCGTAGCTTCAAATGCGCTAACCAGTTAGTGAACTACAGGTAATGTCTTTCTTAATGTGCCAGGTCATCTCCATTAGGGGCAGCGCAGACGAGAGACTATCCGTGACGCACTTTTTTGCAATTATATGCAGTAACGCACACGACGCGCAAAAATCTGTCGCGGATATTTAACAGACTCAACGCACATCTTCGATCATTCTGTCGACAGAGCTGTAGGGACCTAGATGCTCTTTTTAAATGTCTCAGACGCAGACTCTAACGCACAAAAAGTCTGTCGTCTGCGCAGCCCCTTACAGAATTAGTAAAAGCAACTTCCGAATTGATTTTTGTATGCTTTCTTAGTTTTAGGTAAATTTCTATGGGATACAATAAAGAGTACATATCTATCTATCCATATTCACATAGTACATGCACGAACTAGCTACAACTTGCAGTGGCCAAGTTGCTGTGCTCCAACCACTCGAGAGTTGCAACACACCGAAGTTACAATCTCGAGATCGCGATGCCAATACGTTGAGTTCAACTCGACTATTTCCCTGAGTGGATACCGCTTTCGGAAATGTTCCCTGAAGAAGTTCGAAGTTTCGATTACGAAAGTTTAGTTTTTTATGATTTTTGAAACTTTTTCTTAGCACAGCGGTAAATGCTTTTGATTTCGCTCTTTAGTTAATAGAACTATGCGTTAGGAGAAATTTACACAAGATTAAAAAAAATGTATCTGATTAGATCAATTAATTTATTTGATTTTTTTTCTCGACATTTGGCATATAGGTCTATGCCATCATCGGCCTGTGCCATGCATCATTTTACAACGGAATCGCTTACAAAGACGTCTTGCTATCAAGACGTGTTCATATACATACCTACCTACATCTAAGCATCTATATACACAAAGCACTATACGAACTCCAAAGTAAGTTTCACACTTAGAAGCCGGGTACAACACATCCCCATTCCGAAGCAGATCGGAAACTGCATTAGTGCTTCGCTACGCTGCGGTAATTACCGGTGAACGGGCGGTCTTAAGCAATACCAACTTTCATTGTTAATGTGCTATGGGCGGGTTACACGCTTCGGGTAGAACTCGGATGTCGCGGCGAGTTTGAAATCTTTTGACAGTTTACGAAGTGTCTTGGACGAGTTTGTAGTATTGGTTTAGAGGGTCATAATAGAATGTATATGGCCATTAGAGCATAGATAGATATACTTTATTGCACACGATACAGTTGACATCTGGTTCACAATATGTCTTATCGCTATAAGCAATCCCTTCCAGATAACCTTTGGGTAAAGGATTGTTAAAAAGAAAGAGTGAAATATTAGATTTAACTAGAGAGATAATTGCGTAAAAAATCTACGATTAGAAGCGCATCTATTTTGAGGTGCATCTAATGTGGTACACCTTATATATTCCTCTTCCTAATTTAGTATAAGGCAATAAATAAATAAACATGATATTGGAATAATAATTATGTCTTAATCTGCAACTACGTAACAACTATACATCACATTGAAATAAAATACATTGGTAAATTAATTTTTTTTAAGTGAATGCAATGACTAAAGTTAGGCAATTGACGAAAAATAAATAAGTCTGTAATATGTATAAAAATATTATTTATAAAAAATATGTTAAAAGATAATATATATCTATCTAGATAATATACTATCTCGTTGCACCCCTGCAGAGATCATGGGAATGGCTGAAAATCAGCGCTATCCGGGACATGGTTCCTCGGACAGCACAAGCTGAGCTATCTCCCTTTGCTAGTTATAAAGTACATATATGTTATTATCTTTAGTTGTTATAGCTGTCTAGAAATTGTTATGTATCTACCCAATTAGCAATATACATTATTTCATTCATTCATTCATTCAATATAATCCATGATACTTATAGGTAAAAAAATCGTTACCGTCAAGAAAGTTCAATTATATTTTAAAAAGGCTTATTATTATTGAGGCGAATGAAAAATTAAGAGGGTATTAACCTATTGGCATCTACTAATATAATTGGGCAATGTTTAAATAATTTGGCTTCAATTATATTGGATAGCCAGCAATTGCAAAGTATTATAAAAAACTAAATAACGGCTGCGACTTCTTGGTAGTATTTTTTTATATATGGCGATTGAAATTATAGGTGGGGTACTAAAAATAATGACATGGCGACTAATATTGACAGTCGGATAGCAAATAATATTATTATGGCTACTGTAGACTTCCATCTAAAAAAACACTTTCTGGCTATAATTAACGAGCAGCTGTAATTTTAAATCGAATACTAAAATAAATATTAGGGAATCCTTTTTTATTTTTGGAAATCATAATATAATGAAAACGGCGGCAGGCGTTTATACCTGTAAACATATATTGGGCTTTGCCTTAGGGCTTTGTCAAAATTAACAACGCCGCCTTTGGAGGCAAAAATGATTCCAATAGGGCAAAAAAGAAAGCGTGGACGCCCCGCCAAATCGAAGCCGGCCCTAATTATCCAGTGATAATTTTAGTATTTATATACATATTATGTATAATTTCGTAACAATTACGTAGTTCAATAAACAAATAAATAAAGATTGATTATATAGATAACCGTAATGCCTTTTAATTTTTCGCCCTTACAAATAAAAAAACCGGCCATGTGCGAGTCGGACTCGCGCACGTAGGGTTCCGTACCACTGATTGAATGAAAAAATTAGGTAATTTAACGTTTGAAAAAAAAAATACTGTCTAGATTTCATTCAAACCAATTTTCGTTAGTAGTTTGCATTGCACATATCATATTTTTTTTTTTCAGTTTTATCATGCCCATATTTTAGAAGTTACGAGGGGGGGGGGACACTAATTTTACCACTTTGGAAGAGTCTCTCGCGCAAACTATTCAGTTTAGAAAAAAAAAATATGTTAGAAACCTCAATATCATTTTTAAATACCTATCCATAGATACCCCACACGTATACGTTTGATGAAAAAAAAATTTTTGAGTTTCAGTTCTATGTATGGGGAACCCCGAAAATTTTGGATATTTTTCTGATTTTATTTTAAAATCTTAATTAAATCTACGTACCAAATTTCAATAATGTAGCTCTTATAGTTTCGGAATAAACTGGCTGTGACATACGGACAGACAGACAGACAGACATGACGAATCTATAATTCCGTTTTTGCTATTTTGGTTACGGAACCCTAAAAATAAGTCAAGAAATAAAACTTACAATATTTAAATTGCATGCCATTTTTTACTTTATTTGCAGCTTACATGTCACACCACATATTATGTTAATTAGATCTCAATCTTATTAAATACTACCTAAAATCATTTTAATAGATACCTCTACTTTACAATTTATGAATGCCTATTTTGTACTTTTTAGTTGCTTCCGAGTTTCCGCTTAACCATAAATTCAATTGCCAAAAGAAAAACTCGATGCCAGTTTAAATTAAACTAAAGCTTAAAATTACTTTTTAATGCTGCCAGTTTTTACATAATAATGTACTCCACCGTTGCAGCCAACCTATTATATTTCCTATCCACTTTAATTATTTTATAAACCTTAAATCAGATTAATTAGTCGCAGCGTTAAATACATGCCTTTTAAAAAATGTCAAGTTAGATGAGCATTTCAGGCCCAAGTTGTTAAAAGGCTAAAACCAAACTTCCCTACATCGCAAAACCAATTCCAACCTCCTTGTCCTCCTATTTTTCCCTCCCATAGCGCAGTCCGTTCTAAGTTGATGTCGCAAAGAGTTTCAGAGGATTTGACACTTAGTCCCCGAGCGTGAGCCTTAGTGTAAACAAACCAGCTCCTAGCGTATAGTTCGGAGTGTGGCGAACTTTTAAGTCATAAAGCAAGAAGTTATTGTTAGTCTTGGTAGTCATGTGTTTTGGTATAGTTAAGTTTAAGTTGTGCGGAACGCAACACTTAGCATTTATAATGTTATTTTGTTTATAGTTGTTTCAGGACTTTTTGGGTTCAAATTAAATACAAAACTAAACTTGATATTGTAAATTTGACACTTGGAAAGTAGTGTTCGCTATCTGTCGTGTCATATTCTGGGTATCAGAAGGCTCACTAAGTCGTATAAGTAAGTACATATTGTACACTTAGTGAGGAAAATAAGAAATTGAAAACATTATTAACGAATGCTTCAGAAAAACATAACCATTATTCCATAACCGTAACTGCCCTGCAGTTGACAGAAAGTTCAACACATAAACACACGTCACAACACAAAACATACTAATCGGATTGTTTATAAAATAACTTATTTCACACAATGACCGCAGCATGCATATTTGTTGCAAGCTCACGTGCACGGTGGACAATATCAAACTCCGCTGAGCGTATTTGTGTAACACAATTTCACTGTATTCGTTCCGTTTACACTCGGCTCCAGTCATTTTGTGAAAAGTGCACTTTTATAATAATGCTGCAACGCTGCTTCCTTACAGAATGATTACAGTTTGCGATATGCGTCTGTGTTTGTTTTGTACTTGAATTACTTACTAATGCTTTTGGTGAAAGTCTTTCATAGTGATTTGAATAGTAGAGCGTCGATTATCCGAACTATTTGGGGACATGGGTGTTCGGATAACCGGTACTTTCGAATAATAAAACAGTACTCATTCAGACGTACATATATTTCTTAATGACAAACAAAAAACAAACAAATTTTACATAAAAATTTCTTAATGACGAATACCTAGGAATCAAGGAAAAAAGTGATATTAGTGTAGTTACCGATGGTTTCCACTAAAAAAAATGTTTAATCATGTACTGGGTGTATTTAAAATCATCTCAAATATCGTTTATAGCGCGGTTCAGGCGGGCCTAGTAGTTCAGATAAGCGGTCGTTCGGTTAATCGACGCTCAGCTGTATTCCATCTCGTTCTACTATTGAAGGAGCAGGGATACCGCAAGGACGCCCTGCAAGTTCGAAAAACTTTGCTGATTTGCCTCGCTCTACATCAATATTTTCCAGAATTCGTGTTCCTCGCTAGCGTACGAGTTTGAATCTGAGTAGAATGTCAGATTTGGAAGCCTATACTTACTTAGACAAAAACATGTACCCTCATTCGTGGGCAACGGCTATTTTCCATTCCTCCCCAATCATAAAATAGGAATACCTATCGAGCTAACAGGCCAGCCAATTAGTTACTAATACCATTCCATAAAAAGTGACCGTCCCAAAGGATTTAATATCTACGGTAAATTGACACTCCAATTACAGTGCTGTGAAAAATTGCATTTCCAAAGAGCCAATTTAATAAGCATTATGACTTGGAGGACGTTGCAACTCGGCGGCGGAATCGCCGTAGACAACGATATTCCTAATTTAATAAGTTACGAAGTGCGCGGCAATACGGAAGGGTGGTTTAATGATGGTCGGGCGGGGTGTCTTTGGAAGAGCAAGCGATTTATGTACCCACTAGCTTTTGCCCGCGGCTTCGCTCGCGTTAGATTCGGGGTGAATGTTCCATACAAACTTTCACCCCCCATTTTAGGAAAGTGGGGGGTTAGAAAAAGGCAAAAGTAGCCTATGTTGCTCTCCATCCCTTTAACTATCTCTACTTAAAAAGTCACGTGAACTCGTCGCTCCGTTTTGCCGTGAAAGAAAGACAAACATACAGACAGACACACTTTCCCATTTATAATATTAGTATGGATGTTAGCGGCACCAAGGAAGTCGACGACATCATGCACTTTGGATACTGCAGCGCTGCCGCGTTGTAAGGGTTTGCGTAGAGTGCCCTAGGGCCGTCGCTGGAGGGCAAATAACGCATCGTATGCCCTCTGAGCCTCTCCTTCGTCAGAGTGGTGCGGGCGGGGCGCGATCCACTCATAGGGGCATAACGGTGTGGTGGGTGCAGCCACACCATTGCACGAGGCGGACCCTGGGAACACCCTATTGGTCCCTGGTGGGGGTAGGGGTATTTGTCCTCCCCGGACCAGGAGTGCCGGCCGTTTATCATCTGCGGCTAGCCAGGGATGTGGCCGTATGCTTCGGCGTTGACAGTGTCCCTGCAACTTGCTGCCCACTGGCGACACAGGGGGGTTTAATGGGTATGCCCTCCCATTTCGAGAGCTGTGAGTCCCACACACCTCCTCCGGGAGGTGGCATGGTGTGTGGAATTATATCCGCCCTCCAAATCTTACGCTATGTGTAGAGTGGTGGGAAAAGCCTATAGAGTGACTATCAGGAGAATCTTAAAGGAATCATTGGGCGTATCAGCTATCTTATGCCGGCATGGCATGGCAGACGCATCAGGCGGGGAGATGCCCCTAATTTTTTTTTTCTGCTTAACTAATATTATAAAGTTGAAGAGTTTGTTTGTTTGAACGCGCTAATCTCAGGAACTACTGGTCCGAATTAAAAAAACTTTTTGTGTTGAATAGACCATTTATCTAGGAAGGTTTAAGGCTATAAAACATCACGCTGCAACTATTAGGAGCGAAGAAATAATGGAAAATGTAAAAAAAAAACGAGGAAAAAATTACTATTCCACGCGGACGAAGTCGCGAGCACAGCTAGTTATCAATATTATGACCGCTGTCACTACAACCCCACCTTGCTAGCGACTTCAATATTTCAACAAGATGCAGGCAGCCGTGAAAAGGATAATGTATAAATAAGTGTTATAGGAAATATACGGCGCCGTCGCTCAATTTCCCCTAGACATATACATACATAGGTATATATTTTTGTGTGTTATCGATTTGTTGGATTGTATGGTCAACTTGCTCCAAGCCACCTTCACCTGCCTGTGGTGCATCCTGCTGAATAACAAACGAGGCTCTGGCAACGGACTGGAGGCGTTATAACCATCACGATTGAAAGCGTAGCTAAATACCACAGGCCGATGACGGGCAGCGTCACTGAAGCGAGCAGCTACGCCCTGCGATCGCCAACCCGCCTGCCCAGAGCGTGGCGATTATGGGTAAAGCCTCCAGGTGTTCACTCAATGTGGTGAACAACGGAAGAGGCTTATGTCCAGCAGTGGATTGCGATAGGCTGATGATGATGATGTGTGCTGCAGTGTGGAGCTACAACTGTCGTTACGTAATTGATTTGGATTACCAATATGTGCATCTGCTCTTTATACATATGTTATATGTTGTGGGTCTGCTAATGGCATATCGCAGTAATCTCGGCTTATGAGCGATCAGTGATATCTGTAATCCATTATAGGGCTGCGGCGAATTTTGATTTGAATTAATTTAAACTCAATAGATATATTATAATGGGGTTTTGAAGGACTGATATTCCGGAGGTAGTATATGAGTTTGGTAATGACAAATTAGTTTAACATTTTAAGAGAGGTAGGGTGTACCTAGCGAATCTTCGCTTGTATTGAGCCGCCCGTCCGGGGAAGGACCTCCACCCTATAGAATACCGCAGTCAAATGACCTCCGGATCGTGTTTCTGCTGGTGACTAGGGTCTCCGCAGCTCGTGGGGGGTTAGGGTTGGGCCGGCATGGCAGTGGCAACTAACCAGTTACTTGCCAGTTATCACAGCGACTTAGGCTTCTCTTTCGCTTTCTATCAGGCGTAGGGAAGCCATTATGACGAATTATGTTTAAAAAAAAGTTATCAGCGGTAAAAGGATTAATTTTTCTGAAAATTTACTCCTGTTACCTGTGCACACATTAAAACAAGCAAAAAGTAATTGCGTTTGAAATTCATTAAAAAATCCGAGAATTTAATCCATTTTAGAAATAAATCCGATTAATAAACCCGTTAACTGTATTCTGAACGTGTGTTCAGCGAAACTAAAAAGGTTTTCAAAAATATTTATCTATAGGATAAAATAATGTTTCAAATAATAATTGTACAATATTTACAGAAAATGGGAGTATCTCAACACGTCGTAAAGCGACTGTGCGGTGACGGAAAGAATATAAATCCTCCTCATCCTAGCCTTTTTCCCGATTGTCTCAGGGTCGGCTTCCCAAACTGAGAGATTTGGCAAGGGCTAAGCTTTTACACAGAGCGACTGCCATCAGACCTCCGCAACACTTAGGGTAAGCTATACCCATTCGCAGTTTAGGCGTCAGAGTTATCATCATCTCTGATATGATGTAACGACTGCTATATGAGTTGGTAAAGATAGCACCCGGGACCAACAGCTTAACGTGCCTTCCGAAGCACGGAGGAAATCGGTGTCAAATTTTGGTCACCCATCATCGGATTGACCGCGCCAATGGTTGCGTTGCGATCATTGTTAAGCGAACAAGACCGCGGCGCCACCGAGCTCCTCAAAAAAAAAAAGAATATAAATCACGTGTTTTTGACAGTAATAGTAGCTAGTTTTGCACCAGGATACCTATATCTTTAGTGAAACTTGTTTCCTCTACATGAAAGTTGTCTGGAAGAGACCGGCTGCGTTGTACTATGTTTTGTTTGTATTAAGTTTTCCTGTAATGTCTGTGTTTTTTTATAAGAAAAGCTTTCAGGATGACCTCACTCCACCTGATGGTAAGCGGTCGTGAGGTCCAAAAGTTAAGTCGACAGGCACAATAGAACAAACCCATTGCGCTTGTCGCCCTCACCCTGAAGGCCCACTGAGATGCCGTTTCACGCCCCGCCTAAAGAACCCAGGATTGTAAGAGGAAGGACACATATGAGCTGGAAGGACATTTCATGACTTAATGGCACGGGCCAAGAACGAGGAACTAAACCTCTTGGTGCGCGCCACCATCGTCTGGATGGTATGCGGATGACAACGCTGTCCAGCACGTGTTGTTCGGGAGTGGAAAGGAGATTTTATGCAATAAAGAGTATTTATCTATTACGCTTCTCCTTTGGCAGTTGAGTAAATACTCAGTTTAGAGTTTCTATCAAATTATCTTAACTAATATTATAAAGCTGAAGAGTTTGTTTGTTTGAACGCGCTAATCTCAGGAACTACTGGACCGAATTGAAAAATTCTTTTTGTGTTGAGTAGACCATTTATCGAGGAAGGTGTTACGAACTCATTTGTATTCCTTTTTTATTTTCTATGATTTTTCTATTCTTGTCTTTTCTTTTGCTAGTTGTCAATTATATGACGTTCAAGCTCCACCGGCCTTTTATTTATCTTTTCCAAATTATCTCTAAATTCCAAAAAGCATTGTATTGTTGCATCTCTTTCGGTTTGTAATATTGTGGTTTCTTAAAAAAAAAGACAAATAATAATTGAACTCCCTTCGCCGCGGCGCCTGGTCACTCCCCTTCACCGGTGCACCTGGTCACTCCCCTTCACCGGGACGCCTGGTCATTCCCCTACGCCGGGACGCGTGGTACGCCGGGACGCCTTGTCATTCCCCTACGTCGGGACGCGTGGTCATTCCCCTGCGCCGGGACGCCTTGTCATTCCCCTACGTCGGGACGCCTGGTCATTCCCCTGCGCCGGGACGCCTTGTCACCGGTACTTGGGTTTGCAGCTGCCGGCGCCGCCGCTCGCGTTGCCCGCTGCTCCGCTGTTCTTGCCGCACGCGAGGGCGTTGACGCTCGCCGCAGAACGTTTATATAAAGAGGCGGGATAGGAAACGGGCGCTGTATAATTTTTAGACGCTCGCCGCGATTTCGATTTCACGGCGGCGAGCTGGGCATCTAGCTCCAGCTGTAGAACTGCACGTCTCTTCTCAAGGATCGCGCGTTCTTTTTCAAATATTTTGCGCGCCGCTTCCAACTCTAGAGCCATCGTCTGCTCTTCCAGATCCATCCCCGCTCTTTCAGGGCCTTCGCCGCGGCGGCTTTGGCGCACATGATTGCCAAAGTCGTAGCTTTACGGCTAGCGGCTGGAGCCCTGCCATCTTTGTGTGATGACGCCGCTGTCACAAAATTTTTAGCTCCAAAAGTCTCCACCGGCATGGTTCAATTTAAAGCCGAAGGACCACAATATTACAAACCGAATGAGATGCAATAATACAATGATTTTTAGAATTTAGAGATAATTTGGAAAATATTAATAAAAGGCCGGTGGAGCTTGAACGTCATATAATTGGCAACTAGCAAAAGAAAAGACAAGAATAGAAAAATCATAGAAAATAAAAAAGGAATACAAATGAGTTCGTAACAGAAGGCTTTAGGCTATATAACATCATGCTGCAACTATTAGGAGCGAAGAAATAATGGAAAATGTAAAAAAAAAACGGGGATAAAATAACTATTCCACGCGGACGAAGTCGCGAGCACAGCTAGTATCAAGGTAAAACTGCTTAAGTAAAGCTACCAAAGTTCGCAGCTGCCATCGGGAAATTAATTTCAATCAATTTCCATTAGGATGATTCAGCCAGGTCGAGTTGTGAGTTATAGCCTAATTTCTAATTGGTCCAAACTGGCCCCTAACTGATTTAGTCTGGTGCAAGTTATGTAAATGCCACAGACGGATGACGGGCAATAGCGTCACCGGATCGAGAGGCCCTGCGATCGGCAATCCGCCTGCCCAGTGTGGCGATTATGAGTATACCCTCTAGAGTCTAGATGTTGTTTTTACTGACTGATGTTCCATAGGGATGCATAAGAGCTGCGGTGTTTCCTGATCGCTACGACTTGTCCTTCTTCAAACGTGGTCTAAAGAGAACTTCCTCCCGGTAGGCAGCGGCTAAGCTGTGCCCCTGGCATTGCAAAGTCTATGAGCGGCGGTAACCTTTTAACATCTGATGAGTCGCTTGTTCGTTTGCCACCCATAGCAATAAAAAAAATATAGGAAAGGATATTTTAAACTTCATCAAATAATGATATATTTTATCATACCTTTTTTCTTTATATGACTATGAGTAAAGTCTCCAGATGTTTGGCCAAAGTGGCGAAGAACTAGAGAGGCCTGTGTCCAGCAGTGGGCTGCAATAGGGTGATGATGATAGGGGTATTTGCCCTCCCCGGACCAGGAGTGCCGGTCGCTTATCATCTGCGGCTGGCCAGGGCAGGCAGGGATGTGGCCGTATGCTTCGGCGCTGCCCGTGTCCCTGCAGCTTGCTGCCCACTGGCGACACAGGGGGGTTTAGTGGGTATGCTCTCCCTTTTGGGAGGTGTAAGTCCCACACACCATCGCCTCCCCCCGGAGACGGCATAAGGGTGCCTAATGCATTCCCCTCTTAAAAAAACGGCTGATGATGATGATGATTCAATAGTTGGTACCAGTTTCCTACTATACAGTGTACATTGAGTCAGCTAAAGCACTGCAACATCTTCAACAAAACTTCCCGTTGTACATCTAAATACATAGGCCAAAACTTAGAAACATTTAGTTGGCAACTGCCTAAGGAAAATTAACTTCAATCAATTTCCATTTCGGCCGAATTTCCAGTTACGAGCCTATCGATTTCCAAGTGGCCCAAAGTGGCCTGCAAGTAATTAAGTCTCCGGCAAGTTTGATGCACTCGCCCCGGCCTCTTAGGCGTTCGCCAAATTGATGTCAAGTTGTGTGTAGACTACGTGCCAAGTTCAAGACTTGGAGTTGCCTCGCTTTATGCTATGGAACTTTGGAGAACACTTCTAACGGTTATAACGCTGACGGTGTAAGGAATCGGCGCTTAGATTGTAATGTGGGGTTATATTTAGGGTTAACTGTTAACCCTTTAATAGGCAACCATCTTAACTAATATTATAAAGCCGAACATGTTTGTTTGTTTGAACGCGCTAATCTCAGGAACTACTGGTCCGAATTGAAAAAATCTTTTTGTGTTGAACAGACCATTTATCGAGGAAGGCTTTAGGCTATATAACATCACGCTGCAACTATTAGGAGCGAAGAAATAATGGAAAATGTAAAAAAAAAAACGGGGAGAAATAACTATTCCACGCGGACGAAGTCGCGAGCACAGCTAGTTTTTAATATGGTGTCAAGGAAGAATGATGTGGGTAAGGGCGACCCATCATCATTTCGCTTCAAACAACCCTAAACTGCCCGTTGTGCATCCAGTCAAATAGTAAACGAGGCTCTGACAACCGACTGGTTACAGTACAATCGTCTCGGATGCAGGCGTGGCTAAATACCAAAGGCCGATGACGGAGCAGGGTCACCTGAGCTAGGAGCTACGCCCTGCGATTGCCAACCCGCCTGCCCAGCGTGGCGGGTATGGGTAAGGCCTCCAGATGTTTCTAATTAGTGCTGTGCCCGAAATTTTGTCTGAAAAGAGTACATACATTTTGGGTCGTTCATTTAATCTTAGTGCCATCAAAATAATCCCATTTATTATAAAAACAGACGACGTTTATACGTACCGATAAAATTTCTCCTAAATCTTCTCCAATCGTCTAACAAAATCACTTCGGTTACCGAAATCAAAACGTTCGTTGACTCAGTAATCATTACATTCATATTTATTTATTCTGACCTTAAGCGCTCCGATACATGAGGCACCCTTTTCCAATTTTCACGGGTCATCGGAACTTTCGACCGACTTTCTTACACAGCATTTAATAAAAAGTCCTGTTTGTTCCAATTTTATAAGACGAAAGGACCTAGATATTGGTCTCAGCATCATCATCAACCTGCAAACGTCTACCGCTGTACATATCCCCCCCCTAATGACAATTGTCATTTGGGGGGGTTTCTCTTATGCCGCGGCCGCACATTGGATTCATCTTTGCGTCCAATCACTGTCCAATGCCCAATACTAACGCGCTCAATGTCTTCATTGTGTCAAAGTACCGATACACACATTGGTGCATTGGGCGCAAAACGTTACGTCGGTGCAAATATCTCCAATGTGTGACCGCAGCTTTAGTCACCACGCTTGGCAGGCGGGTTTGGTGACCGCAGTAGGTTTGATTTGTACCCACCCAAATAATGCTACCCATTTCCTAATATTCCCTTAGTCGTCTTCTACGACACCCACGGGGTGAGATGAGGTGATACTATTCTAAATCCGGAAACCATACGGACAAAATTCTTGGGTTTTGACAGATGAGAGTACGTGAGTTACCAAGTGTACATACTTGATAAGCAACCGATTAGGCATATTTTGAATATTCAACACAAACATTGTAACTTTAATAGAAATCAATGTCGGAATTACTTACATAATTAAACCGGGCCTGACAAGTTTATTCGCGGATCTAAGTTATCACAAAGTT
Organism: Conogethes punctiferalis; assembly: GCA_031163375.1. NCBI lineage: Eukaryota > Metazoa > Arthropoda > Insecta > Lepidoptera > Crambidae > Conogethes > Conogethes punctiferalis. Next base: position 10,798,591 of record CM062096.1, on the reverse strand, counting down.
GGTAATCCGGTTACGCGCATAACGCAGGGCAACAGGCGGGCCTAGACGTGGCCTTACGTAACCCGCGGTAACCAGGGGACTTACTGTTGTCTTGGATAGAGAACCGTGGGTGGTGAAGGGTTAAGATCTGTCTGTTTTTATATAAAGGTCGCTTAGCGAGCTATGGAAAGGGCTACGCTCGGCGTTTCACGGCAATCCGGCAGACAACCAAAGTCACCGACATAGCTCACCGGATTAGTAGGCTGAAGTGGCAGTGGGCTGGCCACATCAACCTCACAACCGATAACCGTTGGGGTAAACGAGTTCTGGAGTGGAGACCGCTTATCGGCCAACGTAATGTAGGACGCCCTCAGGCCAGGTGGAGTGACGATTTGCGCAGGACGACCGGCAAGTGCTGGATACGGGAAGCCCAAAATCGGCCTAAGTGGCGAACATTAGGAGAGGCCTATATTCAGCAGTGGACTGACACGGGCTGATGATGACCATATATAAATGTCGGACAACATCACATACATTGATTGGATCACAAAGTAAGTAGCAATTTACTCTTGTGTTGGATAGATACCATGGGTGCTAAAAGGAAATGAATATTAGAACAACAAAGGTGCCACAACTACAAGGCTAAATAAAATATAAATCCTGACAAGCAACAAACTTAAACGATTGTCTCAATAGGGGATCGAATCCATAACCATTGATTCAGAAGGAAGGATTTCTACAATCAAGCCACAGGACCAGTCAAATAACAAATTTATTGAAACAGTACGATCGGACGCGGAGTTGTGACGTCCAATATAAAAGGGCCTCACTCAGCATTGAACCGCGAGCGATTTTCAGTGAGTCCTGCTGAGTGAAGCTCACAAACTTGTGTATCGCTCATATAATAAACGGGTAACCCACACACTAGGGTAGATGTAAGAAAAAAAAATCACCCCCGATTTAAAGGAAAGCAAGTAGCATCCTACCTCAAGAAATCTTGGTTGAATTTGTTTAACATATTAAAATAAATAAATAACCCAAGACATGCCACGCTGGGCCACACAGCGCTATCTAGCCCCAATTTAAGCCAAAGCTTGTACTGTGGGTACTAGACAACTGATAAACTTACTTAGATACTTTTTTTGTAAATAAATACATATTATACATAGAAAACACCCAGACCAATACAAAAAGACATGTTCATGCACACAAATGTTTGTAATGTATGGGGATCCAAACCGACCCTTGGCTCAGAAGGCAGAGGTCACTACCAGCCAGTCAATATTGAAACTGAAAACGCAGTGGCAATAATATAATATCTACGATTTTATCAATTTGTTAGTTTTCTGGAACCCGGATCTCCTGGTTACGCCTTACATAACGCGTTAGAGGTCGACCAACATAATTCTATCGACTTTACATGACTTAGTGTTGAATATTGCAGGAGTTATCACAAAGTTTGTAATCTGGTTACGTGTAACGGCGAGGGTTGAGCAACAGGCAGCGCTGGGCGGTTACGTCCGCGTTACGTAACGGACGCTATAAATATGAGGAAAACACCGTCCTTCAAAATGGACAGCGGTAGGTACCTACCCTTTGGCTGTGACTACAGATTTCCTCTACCCCATTCTGCTCATCTCTGGGGATGTAAGGGAGCGGCCTATCATCTTTTCGCTCCAAGCCAACCTCACCTGCCCGTGGTGCATCCTGCCGAATAACAAACGAGGCGCTGGCAACCGACTGGTGGCGGTATAACCATCACAATTGAAAGCGTAGCTAAATACTAAAAACCGGTGACGGGCAGCAGCGTCACCGGAGCAAGAAGCTACGCCCTGCGATCGCCAACCCGCCTGCCCAACGTGGCGATTATGGGTATATCCTCCAGATGTTTGCTCTAAGTGGAGAGGCCTATGTCCAGCAGTGGACTGTAATAGGCTGATGATGATGATGATGATTCTGCTCATCATCAGCATATCACAGTCCACTGCTGGACGACATGCTCGTAGTCCTTTTCCTGTTGTTCAAAACTTTATCAATCTGATTCAATTGATAGCTCACCTCAACACTTTTTTTCACCTATCCTCTAACCTAAGGTTGTCTGGAAGAGATCGCTTAGAGCGATAAGGTAAATTGTGCACAAGACAGACCTAGATGGAGGCTCTTATCGTTGGAGGCCTAAGCTTGGATCACTGCGCCGATCTAGTTAGTTAAGACTATTATATTTTAGTCAGGTCATTATACTTTTTATCCTCGTCCTCCCAAACGCCCGTGTGTCTCGCCCTCCATAGGTACGCGATAAGCTTTATGTAAGCTCGATCACTCTGTAGTTACACAATGGTGCCCCGTTGTCCGATAGCAGACGGAATTGGCCTCTATACCTACACATTAGGGATGAATGATCGTAGAGCCAGAATTATTGCATTATTCAAATAGTTGCCGGCATGTGTTCAGAAGTTCTGTTCCGAAGAGGTGTTTCAGTGACGCGTGAAAAAGTGTTTTGATCAAAGGAATATAATCTTGTTGCGGACTATGAACGGAACCCTTGTAGGATTCATTGTATACATTTTTGTTATTACTGTGAAATAAATAGTTTCGATTTTGTTTATGAACGAAGACGAAAATTTACCATTTCTTACCGATTAATTTATAATCTTAATTATTACAATTACCTATTAATCTTCATTCGTAGGTAATTAGTTGTCTTACATAAGGTATCTTACATTCCATTCCATCACCTGATGTGTACCTATGGAATTTTCATTGTCATTTTTCGAATGGAGTCTACCAATACCACATAAACAAAATGACCTAATAACCGACGCAAAAACTCAAATACGGCTTAAAAACCAATTCCACGTGATTGTTTTCCACTCATAATTTCCCTCATAATATCCGAAAGCATTCATTATTGAGCGTTCAATTAAAACCGACCGGCGAAAGCAGGCAATTCGCGGAAACAAATGAACAAATCGACGTAAACATAAACAATACACGAAATGGAAACGTTTCATTTTTATTTCTGATGTTTCTGTTGTAAAAAGTTGTTGTAACACGAAAAGGGTAGAACAATCCTAAGTAAACATAGGATTTTGTTCGTGCCCGCAGTATATGGAGCGATTTGATGTAGGTAGGTGTACTTGCGGCGTTGATCGATGTAAGTCGTTATATGTGATTTATAGGTGGTTTTACAAAGTCAATATTCTATTTAGTGTTTGTATTACCTTTTTTAATGTCCCCACTGCACTGGGGCCTACCATAAATAAGAGGGATAAAGTCTTTTTTTTTTGTCGGGAATCGGGAATGCCTTTACGCAACCTACTCCAGGGCCCTGGGTACGGTACACATAGGTTATGAGGGGCTCACTACTGGGAGATAAGGCCTTACTCAACCACACTGGCCAAATACGGATTGTATAATTTTTGATCCTTTCCTTGTAAAAATGCCGATATATCGAATGCTCAAAAAATTAGGTCCGCGGTACAAACCGGCAGAAATATAGCTATGATTCCACATGTGATACCGCCTTAATTGAACAGTAGATGTTTACTTTACTTAGTTTTAGTCAACTATAATATTATATATACTATATATATATATATATATATATATATATGGTGGGATGTAAGGGAGCGGCCTATTATCTTTTCGCTCCAAGTCAACCTCACCTGCACGTGGTGCATCCTGCCGAATAACAAACGAGGCGCTGGCAACCGACTGATGGCGGTATAACCATCACAATTGAAGGCGTAGCTAAATACTACAGACCGGTGACGGGCAGCAGCGTCGCCGGAGCAAGAAGTTACCCCCTGCGATCGCCAACCCGCCTGTCTAGCGTGGCGATTATGGGTATATCCTCCAGATGTTTGCCCTAAGTGGCGAATAATTGGAGAGGCCTATGTCCAGCAGTGGACTGCAATAGGCTGATGATGATGATGATGATAATGGTGTCTATATGGTTTAGACAGTGTCTATACCTTAGAATTTCATGAACCTTAGAAGTGAAGTATCATCCGGCTTTTCTTCACCGTAAGAGGTCGAACAAAAATGTAAAAACAAACATACGTAAATAGTACCTTATTGGGTTACCACAACATAAAAGTAATATGATATTTTCATAATGGATTAGCCGTATCATAACAACTACCGCAAAACTAATTAGCATTGGTCTGATTAAAGTTTCGCTTAGTGCTTTTCCGACATATAGATACCGGTATATTATTATTTTTATATTAGCACATCAAAATGAATGCGTCCTGCCTTATGTTAAGCAAACGACGAAGTTCAAAAACATGTAAGCGATCCGTTCACGCCTAGTCATTGCAACACGGATCGATCACACTATGACGGCCTGCATAATTGCCGCTTCACGCTCCGTTTAAAAGACCAAAGACTGAACCTGATAAGAAGAGAACACGTGTGCTGGAAGAGAGTTCCACAGCCTAATTGTTCGGCAGATGTAAGATTTACTGTACTTTATAGTACAAGGGCCGAGTGTGATAAATGAGGCTGTTAGACTTAGCTCATGCTTCAATATTTAAACAACGGGTCGGACCAAAAATTGTTACCGAGTGTTACTGTAAAGATATTCAGTAGTAGCTAGGAAGTCAGGAAGATGGCGGTGATACATCCCCATGCATAGGAGAGCAGGTCCTGTGCCTAATCCCTTTGGTGGTTTCGAACTTTTTTTGTTTTTTTAACCGACTTCAAAAAAAGGAGTAGTGTATATGTATGTTTGCCCGCGATTATCTATTTGGATGTGGTTTTCAGAAAAGTATTTGTTACATTCAGGAGAAGGTTTTAGTACTTTAACCGACTAAAAAAAAGGGGTTCTGAGTTTGAAGGCAAGTTATTTTTATGTGACATATATAACCGCGGTCTACCAATGACCGTCTTGACGTATCGTCAGAGCAAATTTAAATCGATTTTTGGAAGGTCGAGACCTTCCAAAAATCGATTCTCTCACACCTGTAAAAATCTCCTGGTCTTCCCCTACACTGGCAGCAGTGTTCTCATACTAAACAACCCGTGGGGTTGGTGGTAATTTGACATCGATAACATATCACAGCGTTTTATAGTTCAAAACGGGTACCGAACATTTTCTCCGATCCGGCGCAAATGGGAAAATATTTTCCGCTTCACTGGACGGGCGCCGGAAAACTCTAAAACAACATGTTGACTCTGGATTATTCTGTTTGCAGTTTTTCCTCGTATATTTGTGTTCGGGAAACTGTAAAACAGGTCATCTGTTCACGAATGCTGTGGAACTTGTGTAAATATGGATACTGCGAAAGATTCGGTTCAGACGTTAGTTTCGGACTAAATTTATCATCGGTTGGAGATGGCAACACTATTACTGGTGCAGTAGAAAAGTAGTGAGCTGTAAGGGAGCGCCTATCATCTTTTCGCTCCAAGCCACACTCATCTGAAAGTGGTGCATCCTGCTGAATAAGACAAACGGCTGGTGGCGGTATAACTATCACGATTGAAGGCGTAACTAAATACCGAGAGAATAATTAAAGAGAGGTAGGGCATAGCGAATCTTCGCTCGAATTGAGCCGCCCGTCCAGGGAAGGACCTCCACTCTATAGAATACCGCAGTCAAATGACCTCTGGGTCGTGTTTCTGCCGGTGAGTAGGGTTTCCGGAGCTCGTGGGGGTTAGGGTTGGGCCGGCATGGCGGTGGCAACTGACAAGTGACTGACCAGTTACTTGCCCGTTGTCACAGCGACTTGAGCTTCTCTTTCGCTTTCCATCAGGCGTAGGGAAGCCATTATGTCGACCCACTATAAAAAAAAAAACCACAGGCCGATGACGGGCAGCAGCGTCACCGGAGCGAGGAGCTACGCCCTGCGATCGCCAACCCCTTTTTTTTTTGTTTTTTTGTTTTTTTTTGTTTCACCAGGGAGAAATGCAGTTTACGCATACCCGCTGCCCGGGGAAGCAGACGGGTTATGTGGGACTCGCTCCGCGTCGGCAGAGAATACCCACTAAAAAACCCTGGTTTGCACCGTCAAATGCGCCTTGGGCGACAGCATCGCGGGTCCTCAACTATAACGCCGCGAAGCTGTCAGCGCTGGTCTGCTAGGCAGACTCGGGCTGGCCCCCCCACTTGGGGCGACCTAGAGATCAGGCCCGTAAGGGCCGTCCCTCTCCTCCAAGGACGGGGTTCGTGCAATACGTGGCCGGCATCCCCGTGCCGACCTCGCGGAACCCCGTCGGGCGTGCAGCCGCCGCCGCACGGTGGTTTTTTATTGTGGTTTTCTCCACTTGAGCTCGCGCCCCCTGGTCCCGACCGAAGTCGGGATAACAGGCGGTTTTTTATTGTGGTCTCACTCCACTCGGGCCGGCTAATTAAGGCAAACCCCCTGGTCCCTTCTGCAAGGGGAAACAGGTTGCTCGACGACCAGTCCAAAATGGACCTATCCGACGACTACGAGAACCGTAGTCGACGGACCCGCCGAGCCGCGGTGATACACCGCCATCCCACGCCCTACGGCAGCGTCTTTCACCAAAAAGATGCGCGAACGCATCCGTTCGGTTCGCGCAAATGCGCCCACCAAATGTCGCGTCCGGGAGAATTGGCCTTAGGCCCAAGTCAAGTCCGGTAGCACGTCTCGTCAATCGGGCAAGTGCCCCGCCATTGGGGGAGACCCCCGGCCGTAATGGCCACATCAAAATGTGCCGAAGCACTGGCCGTGTGAAGGCGTCGCAGTGTACAACGCCAACACTGGCCCCACCTTGTTCGAGGAGAGACGGGATCCAAGCGTCTCTCCTCTAGGGAATTAGCCGTCGGGTAGTAGTCGAACGATAACCTACTACCCGCCGTTGCCCGGGGTACGCCGGGCCGTCAAAGACGACCACGCGTGGAGGCTTCCCTTGTTGTACCCCGCGATCGCCAACCCCTGCGTGGCGATTAGGGTAAATCCTCCAGGTTTTTGGACTGCTATAGGCTGATGATGATGACTCGGTCTAAGTCTTCTTGGTATTTTTTTTATAAGAAGAGCTTTCAGGATGACCTCACTGTACCTCACTCTACCATAGCTTTCAGGATGGTAAGCGATCGTGAGGTCCAAAAGTTAGGTCGACAGGCATAATAGATTTCTAAATAACAAGAGAGATAATTAAAAATCTTAAGTCACTTGTCTTAAATAAGTTAATTAAAACGAAATTAAACGTATCTTATCACATTACTTAATTACGCGCTTAATTTATTGCCTAATTAAATTATTTTATCTTAAGGTACAACAAACCATTTTAATTAAATGTAACCTTTTAATTAAAATTGCAATTTGATCAGATCGTGTAACTTACGTTTTGTCTTATTGTAAATACAATCCCATAAAAACAATATCTGTCAAAAAAAACAAGTTTCGCTACTCAGTTGTTCTACCGTAAAAGTTGTGAGATCCATGTCTGTTATTAATTTATTCAGTCCCTAGTTAAGGAACCTTCTGTCTTAAGTGTTTTTATCTGTAAAGTTTTAAATAAATATATTCACTCGGCTATAATCAAAGCTAGGCGATGATTCTAACAAATAACAAATGCAAAACACAATCTAAAGGCATACTTTTCGCTGACTTATTAAAAGGAAAACCGCAAAACCACAAGGTGCGGCCACCCATCCCCTCGCCGGGGCACACGCAACTCGTCCCTTATCGCAACCACCACACTTCCTTCATTATTTCCACGGATTCTTTATTATTGTCAAGAAAAATCCGGTCTAGCGCAAGTCGGATTCGCATATTAAGGGTTCCGTACGGTAGGTTAGATAGGGGCTGGTTGTGATTATAGCTGTTTATTATAAGCAATTATTGCTAATTGCTAATACACTCATAATATCATTAATATTGAAGAGATCGCTGTAAGCGATAAGACCGCCTAATTTAAACTTCGATATGTCCTTGTATCTGGTTTTAAGTAAACTGTTTCGTGTTCAATAAAGAATATCTATCTATATTTGCAACATTTGGTAAGTCTTTATTATTTACGATTTAGCTTTTTCTATCGGTCACCCTGTAGGTTATGCAGAGTGCAGATTTGTGAGAGTGTGCAAAGAGAAGCACAGTAAAAGGTATTATATAAAATACCTAATTTATAAAAAGAATACTCTAATATGTTCTTCTTCTTCTTTTCGAGTCAATGGTACTCTGTCTCAAATAGAACCAGCCCAAAACCTCGCAACTCGGATACCGCTGTCGGTTCCCTTGCAAAGGTCACCCACCAAGCAGTTAGTGGGGCACAGCCGGCAAGTTAGCAGATGTGCCATGGTCTGTAATGGAGCACCACAGTCGCAGCCAGCATGCAGCTCCCAATATGTTAAATATGCTACACATAGTTTAAATACATAAGGACAAATTTAGATCGACATATCATGCAAAACATACATTCGATAAAACTCACTCAACTCAGCAAGCAATTAAGTGGCATTTAAGAATATAAGCCAAATGATTTAAGAGCTGTACTCTATTTTTGTACAAGTCTTTAGTCTACGAAGGCGTCCGTTTTTGTCATTCACCAAAGGATCCCCAAAAAGTGCGTAATAAACCGGCGAAAATGTACGCACCCGCGCTTACACTCGAGCGCTCCTCAAAAGACCAACGGATCTGCGCGAATCTCTCTAATTTTCACTTTGCCATTACATCTTTTATTTCTTTACGCGTAACATTTATAATGCTGTGGCCAATTCACTGACTGGGGGTTGGCTTGATAAATACATTGTGATAAAATTGGCGGTCTTAACTGACGGAACATTAGTGTTTTATGGTTGAAAAAATGACATTGGAGGGTTAAAAAATACAAAGCAGTTTTAATTGCTTTAGAAATTAATGTTAAGGGTCAATCAGACTTTTTCCTTTTTTATTAGGTAGAATGTTTTTTTCCGAGCCGGTGTAAGTTTGACGAATTGTAAGTATTTTTTAAAAGCCTTTAAGATAAGGTAAAGATTATTTTGATTTGATTGTAAGAAACAGGTGATCCATCATGCCAAAATACAATTAAAGATACGGCGGTGATTTGTATTCTTTCACCGTTGCCTTACGACAACGAGTAACATGATTCCGAGGTATTCCTCAAAGCACTCCTAATAAAGCGCTCCCATACTGAGGTAATTTTTTTTATAGTAGCCTCGTCTAATGGCTCCCTACGCCTGATGGAAAGCGAAAGAGAAGCTCAAGTCGCTGTGACAACGGGCATGTTACCTGTCAGTTGCCACCGCCAAACCCTACTCACAGGCAGAAACACGACCCGGAGGTCATTTGACTGTGGTATTCTATAAGGTTGAGGTCCTTCCCCGGACGGGCGGCTCAATTCGAGTGGAGATCGCTATACCCTACTTCTTTTAATTTACTTCTCCAAATTGACTAAAACAGACCTACATAAGTCTAAATATATAAAACTCAAGGTGACTGACTAACATAGTGATCTATCAACGCACAGCCCAAACCACTGGACGAATCCCGCTGGAATTTGGTATGCAGGTAGATGTTATGACGTAGGCATCCGCTAAGAAAGGATTCTGATCAATTCTATCTCAACGGGATAAAATTCTATTCCACGCGGACGAGTCGCGGGCACAGCTAGTTTATAGCTAAAGTGGGCATTTAACGGCTGAGTGACAATTCGGTTTTCATCATCATAGTCTATTTCATACCGGCATACTGTGTACGCCATGGCATGTATCCGAATTATCCGCTTATCAGCTAGCGACATCCATGGTAACATGTCTACCCTTACGGATTAATCCCATAATGGCCACAAAATTGAACGGTAAACATTATATTATACAGTGCGTTGTGGCAAAGTCTGAAATCAGACAGATTGTTATACGTCTAACTTGGGTAGAAAATGGAGAACGTTAACGTAATTTTTTTTCAACAGTCTTTAGGCAGATTTGATAAGAACACTTTTGCAGCTTTTTTTTTTTTTTTTATTGAGGGAATGCCATTAGGCACCTTCATGCCGCCTCCGGGGGGAGTCGGCATGGTGTGTGGGACTCACACCTCCCAAAATGAGAGGGTATACCCACTAAACCCCCCTGTGTCGCCAGTGGGCAGCAAAAAGCAGGGATACGGGTAGCGCCGAGCATACAACACAATAATGATAACCGATAGCTAAAATACTTTGACCACTCTCAGTGCTAACAACAATATGAACGCCTTGCCTTTCAATAAAAAACTGAGGTTAAGTTCTTCAGATTATTTCGACTATAGAGAATGCAAAAACACTGGTATACTTGTATCTGCCGGTGTACGGTGATCATACATTGACATACTCAAGTTACCCAAAACTATGAAAACAATTTATTTGTATGATCTTAGTGTTGTCGCGTGTAGAGCAAACCTTAGTTTAGGTACCTATTTCTTGTTAAAGATTGGCGTTAACGTGTGATACATGCTTACTTCCCATACGTATACTCATAGCGATAAGACCTTTAAACCTGAATTGTACTACAATTGTATATTTGTCCCTAAAATATTTGCACATCGCTGTAGCGATAGAATATGCTGGAAATGTTTTAATGTAAGAACCTATGTAACCGTATTCCTTGCAAATAAATAATTTATTATTTATTATTACAATCCTATGTAAGGGAGCGACCCATCGTCTTTCGGTCCAAGCCAACCTCACCTGCCTGTGGTGCATCCTGCCGAACAACGAACGAGGCGCTGGCATCCGACTGGTGGCGGTATAACCATCACAATTGAAGGCGTAGCTAAATACCACAGACCGATGACGGGCAGGCAGCGTCACCGGAGCGAGAAGCTACGCCCTGTGATATCGCCAACCCGCCATCCCCCCAGTCGTGCGATTATGGGTATATCCTCCAGATGTTGGCCCTAAGTCGCGAACAACTGGAGAGGCCTATGTCCAGCAGTGGACTGCAATAGGCTGATGATGATGATGTATATTTCTCTAGTTTTTAGTCAATTTTAATCTTTTGTAATTAAGAGTATCTATTTGCCGTTTTAGCCGTTCTAAAATATGTCAATTCCAGCGGTTTTACTGCCACATTATTCGGTGTACATGTCGGTATTACACCGAGCGGGTACAATATCAATTAGGTAGGATCAAAATGAATTTACGTGGGCAATGCAAATACAGAAATGGTTTGGCGCCAATGACGAACTACTAAATTAGGCTTGATTAATGCTCTACCGGTCGTCCGGATTAGTTTGGGGGATTCAATTTGCGGAATCTATTGGTAATCGGATATGTAAATGTTTTTTTTTAATATTTTTTTTTATTATAAATGAGAAGGTTATCCCTTTTGTCGCCGCAAACAAAGGCTTGTTTGGCGCTGATTGCAGTCCTTTATTGATTCTTTATGTCGCTTGTTGTCGTTTTTTTTTGGGGGCCTAGCTAATTTCGTCTTATAGCGGTCCTAGATAACTTTTATTTCATAAATTTACCTGAGGAATCGAATACGGAACTTTGACTAACTATCGCATATCTAAACGAAAACTTTTCGTAAATAGTCAAGTAATCAAGTCAAGCTTGGCTTAGTGCAGAGACCGTTAGAACTTCACGTTATTTGGAAATAAAGATAATTTATTATTCTTTTTTAATTAATAAAGCAAGTTCTTATTAATTTTCATTATGGTCCTGTTGGTAGGTAAGTGTTTATTATGCATCAGATTTTATATAATAAATATTAAAATTGATATCACTGACAATACGGTCATTAAATCAGATTACCATGATCAACTAAAATATTCACATTAAAACAAACCACTCATGATTATTCCGCGGAAAGGATATCAATGAAAAATAAATTCCGACATAAATAATAATAAAGTACGGATAAATGAACACGATTACGATAATAAATTGATCAAAATCACACTCCTGGGCATGTTCATAATACACTGGAAAATAATTGAAATCGGAAAATTGAGCTTATCTATATATATATTAACGGAAAATGGACCGGGTATAATGAGATTAATTTGGTTCTAGTTTGCGTGTAAATTGATGGGTTGTGTATTGATTTACTTGGAAGATGTCCCGGATCTGATAAGGGAATTAACTGGTGGAGCTAATTATGTTTTAATAGGAAATATTATATGTATCAGAAAATATGACATGCGTTGTAATTGTATTTGTTGAAGCCCTGGCAATGCCAGGGATGTAAGGGGGAGCTTATCGCTTCAACCTCACCTGCTTGTGGCACATCCTGCCGAATAACAAACGAGGCGCTGGCAACTGACTGGTGGCGGTATAACAATCACGATTGAAAGCGTAACTAAATAACCATAGGCCGATGAAGAGCAGCAGCGTCACCGGAGCGAGGAGCTACGCCCCCCTGTGATCGCCAACCCGCCTGCCCAGAGTGGCGATTATGGATAAAGCCTCTAGGGTGTTGGCCAAAAGAGGCGAACGATTGGACAGACCTATGTTCAGCAGTGGACTGCCATAGGCTGATGATGATGATGATCGTACTTGTATGAGTAAGTAAGTATATTGTAAGACATTGCAAAATTGGAAAGAGTATTTTAGTACTTATTTGTAAGAAGATTATTGATTCCGAATATTTATCGAATCCGAAATGAGGTGATCCGGCAGAGAACCAAAGTCACCGACATAGCTCACCGGATTAGAAAGCTGATGTGGCAGTGGGCTGGCCACATCAGCCGCAGAACCGATAACCGTTTGGGTAAACGAGTTCTGGAGTGGAGACCGCGTCTCGGCAAACGTAATGTAGGACGCCCTCAGACCAGGTGGAGTGACGTTTTGCGCAGGACGGCTGGCAAGTGCTGAATGCGAGAAGTCCAAAATCGACCTAAGAGGCGATCATTAACAGATGCCTATGTCCAGCAGTGGACCGACACGGGCTGATGATGATGATGATAATTATTAATAATTAGACGACTAGTATGATTCAATGGTACGTTGCGTTTGATACAGAGGACGCGGGTTCAAACCCGGGATGTCTGTTTGTATTGCCCGGGTGTTTATTATTCTTTACGGACAAAAAAGCATCTAAGTACGTTTATCAGTTGCCTAGTACCCATAGTACAAACTTCAGCTTAGTTAGGAACTAGGTGGCGCTGTGTGGCTCGTCTTGGTGTTTTTGAACAGAATAGAATAGAAATACTTTCTTCGGTAAACAGTAAACATTAATAAAGAAAAAAAACACATCATTTCACCTCCAATTCCAGCTTATCAGGTTTAATAAAACGAGAACCGCGTAACAGATACAAACAATTTAGCGAAAAGCCCGTAATATTAAGCGAGGTAGCCGAGCGGAGTACAAAGGAAACAATCTTTTACTACAACGGCAAAAGGACAAAGAAGATTCGATCTCCAATAACGAAATCAGTCTACAAAGTTTTAATGGGACGAAAAACTATAACAAAGACCGTTGTGAAGTTGGTGACGACCCCTAATCTTATCATTTCTAGAGATCCGCGGTGAAATTGTGTAGGGAGACCTTTAGAGTGACATAAAGATTATGTATATATATATATAGATAATTATTGTTTATATATAGCTATAATATTTATTGAAACAGTTTGCACGACTTTGCCCCTCTCTTCAGAAATCTACACTTCCTTTACCTGAAGGTTGTCTGGAAGAGATCGCTTACTAGCGATAAGACCGCCTAGATTGTACCACAAGATGTCTGTATCACCTTTTCTGTATTAATTGTGTATTTTGTGCGAAATATAAAGAATATCTATCTATCTAAAGATTCTATTATTTCTATTAGAAAACTAAGTTCATTTAGAACATATTTGTAAGGAAAAGGACTTAGTATGTTTAGTATCTCCTTAAAAATAGGTTACGAAACAAGCATATACGTCAGAGGACGAAAATTATCGACATCATCATCATCAACCTATTGCAGTCCACTGCTGGACATAGGCCTCTCCAGTTGTTCGCCACTTAACATCCATCTGGAGGATTTACCTAATTTTATTTATTTATTTAATCATTATTGCACCAGGAAAGTACAAATGACGGACTTAATGCCGTGTGGCATTCTATACCAGTCAACCATTAGGCTAATTTAGGTAAGTATAACAATAAAAATAAATAAATGTTAATGTTATTGTCCTATATATTATAAATATTAAATAAATAAAAAAATCCCTTATTTTCTTCCACAGTGATACAAAAATAGACATTTAATTGTTTTTATTTCGCGAAATAAATAATCAAATGTCTGAAATCTAAGTAATATTAACAAAGAATAGGTTCTTCGCTTTGTTACATATAAGCGTGTTTCGACAATAATAACTTCTAGTTATTCCAGTAGTTTGCCAACAAACGTTACCAAAAGTCATGTACCGAGTAAAAACTTGCGTTGAATAATTCATAACCTCTTACCTTCTTTTCCGCTCGCATTAGTCTTAGGCTAAGTTTACCGGCTAATTCTTGTTAGTGGCCTCAGAAGAACAAAGTTGAAACAAGTTAGCTTTCCCCAACTGTATCGTGTTTTAAGAACCTATCTGTATAAGAAATGGGTTGGGACAAAGTAATTCAAACTGAAGGTTTTAATACTATTCATAATACTTTCCTTATTTATTTAAACTTTATTGCACAAAATGGTACAAAAGGCGAACTTAATGCTAGGAGCATTATCTACCAGTTAACCTTTAGGCCATGCAGATAGCACATTTATGTGCGGTGAATTTCCTAAGAAAACTAAACATTACACAGTAGGCTTTCACCCATTCAACGAATATGCTAAAATGACGCTCAGTCAAGACGTTGAACGTTTCATTAAATAACTTGACGAGTTGTCCTTTGGGAATTCAATTAAATGACGTCATTCAATAAACGCGCTAGCTATTCAATTAAATAGGAGATTCAACCAGATGACGGCGACATGTATTATGTTCAAAATAGTATGCAAGGTGATTTTTGGGAATCGTTCTTTGACCAAACATTATGTAATCCGGATATAATTCAAGTAATTTGTTATTAGGCATATTTTTTTATAGTAGCTCGACATAATGGCTTCCCTACGCCTGATGGAAAGCCAAAGAGAAGCCCAAGTCGCTGTGACAACAGGCCAGTAACTAGTTAGTTACCTGTCAGCTGCCTGTTACTAAATGCCATGCCGGCCCAACCCTAACCCCCCACGAGCTCCGGAGACCCCCAGCAGAAACACGACCCGGAGGTCATTTGGCTGCGGTATTCTATAGGGTGGAGGTCCTTCCCCGGACGGGCTGCTCAATACGAGCGAAGATTCGCTATGCCCTACCTCTCTTACTCAACTCAACTCAAGTAAGCAAGCCTACAGATTTCTCAAGGGCCGGCAACGCACCTGTGACTCCCCTGGTGTTGCGGTGTCTATTTGCTGAAGTGATCACTTACCATCAGGTGACCTTCAGGCCCGTTTGCCGCCTCTGTCATAAAAAAAGTAATTTTTTCTTAGGTTTATGTTTTTTAAATTTTGGAGAAGGTGATATGTTTTATATCACCTTCTCCAAAATTTACTGCAAGAAATACGCTATAATTTCTATTCTAGGTACTAAAATGGGTGCACTGTACATCTGACCACCCGTTAACTGGAAAGCGGGTCAATTCTCAATGTTTCGGATATAATTTGGCCCGGCCGTAAACGTCAGTGGCCTGTCCAATATAAGTCTCTCTGGCCCCACCGGGTTCGACGGTGGACAGAGCCACAAATAACCTTGTTCCGGTCTTATACGGGGCAGATTTTGATAGTTGAATTATTATGTTGTTTTAAATTAGGGTGGGAATTGTTTTTTCCTTTTTTTATAGTAGCTTGACATAATGGCTTCCCTACGCCTGATGGAAAGCCAAAGAGAAGCCCAAGTCGCTGTGACAACTGGCAAGTAACTGATTAGTTACCTGTCAGTTGCCACTGCCATGCCGGCCCAACCCTACCCCCCACGAGCTCCGGAGACCCCTACTCACCAGCAGAAACACGACCCGGAGGTCATTTGACTGCGGTATTCTATAGGGTGGAGGTCCTTCCCCGGATGGGCAGCTCAATACGAGCGAAGATTAGCTATGCCCTAGCCTACCTCTTTTAAACTTTACTCTCAAAAGCTGACTGTCGAGTTTGTTGCGACACATGACAAGTCGAAGCGCGCTGGTAGGAAAAAACAATTCGGTATCGCTAGCTATTCATACTCAAATTTATTGTATATGTATGTATGTAAAATGTTATTATGTATAATTTATTTATGCGTATATTTATTATGTATTATGTGTATGTCTCTGTGTGCGGCTCAATTCGAGCGAAGATTCGCTATGCCACACCTCTCTTACTGAACTAAAACTGTAATGAACTACTGTAAAAAAAGTATGTTACTAAAAGCAAATGTACAATCGTTGTTTCAAACTGTAAGGATTATCCAGTGGTAATTTTTAAACGAATTTAGAAACTTTTTAAGCAACACTGCCCCCAATCCCTTTTGAAAGTCACTTAAGCGTAATAACTTACTTCAAAGTATTACGTAACTTTGTACCGGGAGAATGCTTCAACTTGGATTCTTCTGGCATGATGTAGATAGCCGAAAACTAACCTGTAACAATAATAAAGAAGAATAAATATCTGACAACATCACATATACATATTACTCCGGTCTCAGAGTAAGTAACTTAAGCACTTGTGTTATAGGTAGATTTCAGATCGTTAAGTACCACCTAAACTCGATTAGAGTTGCGGGAGTCCATGAATGGTGTCGTCTGCTTACCATCAGGCATCGCACTTGTTCAAGAGGCGGTAGCTCACGATTAAAAAAATGAAAAAAAAAATACGTGAATAATCATAAGTACAAATATGTGCAAACACATACATTTAAATACAAATGTTCACCACAAGAATTTTTGTCCTGACTCTTGGTCAGAAGGCAGGGTCCAAATCAGCTGTCAAGCCAGCCAAGATTACGTTACGAATCCGATTAGTGTACATTTCAGTAGAATTTCATATAAAAAAATACTAAACTGAATGATGACCCTTTCAAATTATTACAGTCTATATTTTAATCTGCTGTACGAGCTTAATATAGCTTTGAACGGATTTTAATTTATTAAAGTATACTTGAAAAGTGTTTTTTTTTATTATTGTAGCTCGCCATAATGGAAGCGAAAGAGAAACCCAAGTCGCTGTGATAACGGGCAAATCAAATCCGTTGAGTGCTTTGTCGTGGTCGTGAAGGAGTAAGAAACATCCATCCATACATCTATCCAAACAAGCTTCAGATTTATTATATTAGTAAGATTATTAATAAAAACAAATGCAGAAGAAACTCAGTGGATCATGTCAATGTTCTTAATTTAGTTTTACGTAAAAAAACTATTTAAGAAAATCCATTTTCCAAAGTAAAAAAATAATTATTCATCAACAAAAAAGACGAATCGCACCATGCAAACGCCTCGTAAAATCAGACGTAATTCACAATAACACTTTGACATCTCACGCAATAAATCCGGAGGAAGGAGATGTACGAACCGGGAAGTGAACCCTGGCCCAATTTAGCCGACAAATGACGACTTTACGAGATGGATGTAACGGAATAACGATTTGTGCCAATCTGTGCGAGAGCGCCGGGTGTCCATAAATTATGTTAGCTGAGGATAATCCCGTTTGAGAAGCGTAGACGCCTTGAATTAGGTGACGGGAGGATCTTGGGGACTCCACTTCTTTTGCATTCGATGTTTTAAAGATTTTTTTTGCTAAAATATCTATTCAGATGATAGTAGTAGAGATAGAGCTTTTAATAAACAAATACCTCAAGACATGCCACGCTAGGCCACACAGCGCCATCTAGCCGAAAACGAAACCTAAGCTTGTATTATGGGTACTAGACAGCTAATAAACTACACACTGGCAGAAACACGACCCGAAGGTCACTTGGCTGCGATATTCTATAGGGAGGAAGTCCTACCCCGGACGGATGGAAGATTCGCTATGCCCTAGATCTCTTAAAAACTATTGCTGATTGACTGTATAGTAGGTATTTTCATGGCTACTTTATAAGTCTATCTGTCTCTCTCTTGATGATCGTTCGGTAGTTGCTGTGAAGAATTGATGATATCTCAACCAACGAACTATTATCGCTCTATTTTATACAACTACATAATATAGCTATACAATCGACATTATTAATCTTACAATGGCCAGGTCGCTACATGTAACAAAGACCCATTTCAAATAGATTAATCCTGAATTTCAATTTGAAGGGATCGGCGTGTTTAATTTAATAAACTCCTATAAATAGTCCGGGTCAGATCGTTCTACAACGTTGATTGCTTAAGACATTTGCTGTCATTAGAGATTACTGTATACTCGTATTTAAACAATAACTTCATTATTAACACTGATTGTAATCATCATCGTTATTTTTGGCAAACGCCTAGAGGCTTTACTCATAATAGACACGCATTGCAGCTGGGTTGGCGATCGCACGGCGTAGCTCCTCACTGTGGCGACGCTGCTGCCTGTCTTCGCCTGTGTTTTTAGTTACGCTTCAATCGTGATGGTTATACCGCCAGCAATCGGTTGCCAGAAACTTTGGTATATAGCAGGATGCACCACGGATAGGTGACGGTGGCTTGGAGCGAAGAGATGATAGGTACATACATTTTTTTATACCACAAAAGTTGCAAACAGGCATACCGTCCGCTTGATCTTGATCGGTTACCGCAGCCTATGGACGCCTGGAAACCACATGCATTTACCTGACGAGCTCCGGGAACCCTACTTACGGGCAGAAACGCGACCCGAAGGTCATTTAGCTGCGGTATTGCGGAATACCGCAGCCAAGTGACCTCCGGGTCGTGTTTCTGCCAGTGAGTAGTTTATTAGCTGTCTAGTACCCATAATACAAGCTTAGGTTTCGTTTTCGGCTAGATGACGCTGTGTGTTCTAGCGTGGCATGTCTTGAGGTATTTGTTTATTAAAAGCTCACCATTACAATAGATATTATAGCAAAATAGGGTAGAGGCACTTCCCAGGGCAGGCGGCTCAATTCGAGCGAAGATTCGCTATGTCTACTTCTCGTAAACCCTTAAATACGTCCCTATAATGTCCTACTCAATAACACTGACATTTGTGTTTAAACCCCGTCAGATCATACAAGGCTTGCGAGTGACGTGTGTCAGTTTCAGCAACCTTTCACTGAAGGGTTAATTGAGGTCAAAGGTCAAGAGGTCTAAGGTCTCTAGATAAGATAACTTAGAAACAATTATTGCTTTCAACTGCGGTCTTGTTGCTAATTAATTTTGTGATTGTCGGCGGAACGATTTTGAAGAAACTATTTGATGTTATTTAATTGTTAAATGATAGTGGTTTATTTTGGAACTCGGGACAACAAAGACAATCCCAAAAATTTTTTTAGTGTAACTAATAGGCAGGTACTTAGAATGGTATGTATTTACAAAATAATGTTTAGTACATCATCATCATCATCAGCCCATTGCAGTCCACTGCTGGACATAGGCCTCTCCAGGCGTTCACCACTTAGGGCAAACATCCATAATCGCCACGCTGGGCAGGCGGGTTGGCGATCGCAGGGCGTAGCTTCTTGCTCCGGTGACGCTGCTGCCCGTCACCGGTCTTTAGTATTTAGCTACGCCTTCAATTGTGATGGTTATACCGCCACCAGTCGGTTGCCAGCGCCTCGTTTGTTATTCGGCAGGATGCACCACGGGCAGGTGAGGTTGGCTCCCTTACATCCCTGTTTAGTATGTTTAGTACAAAGTGTATCAAATAAAAAATAATGCTTTGTTTGTAATGGCATACCACAGTGGCTTATAGTAGCTTGATGGAAAACGAAGGAGAAGCCCAAGACGCTACGGCAATAGATAAGAAACTACATCAAACAGGTGTCAGTTGCCATCGCCATGCTGGCCTTTAAGAAGGCTTTAAGTATTTATAAAAAGAAAAAGATTTTCTTAAAATGTTAAGGAATTGATTTCACATTGACCAACACAAAAGTCATTTAAACAAAATCTTACGTTGTTTTACACCAAAAGTGCTATATTATCCCCAGCTCACTTAGTTTAAGTAGACTATTACTTTGCTACCAAGTCTCCGTAACCAAACATCGCAGTTAAGCTGAAATTAGCATTGCCAGTTAAAATTAATGAAGCGACAGTGGCTACGTCATCCATTATGTCACAATGACCTAACCGAGTGTTCTATCTAATGTTTATCTACCAGTTTGGTTTAGAACGAACTCTAACACAGTGGTCGCGTACAATAAATTTTCTAACCTCATCATAATCATCAGCCCTTTGCAGTCGACTGCTGGACATAGGCCTCTCCTGTTGTTCGCCACTTAGGGCAAACATCTGCAGGATTTATCCATAATCACCACGGGCAGGCGGTTGGCGATCGCAGGGCGTAGCTTCTCACTCCGATGACGCTGCTGCCCGTCATCGGCCTGTGGTATTTATCTTCGCCTTTAATTGTGATTAACCATCCGTCATCATACCGTCACCAGGCGGTTGCCAGCGCCTTGTTTGTTCTTCTCCTCATCCTTAACCTGGTCTTCCAGTTTACACAGCCATGAGCCAGAAATACATGAGCTGGCAGAGAATTCCATTTTTTGATGGTACGGCATAAAAAGGAGTACAAAATGTATTAAGTAAATTAATGTGTTAAAAATATGCTCCATGTTAATGCCATATGATAGTGACTAAGCTTTAACTTGCAAAGAACCTTTCTTTGATAGGTCGATTCAATAAAAAACCTGTCAATAAAGATCAAAATGGCGTAATAGTGCAATACGTCGGGAATGAAGCAAGGGATCATGGGTTTAGAGCGAAAGAGACGGACTGCCGACGCGATATGTTGCGGCGTGCCCTATCGCTCTTAATAAACTCGCCCTTTTTGGGACTTGGCTGAAGTTAGGAGCTTATAAGGGTGGTAATGTGAGGATATCGAGCAAGGATACTGCGAATAGGCACCGTTTTGTGGTTCCAGTTCCAAAGATATTATTAATGTGTATGTTTTGTACAATAAAGAGTATATATCTAAGTACGTTGTATCTTCGTCCAGGGGGAACCACGCCACTGAGTTCAAGAGGCATCAAAGGATTAGGAAATTAGGACTGTCAATTTCAATGATTTTTTTAAATTTTATTACTGCACACAAAATTATGCATAAACTTTCTGTTAGGTACCTTTTTTATGACAGAGGGGGCAAACGGGCTTGAAGGTCACCTGATGGTAAGTGATCACTTCACCCCATAGACACCGCAACACCAGGGGAGTTACAGGTGCCGTACGGTTGCCGGCCCTTGAGAAATCTGTAGGCTCCCTTCTTGAAGGTCCCTAGGTCGTACCTATCCATTCGGGAAAATAAGCTGATTCCAAAGAACAGCTGCACGAGGCAGACAATTGCGCGCATAACGCACTGTGGAAGACTTCTATCCATAAAACCTACTTTACAAAAAGCTTAATTAGATGCATTCCGCCTCCTCCCGTGAATTATGGCATCTCCTTTCCCCATAGGAATGGACTAGTCAGCACCCTTCCGGGTTCGAAATCAATCAATATCAATAATCGAACGCAAGCTTCTTACACGACGGATCAATTTAGTAACGATACCACCCTTTAACTATGATGGGTCTTTCAAAGGGATGTAACCTATCAGTTTCTAGTCAGTTCAGTTTCTATCTATTCTAGTTTCTCCCAGTTCAAGAAGGTTGCATCTTGCTTAACTCTAGCTGAGATGTCCTCGACTTCTCACAACCGAGCTCCATAAAGATTATTATTTATAAAGATTTATAATTTATATTAGATTAATGGTAGTTTCCCCTTCTTGTTTATGTGTTTTTTTCTTTGTTTCATTTTAATTTAGTTCATTTTTTTTATAAATTGTAATCAACCAGTAAACCAGTCTTGCTGTGTACACCAAATTTAGATTACTGTCTAGATCCATAAGATAATATAAATAAGAATAACATTGTTATATTGATTGTAATCTGTGTGTGTACCTTCTATAAATAAATAAATAAATCAACCAACCTGAAAACCAGTGGTATGCTCATCGAGCAAATATCTCGTTGACCCATCACCTTTATGCATAGCTGGAACATGCCTAGGTTTCAGATTACTATGCAGTTTTAGTACTTCGTTTTTGTATGTGTATGTGTGCTTATGCTAATCAATTTTTTATCTTTTTTCTATTTATTTTTATTGCAGATAGTGGCAGACGAGCAGGCGGCCTGTCTGATGTTAAACAGTAACCGCCGCCCATGGACACCAGCAATGCCAGGGGCACAGCCATGCCGCTGCCTACCGGAACGAGCTCTCTTTAAACCACGCTTAAAGAAGGACATGTCGTAGCGATCAGGGAACACCGCGGCTGGTGGCTGGTAGATCTTTCTATCTATCATCTCTTCGCTCGAAGCCGCCCCCACCTGCCCGTGGTGCAACAAATGAGACTCTGGCAACTTATTGGTAGCACGATTGAAGGCGTAGCTAAATACCACGACGTAATGACGGGCAGCAGCGTCACCGGAACGAGAAGCTACGCCCTGCGGTCGCTTACCCGCCTGCCCAGCGCGGCGATTATAGGCAAAACCCTTAAGATGTTTGCCCAAAGTGGCGAATAACTGGATATACTTAGATCCAGCAGTGGACTGCTATAGGCTGATAATGATGTACACTTAAATAAGTATGTACTGCAATTTTGTTCCCAAATAACTCTTTTGAATACACGCTTTAGTATGAAAACAGATGAGTGAGCAGTAATATCTAATGCATTTTTTCATAGTGCACTTTACGAGTGCGTCCTGAAATTGCGATCGTAACGCCAAAAGCGTCTGGTACGCCAGATCGTCAGATATGTAAAATTTCGACCTTATTGCCTCCAGCTTAGAGTCTAAAATACTAATGTACATTAAAGTCCAGTGCAAGTATGGACCATAAATGCTATCAGGGTCGTAAAAGTTCTGACGTCACGAGAAATTGCATTTATATCTGCGCTGGTCAAGAGAATGAATCAAATGGCTATTTCATCATTTATGAATATTTAACTGATTTTTATAGTAATATAGCAAAGTGGCGAGGGGAAGCCACTAAAAAAACACTATTCTAAATCATCATCATCAGCGAACAAAACTTCCACTGCTGAACATAGGCCTCCTAAGTTCAGTCGCGTCATTATTACGCTTTATTTAGCATATTTCCACATATTATTTTTTATATAAATATTGTATTTTCTTTTATTGTGTTTCCTTTTGTACACTCACCGCACAACAAATCTGCTCTCTGCATGACCCAAGGGTTGACTGGTAGAGAATGCTCCTAGCATTAAGTTCTCCTTTTGTACAATTTTGTGCAATAAAGTTTAAATAAATAAATAAATATTACTCTATCTTGGGTTTCCCCATCCAGCCAAAGCTAGCAGTTCTTCTAAGGTCATCAGCTCTCAGGTTATGGACTGTCCCTACTACTGGCTCGGTGGCTCAATTGGTTATGACTCCTGCCTTCTAAACCAAGGGTCGTGAGTTCGATCCCCACCCCGTGTGATGAACATTTGTGGTTGTCTGGGTGTTTATATTTGTATTTTAGTGCGAGTGTATATTTGTGCCACCTGACTGGCTCAATGGCTCATTTGGTAGTGACCTCTGCCTACTGAGCCATGGGTCGTGGGTTCGATTCCCGCACAGTACAAGCATTTGTTATGTACATTAACGCTTAAGCTTCTTACTTTGAGATCGGGACAATGTATGTGATGTTGTCTAGTATTTATATTAAAGTATGATGTAAAATAAAGGCGGGGATCCACTCCATTTATTGTCGGATCTACGGCAGACATAACCTTCTAACTGCCATTTCAGCGGACTAGTAAAACCAATATTTAAATACTAAATTTATCTACCTAAACTCGCATAAATGTACCTAACGAAAGTCACATTTATAAATACTTTCTGTCACTCCCCAAACACGACTCCAGCCACGTTTGATTATTCAACAAACATTGGTACCTTTGCCGCACATCAAACCTCCACAATCAGGGGTCAAAGGGACCCCACGGGTAAATTGGGCAATTCATCGCTTGAATAGCAAAATCAGGAGACCGCACCAACGTTATTATTTATTTATCGTACGCGATCGAATTACACGCAAGGAGGCTGTTGTGTGTGTGTCTGAATTGTTAATTTGTCGCCTCTGCTCTTGTGGAAACTACATATATAGTGTGTAAAGGTTGGCAATACCGCTTTGGTCTGTTAGAATCTATATGTTGGCAAATCTTTTGCTAGACGCCCTTCCCATGATTTATTTTTTTCTTATTGTCAGGCTCTACAGTAACAATTTGGATTCCTATTCGGATTCGGTAACTTTTTCACACGTTTTTTGATACATTTTTTAGCGGCTCGACATAAGGGCTTTCCTACGCCTGATGGAAGGCCAACGGGTTTGACAACGGATAAGTAACTGGTCAGTTACCTGACAGTTGCCACCGTTATGCCGGCTCAATCTGGAAACTCTACTCAACGGCAGAAACACGACCCGGATGTCATTTGGCTGCGGTATTCTATACGGTGGAGGTCCTTCCCCGGACGGGGCGGCTCAATTCGAGCCAAGATTCGCTATGCCCTACATCTCTTACACATAAAAACACAAATATTAGAAGAATTTATGACAGGGTTCTTTGGAGGGTAACGAGACTCCATACTATGCTTTCTAGCATGGTCGATATTTTTGCCTAAAAGCAGCCTTTGCCTATAACCTGCTGCCCTAACACATAAAATACTCTACAGCCTTAACATTTCACGTGTCCCCACAAAATTGCTTCGTACAAACTTCACCATTCCCGACTCCAACTTTCCCACTTCCCACGAGACAAGTGGATTATAAGCGAACAGAGAAATTCCACGAACAATAAAAACATTAGCGCGTAAACTTATTACGTCATAACTCGGCTTAATCTAATAAAGATGGCGGCGACAAACATGACTCGGTTATTCCCAAATGTGACGTTCTGTTGACATCAATGGAGGTAATTGGAAGACAATTAATTAGTCTTTGCGATGTATGAAGTGTCCGTGTGGTTTCTGGGTTAAGAATACGACCACACGGTCTGACCTATCATGTTTTCGCTCCAAGCCACCCTCACCTGCCCGTGGTGCATCCTGCTGAATAACAAACTAGGCTCTGGCAACCGACTGGTGGCGGTACAACCGACACGGTTGAAGGCGCAGCCTAATACCACATGCCGATGACGGGCAGCAGCTTCACCGGAGCGAGGAGCTACGCCCTGCGATCGCTAACCCGCCTGCCCAGCGTGGCACAGCTGGAGAGGTCAATGTCCAGCAGTGGACTGCGATAGGCTGATGATGATGACCCGAGCTTATCCCGTTGGTGTCGTAGAAGACAAATAAGGGAATACCAGGAAACTGGTAGGCAATCACCAGCATACTTATTTATTTATTTATTTAATCTTTATTGCACAATTAAACTGTGTACAAAAGGCGGACTTAATGCCACATAGGCATTCTCTACCAGTCAACCATTGGGTTAAGCAGAAACTAATTTTAAGGTAGTGTGCCACAAAGTTAATAAGAAAACAATAATTCTAAATATATAATAATAATAAATATCATAATAATATATGAAAAAAAAAATATATATATAAATACACATATAAAAATCAGAAGGAACAAAACATAATTTACGTATAATATTTACGTACATATACTTAGATAATATATACTCACAAAATATTATAAACATACTTATAATAAATATATTAGGACGACGACTACAGAAACTATTGCGCATACCTTTTTTTTTAAGCCGGGGAAAAATGCTTTTGCGCATTCCCGCCGTTCGGGGAAACGACGGGGTATGTGGGACTCACGCCGCTCTCAAAAACGGAAGAGCCTGCCTTAGGATGGTAGGAGGCAGGGAATACCCACTAAACACCCCGGCCCCTCCGTCAAGCACCGTTAGTGTGGTGTCACGGGGCCTGGAATGGTAATCATCAGCCTACCTGACAGCCTACATGATGATGATGATGATAAATGACAGACGACTCCAAAATGTGGGCACTTACGATACGGCTGGTCCACAAGTTAGTTCAAGGTTGTTCTGTGTGGTTGTTTCCATAAGGAAAGTTTGGAGCGTGCCTGCGCGATCGGATCCGAAATAGGGTGATCCGTCAGAGAACCAAAGTCATCGACATAGCTCACCGGATTAGTATATACTTAAACAGCATATCCCAATTTCCACTTCCCATTTACCTAACCCCGCGATCTTTCTAGACCAAAATAAATATTCATTCGTACCTTTTAAGCTTTCCTTGGCCTAATCGAAGCATGGAGGGGGATCTTTACGAGTGTCATAAAAGTAGATAATATACTTAACTGGAGTGCCCAAATGCGTGATCGACATACGAAGGGTGTATCGCATTTATTTCGTACACGTATCGTAATCAAGGGGTATTTGGTACATATTGTATGAGGTTTACGTTTCACGGTAAGGGCATAGATTTGGCTGTAAAATTCCGACTTAAGTGTTCTGATCGGCAGTACCGGTATTTTAGGAAGGAGAGAAATC
Organism: Conogethes punctiferalis; assembly: GCA_031163375.1. Taxonomy (NCBI): domain Eukaryota; kingdom Metazoa; phylum Arthropoda; class Insecta; order Lepidoptera; family Crambidae; genus Conogethes; species Conogethes punctiferalis. Next base: position 10,772,116 of record CM062096.1, on the reverse strand, counting down.
TTGATACTTATTGAATTTATTTGAACTTGGATGTAGTGATAGATATAAAGATGGATATACTTAAAAAATTACTGGAAGGATTCAGGTGCAGGATCAATAGCAGAACGTCTAGTCTTGTTTAAAGAGCTAACGATTTGGGAGCCTTCAAGAAACGAGCGTACTCCTATTTAAAAGGCCGGCAGCGACCCCTGAACTCGATTTGAGCTGCGGGTGTCCATAGGCGGAGTCGACTGCTTACCATCAGGTATCACATTTGCTCGTCTACCGCCGCTTACATAAAAAAAAGTGCTTTCCGAAGCACGGGGATGTATTTCTTCCCAAATCTGGCACTTCTGCTGTGTAATTTCTTGACAGAAAAACGCAATAAGCACTTTTTGGCCCGAACTGGGATTCGAACCTGAGACGTTTAGACCAGACCAACAACACTATGTTTATTTAATAGAGGTGTGTGCTCCAAGACTCGTCTGTTCCATCGATTATCCATTCTATGGCAGAACCCAAATTGTTCAGAAGAAACTCTTGTAGCCTCATTGAATGTAGAGGCGAAGCGCTGTGTATGAGTTTTTGGAACCTGCACCATAAAGTCACCGGTCTCCTCGCCGCGTCATTGCTCATCCCCGATCTCTTAACGAGATACGAAGTCTTCTTAATATACAGTAAACTTAATAAACATTATGTCTATATCACCAGGCACACAATGTTTTCCCCAAGACTGCAATCTCTTAACCCTGAATCAAACCTAACTACCCAACCCAACGGGCCATCCATAAGACTTTCTTTACGATGCCATAAAACCGGCCAATAGTATCAGCGGACAGCCTTCGTAACTTGCCTACACCTGTATATCATGGGGGCAGGAATGGTACCTTGGGAACTTAGCGTAAGGATAGGTTTTAACGCACGTAGTTAATTAACAGAATTAATATTAGATCTTCCTCACCTTTTCTTTTTAATTACCCTCTACTCGAAGGGATTTATAGGAGCGACATTTCTTTTTGTTTCTAGCCAGAATAACAAACGAGGCTCTGGCAACCGACTGATCCATTATAACCATCTCGATTGAAAGTGTAGCTGAATACCACAGGCCGATGATAGGCTGCAACGAAACCGGAGCGAGCTACGCCCTGCGATCGCCCTGTTCAGCGTGGCGATTATGCGTAAAGCCTCCAGGTGTTTGCCCTAAGTGGTGAACAACTGGAGAGGCCTATGTCCAGCAGTGGACTGCGATAGGCCGATATGGTTTCTTAATAGTAGCTCGACGTTTGCAATAATCTATCTGCGGAATTATACCACTAGCTTAACGGTGAAGGAAAACATCGTGAGGAAACCTGCACATCCAGTTTAATTCTGAATGTGTAACCATGATCCAAATTTGTCTGGTTCCCTTTCTGAGGGTTATGAAGGTCAGATGGCACTCGCTTCAATGTAATAACCAGACTCGCTAAATCTAGGATCATGGTCAAAGCAGACCCTGGGCCTAGAGGCACAAACCGGGACAACGCTAAGAGGATGATAGTAGCTCCACGTAATGGCTTCCCTACGCCTGATGAAAAGCGAAAGAGAAGCTCAACTCGTTGTGACAACGGACAAGTAACTGGTCATGACGATGATGTATATTAAAACATACTATGTTAACATACGGACAAACATAAATGGTTGTTAAAATTTCAAATGTTCCTCATGGGCGGGATTCAAACCCCTGACGCAAAGGGCGGTGTGGACCAACCATAAAAATAATGTTGTGTCTCTCTTTACGGCGCCATAAAACCGGTCCATATATTAGACACCTAAGGAGGCCCTTGATATATTAGGCAAGGAACTAATACCTTTGTTTACCTCCACATTCGAGGAAATATAAGTTCTAGCGAAAGGAAATACGCAAGAAGGTTATAAGTAGATAATAGTTTTAATGTATGTAAGGGAGCGGCCTATCATCTTTCCGCTCCAAGCCAACCTCACCTGCGCGTGGTGCATCATGCCGAACAACAAACGAGGCGCTGGCAACCGACTGATGGCGGTATAACCATCATAATTGAAGGCGTAGCTAAATACCACAGGCCGATAACGGGCAGCAGCGTCATCGGAGCGAGATGCTGCGTCCTGCGATCGCCAACCCGCCTGCCCAGCGTGGCGATTATGGGCATATCCTCCAGATGTTTGCCCTGAGTGGCGAGCAAATGGAGAGGCCTATGTCGATATGGAGAGGCCAGTCGCGGTCGCGCATCGGTACGTGACAGTCGCACGCGTTTCTGTGTTTATACCGTCACGGTAAACGATGTCTACGAATGTGCTAAAATGTGATAAGTGCAACATCGTTATAGACGAGATGTTGTCATACATCCAAAACAAAGTGTCGATTATAGACGAAGTAACATTAGTGCGAATTTGCACCTCATCATTCACGACTGAAGAAATCAAAACGTCGAAAGCTCTTCTCTTCGATTCCGTTCCAACGGGCCTGCGTAAAATTGTACGGAAGAACAAGGGAAAGGAGGAACGGGACTTGGCTGATATTATCAATCTGTTCAAGTCCGCCAACCCGGACGATATACCCGTGTTTGTGGCGCGACAGTTGGAGAAGTTGCCGCCCATAACTTTCGACCATCTGGACTGCACGAAGCTCCTGAAAGATCTCACAAGGATGCAAGCGACTATTGACGAGATAAAGCTAACATATGCTACCTTGGATCATCTGAAAGATTTGAAAGCTGAGTGTTTACATGGCAAGAATGATACATTACTACCTTTTTTTTTTTTTTTTTTTTCTAGAGGGGAATGCATTAGGCACCTTCATGCCGCCTCCGGGGGGAGGCGGCATGGTGTGTGGGACTCACACCTCCCAAAATGGGAGGGCATACCCACTAAACCCCCCTGTGTCGCCAGTGGGCAGCAAGTTGCAGGGACACGGGTAGCGCCGAAGCATACGGCCACATCCCTGCCTGCCCTGGCCAGCCGCAGATGATAAGCGGCCGGCACTCCTGGTCCGGGGAGGGCAAATACCCCTACCCCCGGATCCGGGGAGCAATAGAGTGCCCCCCGGGCGGACCTCGTGCAACGGTGTGGCTGCACCCACCACACCGTTACGCCCCTATGAGTGGATCGCGCCCCCGCACTCACCACTCGGGGCACGAAGGAGAGGCTCAGAGGGCATACGATGCGTTGTATGCCCTCCGGCGACGCCCGGGCCGGGGGCGGCGTAGAGCGGGCGCGTCTACCGCGGCCTCACGCTCTCTTTCCGCCGCCTCCTTCTGCGAGATCACTGTCTCGCAGAATGCGAGCATCGCTCGCCAGACCTCCTTCGACGCCGTCATCTGCCGCAAGAGTTGCGGCAGATCGAGGTCCTGTGCGACAGTGACGAGGACGGAGCGCTCATTGGCCCAGGCAGGGCAATGCCGAAGCGTATGCTCTGCCGTGTCCTCCGAGCCACTGTCACAGTGACGGCATAGAGGATCAGGCTCTCGCCTGATCCTCCATAAGTACCGGCCGAAACATCCATGTCCCGTGAGGACCTGGGTCAGCCGGTACGTCACCACCCCGTGGGGGCGCCGCATCCACTCTTCCAAGATGGGGCCAATGGCCTGAGTGGTGCGGCGCCCCCACGGGGCAGCCTCGAGGCGCTCACGCCATACCGTGAGCGCCTCCGCCTCAACGGCCTCTTTCTGCGCTCCGACTTCGGCGGGCGCTGGCCGGAGGCCCCGCGACCGCTGCTCGGCTCGCCACAGGTAGACTGCGGCGAGTACGGCAGCGTCCAGGTCCCACGGAAGGGACCCGGCAATCGCGGTGGCGGCATCCGCGGATATAGTTCTATATCCGCGGATGGCCCTCAACGCCAGGGGGCGTTGGGCCCTCCACAGCGCGCGGGAAGTCTCCACCGTAATGGCGCCAGCCCAGACCGGCGACCCATAAAGGGCCATCGATCTGAGGACGCCTAGGTAGAGTCGCCGGCACGCTGCAGAGGGCCCCCCCACATTGGGCAGCAGTCCGCTTAATGCGCCCGCTGTCCCCGCCAACTTGGGCCACAGCTTTTCGAAATGGCCCTTAAACGTCCACCGCCCGTCGAGCCACAATCCCAAATATTTCAGGATTGTGCCGACGGGAATCCGCGCGCCTTCTACCATCACGACAGAGTCGGTGGGAGGCGCGCGCCGAGGCCCATGGAAACATATGGCCTCGGTCTTCTCTAGGGCCACTTTGAGGCCCAAGGCGCGGATCCGGCGGACCACTGCCCCCGCCCCCTCTGAGGCGCGCTGTATGGCCTCGGCGTGGGTTCTCCCTTTGGCCGTCACCAGGGTGTCGTCAGCGTAACAAGTTACGCCGACGCCAGCCGGGAGTCGGCCGCGGAGGACCCAGTCGTAACCGATGTTCCACAGGAGCGGGCCAAGAACCGAACCCTGTGGAACACCGCACGACATAGGGTGGGTCTCCACGCCAGTGCGCGCCTCATAGGCTACGCTCCTACCCTCTAGGTAAGAGCGCACCGCCGCCTGCAGGTACTCCGGCACACCATGGTGCCGGAGCGCCTGCAGGATACAAGGCCAAGGGAGGGAGTTGAACGCGTTGGCGATGTCGAGAGACACCGCCATCAGAACTCCCCCCTCAGCCACCGCCCGATCTGCCAACCCCTTTACGCGGAGGATGGCGTCGACGGTGGAGCGTTCGGACCTGAAGCCGTACTGGTACGGCGACAGATCCGGCCCCACTTGCGTCAAGTGCTGGATGAGGCGGGAAGCGATTAGACGTTCTAAAAGCTTCCCAGCCTCATCCAGCAAGACGATCGGGCGGTATCCCGACGGGGAATCTGCCGGGCGCCCTTCTTTCCTTAGCAGGATTAAGCGCCCTACCTTCCACACCGCCGGGAAATGGCCCTGGCGCAGCGCCTCAGATGCCAAACGTCTGAAGCGCTCCTCCAACCATCCAAGAGCCAGGGCCAGCACCTTGCCCGGTGCGACGCTCTTTGAGCGCAGCCGCTTAACGGCAGCGCTCACCTCCTCCTCCGTAACCTCCTCGAATCCTTGTCCCGCTGGCGGATGCGGGTACATTCGAGGAGGCTCCCACCCTTCTAGAGCTGGAAAAAGGGCAGGAACTACGCTCTGCAGGACCCTTGGCTCGAGCGTCAGAGTCACCGGGGGGGTCCAAGGGCGAAGCTTTTGCCTCGCCCGTCTGTAGGGCCGCCCCCAGGGGTCCTGGCTCAGGGACGATAGCATTTCGTCCCTGGAGCGCCTCTTGCCCTCCCGGATCGCTTCCTGGAGGGCTGCCTTCGCTGCTCGGTAGGCGTCGAGCAGCGGGGCCTCCTGGGCCGCATCGCGTCGCCGTCGTCGCCGGTGGCGCTGGATGGTGCGCCTCGCCCTTACGCATGCCTCACGGAGGGCTGCGATTTCAGGGCTCCACCAGTAGACGCTCCGTCTCGGAGGCCGGGGTCCGGGTCGGGGCATTGACGCGCTACAAATGCGCGTCATGGCCCCCCGGAACTCCTCGGCCTCAGCGTCCACCTCGGTGCACCCTGTACCCTCCGAGATCCAGGCTTCCACTATCGCCGCCTCCTTCGCTTTCTCCCGATCAAGCCTTGACAAAGTCCAGCGTGGAAAATTGTCAAGGCCGCGGGAGGGCGGTGGAGCGGGCGATAGGAGGCTAGAGGCGGAAATGTCGAACCATATGTAGCGATGGTCCGACAATGTTTCCGCCTCCTCCAGCACCATCCAGTCGTGCACCCTGTGCGCGAGTGCAGGGGTGGCGAACGTTATGTCCACCACGGACTCTCCCTGCGGCCGCACACAGGTGGGCACGGTGCCCCTGTTGAGGACGGACAGTCCTTGGACGACAGACCACTCGAGCAGGAGCGATCCTCGTCTGTCCGTCACTCTGGAGCCCCACTGGGGGGACTTACAATTAAAGTCCCCCGCCAGGAGTACCGGGAGTTGGTGTCGCCGGAGGGATCCACCAAGCCTATCAAGGCAGGCCTCCAGCTCCGCGACACTGCGGCTGGGTGGGAAATACACACCAACCAGCAGCATCTCCCGGTACTTGGCAGCGACATAGCCACTGCCACAAAACAGGGGCTCCAAGGGGCATTCGCCCGAGGAAATCAGTGCCACCGAGTCAATTGGGTCCGCCACCCAATTGCTGTTTCTCGGTGGCACAGAGTACGGCTCCGCGACGACAGCGACGCTGGCCCCCCACTCCACCATGTGCTGCACAAGCAGATCTTGTGCAGCGATGCAGTGGTTGACGTTCGCTTGAAGGACGCTTATGGGCATTCTACTTCAAAGGGAACGTCAACAACCTCCATAGGCCCAGCTTGAGGCGGGGGCGATGCCGCCCTATTGGACGGCTGGCCCGACTTCTTACCACTCTTGGGCGGGGAGCAGCTCTTCCCCCCCACCCTGTGGTTAGCCTTTGCTCCCGCCGCTGCGCAGACGACGCAGTGGGCGGGAGCGGAGCAGCTCCTAGCCTGGTGCCCAGGTTGACCACAGTTGTAGCATAAGCAACTGCAGTCAACCCCGGTCGAGCATGTGACTCCCACGTGCCCAGCTCCCAGGCATCGGAAGCAGCGTTGCGGTCGCTGCTCTAACACCTGCACCTGGGCCGAAACCCAGCCCACCAGGAGTCTCCCCGCGGCAACCTTCTTGGCTGCCGCGATGGGAATCCTGGCGACCACCGAGCTGCTCCCTCGACGGTTCGGGATGATGGTGCCTACGGTAACGGTGGAAACCGGGCATCCCCCAGCCTTGGCCAAGGCCTCCGCCACCTCAGCTTTGGTAACGGAATCATCCAGACCTGTCACTCTCATGCCCGCCATCTTGATGGGGCACGAGACCCGGACCTCAGTCTCATCGAATATCCCCCTGAGCTTCTCTGCAAGTAGGGCAGCTTTGTCCCTATTCGCAGCTCCAGGGATCTCTAGGATCTTTGCGCCTGTCCTCGCTGTCCGGAAGCGGACAGCGCCGATTCCGATTTCGCCAAGGTTAACGCTGGCCTTAGCCTGCGTCAAAACCTTGGCGTAGGTCGCGCCCTTTTCCTCCGCCTCCTTCGCAATAGTCATCACGACTACCGATGACCGAGGCGGGGTCAGCTTGGGAGGGGTCGGGCGTTTTACCGCTGATGCGGAAGGCTTGCCACTAGATTTGGTGGCCGCCGGCTGGGACTTAAGATTCCCACCCCGTTTTACCACCTTTGTCCAACCTTCTTCCGTCGAAGAAGGGGCAGGTGGCAGGGGGCGAGGAGCAGGGTCTTTGGGGACCACGACCGGTTTCTGGCCCCTCCTTTTTCTGCTGCGACGAGGTGCAGCAGGAGTGGGGGCAGCCAGAACCGGACCTTCATTTAGGCCCGGTTTAGAGCTCGGGGCGATTTGACCCCGTGCAGTTGACGTCTTGGCAGCTGGATTAGTAACTGCCGCCGGGGCCTTGCATGGCGCTGGTGCTGGCGTCTTATTTGGCGCGGGCTGGGGCACAGGCTCAACCACCTTGCGCCCCTTCGCATCGGCTGCTAATGGCGGACGAATGTGCTCCGCTGGCTTTAAAAATGCCAGCTTGGCATCAAGCATGTTGCCCACCACTAGGGCAACATCGTGTAGTAGGTCGTCCTTTTCCCCAACTGGGGGGAAGGATGACGACGTTGACGGCGGTGGGTCGGTCTGCTCTCCGACGGGGGCAGGCGCTTTGTCCACGGTAATGTCCGCCTTGAGCTGGTCGATCTGTTTTCTCAGCTCGGCCAGCTCAGCTGACAAGCGCTGGTTCTGAGCATGGAGCTCACGCGTCTCCTCGTTGGTGGTCCGGGACTTCAGAGCTTCAACCACCGCCTTAAAAACTTCTGAAGCCTCGTTCAAACCCCGCCGGAAGGTCCCCTTGAGGTTTCCAGACTTTGGCCGAGCAATGCTCGACCGTTTCCGCCCCAAGCGCGGCAAGGCTTGCTAGCTCCTCCGCCGATACTTCCTTGGCAGAATATCGGACCCTGTTATGAGCCCGAGTCATCCGCTCCAGGAGATCGACGGCGTGATTTTCTACCTCTTCACGGTCCGGGCTATCTCCCTTACCCTTTCCGGGTAGTCTAAGCACTGCCCCACGGGCCGCACTGCGACCTCTGCGTGCTATAGGGGCTTTTAAACAGAGCCGAGGAGCCACTGCTCCCGTCGGACTCCGACCTTTCCCTTTTATCAGCCTCTTCTCGGGCTGAGGCCCACACTTGCCCTTTAAAGGGCGCTCTTCAGATTGCGCAGACAAGTCTGCACGCTCCACAACTTCAACGTCAGTAGGCTGGTTGCCAGCTCTGACACCAGCTTGCGACTCGTCAGAGGAGCTCTCCTCCTTGCGGCGCCGCGAGAGTGAAGTGGAGCGGGAACGAATCCCCGCCCTTTCACTAGAGCGCGCACCCTGCGCTCGTCCACGCGCACTCAGCTTTCAAAGTCAATACGAAAAGAGGAGCGTGGCTGTTGGATAGTGGACCAATGGGCTTATCTCATCTTCATAATTCCTCTATGAACGAGTCTACTGATAGCTCTGCGAAAATAATAATTGTAAAACCTTTCCGCAATACAGAAAAATTGTGCCGGTAGAAGGTAAACAAAACGAGTTCGAATGCAATACGCATCAACGGCCGTACAACGACGCTTGCACCGCTAGGTGCGAGCAGGGAGATACGCGCGAGAGCGAGACGGCGAATACAGCTGAGGTGCCGGCGCAGGGCGCTTGCCCGCCCGGCGCGGTGACTCAGCTGATCGACAGCGATAACGACTTACAGAATGTAAACAAGAACGTCGGAGATTGGCAAAAGGTTACACACCGTAAACGACCTAAATATAAACATTATAGGTACTCGGGAAAGTCTGGCATAGTAAGGGATTCTGAATGTAACTTTAAAGCGGCGGATAAGAAAATACCTATTTTTATCACTAATATTCATAGTGATACGACAGAAAGTGATATAGTAGAATACATACGCAGAAAAACGCAAGAAACAGTATGCTTAGAAAGAATAATCATGAAGAAAGAAGCGAATTACAAAGCATATAAGTTCTTAGTATCTAGAATAAAACAATCACTGTTTCTCGATGAAAACCTGTGGCCACAGGGTATCGTATTTAGGCGTTTTGTGAATTTTAAGCGCCGAAATTCGGGTAGATCTGTGTCTACAAACGACATGCAAAACCTCAAATGAATAAACATTTATTACGATTTGCCAGTTTCAACTGTAAAAGCGTGAAACGTTCTATTGATAGTATAAAAGAGTTGTGCCGTACGAGTGACTTAATAGCCTTGCAGGAGACATGGCTGTTGCCGGATGATATACCTTTCCTGGGTACACTTGACAACAACTTTGCTTACACCGGGACTTCGGCGGTGGACACGGCGGCAGGCATACTCCGTGGCAGGCCATACGGTGGCGTTGCGTTGTTGTGGAGAAGCAGTGTTTTCCAAAATGTGTCAGTGATAAAGTGTACAAATCCGCGCGTTTGTGCCGTAAAAATTATATCAAGTGATAGGCCAATAATAGTGATGAGTGTCTATATGCCTACGAATGCGTTGGAAAACTTGCCGGAATTTACAGACTGCTTAAGTACGGTAAGCTCTATTGTGGATGAGTATGGTATTGAATCTGTTTTTGTGTTGGGGGATTACAATGCCAATTTATATGAATTGTTTTACAATGAACTTTTAACGTTTTGTAGTGATCAGTGTTGGTCATGCATTGACATTGAGTATCTGGGTGCTGATTCGGGTACTTATACCTTCATCAGCGATGCATGTGGGACTTGTAGCTGGTTGGATCACTGTGTAGTGACTCAATCGGCGAGTCGGACAATTAAAAATGTATATGTTAAATATGATGTAATGTGGTCCGATCACTTCCCGCTTGTAATTGAGTGTGATATTGACATGTTAACACCGGGACAGCCCGTAGATATTAGTGTCTGTAATAGGGGTGTTGTGTGGGGGGTAAGAAGTAAAGAACAGATTGTGAAATATGCAGAATTGTGTCGTGACCGACTTAAAATTATTGACTTTCCTAGCGAGTTTATGAGTTGTGCCGATTTCTTTTGTAACAACCCGGAGCACAGGTGTGCTCTTGACAGGCTTACTCTGACATTGTGGCCGCCCTTCGCGACTCGGCCGTGGACAGTCGGAGACGTGTGGGGGCTGGTAGGAGGAGTGCACGCGTGATAGGATGGAATAGGCATGTCTCGGGAGCGCACAAAGAGGCTAGAATTAAATTTAAAGAATGGATTGCGTGTGGACGGCCTAAGTCCGGTGCGGTGTACGATGAAATGTGTAAGAGTAGGAGGCTGTTTAAAACACGTCTGAAATGGTGTCAAAACCACCAGGATCAGATATTAATGGACTCGCTAGCCGACAAACATTCGAGGGGTGATTTTCGTGACTTTTGGAAAAGTACTAAAAAGTAAGTGCTAAGCCTAATCTTCCCGTAAACGTTGACGGCGTGAGTGACCACAGGGACATAGCCGAAACTTTCAGGAATCATTTCTCTGTGCAGTCATTACTGCGGGGGGCAACTGAGTCTTATGATGACGTATCCTTGCTAATGGTAAAGTGGAGACAAGGTTTAGTGCTAAAGAGGTGGCTAGCATAATTAAGCAAATGACCAGGGGAAAGTCACCGGGGCATGATGGGCTCAGCATTGAACATCTCCAGCACGCTGGGTTGCCATGTGTCTAGGGTGCTGGCGATGTTTTACTCGCTGTGCATTGGGGCACTCGTATCTACCGCCTGATATGATGAAAACGGTGGTAGTGCCCATAGTTAAAAATAGAACGGGTGATATGTCTGATAAGTCGAACTATAGGCCTATCTCATTAGCCACGGTCATAGCTAAGGTGTTTGACGGCTTGCTTAACAGACAGTTAGATAAATATGTTAACCTGCACGATAACCAGTTTGGATTTAGGTCACACTTATCGACAGAGAGTGCAATATTGTCTCTTAAGCATACCGTCAGATACTATACCGACCGTAGAACCCCAGTATATGCGTGCTTCCTCGACTTGTCCAGGGCTTTCGACCTGGTTGCGTATGACGTCTTATGGAAAAAAGCTGGAAAGTATCAAACTACCAGATGAACTTGTATCGATCTTCAAGTACTGGTATACACATCAGACAACAATGTCAGGTGGGCGGGGACAATGTCAGAGCCTTACCGGCTGGAGTGCGGCGTGAGGCAGGGTGGGCTAACCTCGCCCACTCTGTTTACCTGTACATGGACGCCTTGATTGGCGCCCTCAGCAGTAAGCGTATTGGCTGTTACATTGACGGTGTCTGTGTCAATAACCTAAGTTATGCCGATGATATGGTGCTGCTGAGTGCTTCAATCTGTGGCTTGAGAACCTGTTTGGGGGTCTGTGAGGAGTATGCTGATAAGCACGGGTTGAAATATAACACTGGGAAAAGTAAATACATGGTTTTGAGGCTGCCAGAGCTAAAGGCCCACAAAGCTTACCAACACTACTGTTGAATTCGGTACCTCTAGAAAGAGTGGAACAATTTAAATACTTGGGGCATGAGCTCACGGCAGACCTTAGAGACCATGCTGACATCGAACGCGAGCGGAGAGCGCTATCTGTTAGGGCAAACATGTTGGCCCGTAGGTTTGCACGATGCTCGGATGATGTGAAATCACACTCTTCCGGGCGTACTGCACATCATTGTACACGTGTAGCCTATGGGTGGATTATACCCAGAGAGTGTTCAACTCCTTACGCGTGCAATTTAACAACGCGTTCAGGGCGGTGTTGGAGCTGCCCCGCTACTGTAGCGCCTCAGGGATGTTTGCGGCGGCGCACACCGACTGTTTTTATGCGAGCATTCGCAAACGGTGTGCTTCTCTGGTGCGCAGGGTGCGGGCCAGCTCCAACGCCGTCCTAGCAATGATTGCCGGGCGTTTGGACTGCCCCTACATGCGGCACTGCTGCAACGTACATGTGGTTGCGTGACTTTTGTAACTGTATGTGAGTTGCAAATGTTACGTAATATGTATAATAATAATAAGTTAATTTGGATAATGTAATTTTATTTTATTTTGTTTGATTTTTATTGATGCAATGTAATGTAATGTAATATGGGAATTTAATTTGTTTGTTATTATATAATGAAGAACGTGTATTGTAATTATTTTGATTATTTTGATGAATATGGGACTATGTTCTGAAATAAATTTTATTTTATTTATTATTTATTATTATGTCCAGCAGTGGACTGCAATAGGCTGGTGATGATGATGATGAATAGTTTTAATAATTCACGACAATTGGGTAGGGACTATGTTTAATTTACCATGTATTACTAAGCTAGCGAAGCCTGAGTGGAAAGTAGCGAGATGGGCATACAAACAACATAATAAAGGTTAGTTGCGGCAGTTAAGAAAAGCAGGGCTTAAGAGAGGTAGAGCATAGCGAATCTTCGCTTGTATTGAGCTGCCCGTCCGGGGAAGGACCTCCACCCTATAGAATTACCGCAGCCAAATAACCTCCGGGTCGTGTTTCTGCTGGTGAGTAGGGTCTCCGGAGCTCGTGGGGGGTTGGGGTTGGGCCGGCATGGCAGTGGCAACTGACAGGTAACTAACCAGTTACTTGCCGGTTGTCACAGCGACTTGGGCTTCTCTTTGGCTTTCCATCAGGCGTAGGGAAACCATTATGTCGAGAGCTAGTATAAAAAAAAGCTTACAACCGGGTGTTGAATTCTTTGTAGGAGCCCTATCTAATCATCATCATCATCAGCCCATTGCAGTCCACTGCTGGACATAGGCCTCTTCAGTTGTTCGGCACTCAGGGCAAACCTCTAGAGGATATACCCATAATCGCCACTCTGGGCTGGCGGGTTGGCGATCGCAGGGCGTAACTTCTCGCTCCGGTGACGCTGCTGCCCGTCATCGGTCTGTGGTATTTAGCTACGCCTTCAATTGTGATGGTTATACCGCCACCAGTCGGCAGCGCCTCGTTTTTTATGCGGCAGGATGCACCACGGGCACGATGATAGGCCGCCCCCTTACATCCCCTATGTAATACCTGTATTTTGTTTTCATTAATAAGCTAAGTCACTTCCAGGTATCGTAAACTTTACATCCAACGCTTGGTTCGCTTTTATTTATTTTACTTACACCCGTTGTGCTGTATTTGCTCCAAATATTCGCTCCACTGTTTGTGTTGGCGTAAACTCTTGGTTTTCTTATTTGCCAAATAAGCCCGGATAACTTTCGTATAGAGGACATATTTTATTTAGGATGAATTTGCAAGAGTTTTATTGCGACAAGCCGAATAAACATCCGAGTGTATGGGCTTGTATGAGCTACAGGCTATATTGGAAATTGGATGTTTATTTTTTTTTTATAGTGGCTCGACATAATGGCTTCCCTACGCCTGATGGAAAGCGAGAGATAAGCCCAAGTCGCTGTGACAACGGGCAAGTAACTGTTTAGTTACCTGTCAGTTGCCACCGCCATGTCGGCCCAACCCTAACCCCCCACGAGCTCCGGAAACCCTACTCACCGACAGGAACAAGACGCGGAGGTCATTTGGCTGCGGTATGCTATAGGGTGGAGGTCCTTCCCCGGACGGGCAGCTCAATTCGAGCGAAGATTCGCCATGCCCTACCTCTGTTAAAATGTGTATGGTTTTTGTAGTCGATACGTTTTCTGATTAGTTAGTTATATGAGTTGATGCGAGAGTTGTGGCGAACCAATTAGAGTCTATGTATAGCATCATCATCATCATCAGCCTATCACAGTTCACTGCTAGACCTATGTGAAGCTGGAGAGGCAACTGGAGAGGTTCGCCACAGGGTATACATTTGGAGGATATACCCATAATCGCCACGCTGCAACGCTGGGCAGGCGGGTTGGCGATCCTTGCCGCCTTGGTTGTCATCATAGTCATCATCATCATCAGCCCGTATCAGTCCACTGCTGAACATCACAGTCAATGATTTTGTAACGCATTTCCGATGCGCAAATTCAATCTACGTATCTCATCATCAGCCTATTACAGTCCACTGCTGGACATAGGCCTCTCCAGCTGCTTGCCACTTAGGGCAAACATCTGAAGGATATACCCATAATCTCCACGCTAGGCAGGCGGGTTGGCGATCGCAGGGCGTAGCTTGTCGCTCCGATGACGCTGCTGCCCGTCATCGGTCATGTGGTATTTAGCTTCGCCTTCAATTGTGATGGTTATACCGCCACCAGTCGGTTGCCAGCGCCTCGTTTGTTATTCGGCAGGATGCACCACGGGCAGGGGAGGTTGGCTTGGAGCGGAAAGTTGATAGGCCGTTCCCTTACATCCCAATCTACGCTATCTAACTGCCAACACCCGAATAAAGAACCACTGTGTGTTTTCTTGTAATAAAATTATCGCCTTGTTTGCTTCTCCTTAATTACGGTAATAATTATTAAAATTACAGCGGGTCGGGCCGAATGGCCGGTTCAAAGTGTTAATACGACGGCGTTTTGTATGGAAGGGAGAGGTAACTGTCGGATAGAATTTTTTATTACGTGTTTTAAACGCCCTTTTGGTATATGTGATGAGATTTCATCTTTGGTCATTAGGTGAGGTACTAAAAGTGGGTTAATTATTAGATTAGATACTTTTAATGTGGCGGTTAATGAATATCATATAATCAACTTAATCATTTTTTGACGACCAGTTTGGTTACCTGGGAAAGATCCGCTAAATTCTAATTTAATATTATATCTTAGTTTCTAGTTTTAAGACACGGTACGGTTACGCACAATTTGACTGGCTCGATGGCTCATTTGGTAGTGACCTCTGCCCTCTGAGCCAAGGGTCGTGGGTTCGATTCCCGCACAGTACAAACATTCATGAACATGTCTGTCTGTCTGGGTGTTTTCTAGGTATAATATCTATTTATTTACATCTAACTACATGTATCTAAGTAAGTTTATCAGTTGTCTAGTACCCATAGTCCAAGCTTCGGCTTAGTTTGGGGCTAGGTGGCGCTGTGTGGCCCAGCGTGGCATGTCTTGGGTTATATAATTATTTATTTATAATATAATTTAATGTCCTGCTGCGACTTTTTCGAATGTCGTATCCATTCGAAAAAGTCGCAGGCACCTTAAAAAAGCTAGTCTACAAGTTGCTCAAACTCTGGCAATATACCCCTGGTGTGGCGGTGTCTATAGGCTGAAGTGATCACTTACCATTAAGTGACCTTCAGACCCGTTTGCCCATTCTGTCATAAAAAACAAACCTATTTGGCGTGCAATAAAGAATAATTACTAACTATGATAACATATTGCCCATGTCACGAATTGTTAATAAGACAAAACACCGTTCTCTAAATATAATACCCGGTCCGAACAATTCCAACTAGATTTACGAACCTAGTACACACCTACTTCAAGATTTAATATAGTCTCAATCCCAGAAGGTTCGCATTTAAAAAGCTATTGAGGGTGCGAACCTCGGCTTAAATTAAAGGAAAATCTTCACCGCCATTTTGTTCGGGCTGAAAATTTTCCATCTTACGTACCTAACTAACTTAACGTTTTAAACGTTAAAATTAAACGTATTATATTTTCCTAGAACTATTACTTGTTTGGAATGCTCATTCCTGGTACTAGGGGAATATTATTAGTAAATAGGTGAGTGGAATATGTCGTTTATTTGTGTAAGCCCGTTAACATCCAGAGTGGAGCGCGTTAACTCCTCCGAAATGGTAGTTAAACGGTTCTGCAGTAAATGTATAAGTAGTTATGAGAAGAAATATATCGAACTGCTTATTAGAAACTAAGCGATGTTTATAAAACAACTAAGCGATGTTTAGGGATGTAAGGGAGCGACCGAAGGGAGCGATCTTTTCGTTCCAAGCCATCCTCACCTGCCCGTGGTGCATCCTGCCGAACAACAAACGAGTCTCTGGCGGTAAAACCATCACGATAGAAGGCGTAGCTAAATACCACAGGCCGAAGACGGGCAGCAGCCTCATCGGAGCAAGAAGCTACGCCCTGCGATCGCCAACCCGCCTGCCCAGCGTGGCGATTATGGGTATATTCTCCAGAAGTTTGCCCTAGGTGGTGAACAACTGGAGAGGCCTGTACCCAGCAGTGGACTGCAATAGGCTGATGATGATGATGATGATGTTTATATAACTATTGTTTTCATCATCATCATCAGCCTGCACCCATCCACTGCTGGACATTGGACTCCCCTAACGACAATTGTCATTTGGGTTTTACCTTCAGTCATAATTTTGCTTTTTCACTCAAAATAAGAATATATCGTTTAAAAATATTATTTTGTAATACAAACGATATAACAAAATAACAACGCCTTAAAGAAACGTGTCAAAACTTCGAGGTGTTTTCGTAGAAAACAAAATTAATGAAAGATCTAATGTTTCGAATACCGGACTCGAGGGACCCGACCTTGAGAAGTCCTCTCGGAAAGTCCCTTAGATAGTAATTAATCTTTCAATTCTTTCACAACATTATCTTTATTAAGAAAATTTTCATTAATGTTCGATTGTCTCGTCTAGTATCAAGCGCTTGCGATCGGCGCATAAATTATTTGGTATTATACGAGTATCAAATTTTATTTTATTAATAAGGGTTTGTGCTTAACTGAAATTCACCTGATGGTAAGCAATATCACAGTCTACGATGGAGCTCGCTCACCAATCAAAAACCGGTTCACTCTCGCCTTGAACATCGGAAGATTGTACGTCTCGAGGAACAAGGAGCCTGGCAAAGAGTTCCATAGTTTGGCAGTTCGTACTAAAAAAGTAGAGGCGAAACGTGCTGTCCTAGGAACTTGCACTATTTATCGGTGCCTATTCGCCGTATCCCTGCTCGATATTTGTATCTAAAGGTTCAAATAGGTTTAAAGAACTTCTTATTATAATTTCCAGCCTACTAATCAAAGAATATGAATGTGAATATAATTAAATCTTAATTAAGGACTCGAACGCGACAATTATGTAGTATGTTCAAGATCATGACCTAATTATACTGTCCCGCAAAAAGATTAATACAAATATAGGCTTTAAATATTACTTACCTCTACATACCTAGTATAAAACAAAGTCGGTTTTACTATCTGTCTGTCCCTATGTATGCTAATATCTTTAAAACTACGCAACGGATTTTGACGGAGTTATTTTTATAGATAGAGGGATTCAAGAGGAAGGTTTGCGAGTACAATACATGCATCTTATTAACGAGATTGGTGGTATTTGCGGCACTGCTAAGGTTATTGATATGCATTTTCCTGCATGCAATAGCGTAGAAATTAAATTAGTGCATTTCCGGTAGTATTTCTGGAACCAATTTTCGTTCAAGGATTTGGGGTTAAGTAGCGGAAGCGAAGCATATAATTCAAAGAAAACCCTCGGTAACCATTCGTGGTAACGAGACCATAAATAGTCATTATGATAAACGAATTTTCATGTTTAGTTACCGAAAAAGTGAAATAAAATATATTTTTTTATTAACAGCAAAAACTTTTTTTTTATAGTAGCACGACATAATGGCTTCCCTATGCCTGGTAGAAAGCGAGAGAGTAGTCCAAGTCGCTGCGACAACGGGCAAGTAACCGGTCAGTCACCTGTCAGTTGCCACCGCCATGCCGGCCCAACCGTAACCCCCGGTTGCCAATGCAGCACTCACCCCGCGATTTCCGGAAACCCTACTCACTCGGCAGAAACACGACCAGGAGGCCATTTGGCTGCGGTATTCTATAGGGTGGATGTCCTTCCCCGGACGGGCGGCTCAATTCGAGCGAAGATTCGCTATGCCCTACCTCTCTAAGAATGGAGTGTGAAAATTGACATTTAACAAATTTTTAATACACCGGAAGGAAGTTCTTTGGAATCAGCCTCCAAATGGGTCTTTCCCAAACGGATGCGACTTAGGGCCCTCAAAAAGCGAGCCTTATTCTTATGGGCCGGCTACGAACCTTTGGCATGGCATTGTCTGGGCTGAAGTGATTACTAACCATCAGGTGACCTTCAGGTCCGTTATCCCCTCTGTCATAAAAAAGCAGGCATACCTACCTGGATAGTTCTTACACTTCAAACCGCATTTCTTTGGTTGTGAGAGCGTAAGTCAGCTCCAAAAGCACTCTTTTAAAACCATTTTGAAATAGTACTTCCGTTCAAAATGGGGGCTACATTAAACGGAGAATTAACAGCGATAGAGGCAAATATTCCGCTACGATATCATTATACGTTTAAACTTAGATATAAATGGAATTACACCATCATTTGAAAGTACTTTCTGTCACGCGATGTTTTAGAAATATTATTTCACAGCCGTGGCGTAATGGCGGTTTTTATTTTAGTGACATTTTTTTACCCTTTAACATGAATTAGTATGACTCATCATTATTTTCACCAGCTTTTCGCAGTCCACTGCTGGACATAGGCCTCTCCAGCTGGTCGCCACTCAGCCCCCGTCATCGACATCAATTGTGATGGTTATACCGCCATCAGTCGGTTGCCAGCGCCTTGTCTGTTGTTCGGCAGGATGCACCACGGGCAGGTGAGGTTGGCTTGGAGCGGAAAGAGGATAGGCCGCTCCCTTACATCCCCTTATTATGACTAGAAGCTATATATTAGTCACATACCGTGGTCAATCTAGAAAGCTTTCAGTAGACCTCGGGTCCAGGTAAGGACGCTTTATGCAAATGGGGGTATTCGTCATCCTATCGCAGTCCACTGCTGGACATAGGCCTCTACAGATGTTCGCCACTTCGGTCAGATATCAGGAGGCTTTGCCCATAATCGCCACCCTGGGTTGGCGGTAGCAGGGCGTAGGATTTCGCTCCGGTGACGCTGCTGCCCGTCATCGGCCTGCGTTTCTAAAACTTCTTCAATCAGGATGGTTATACCACCATCAGTCGTTTCCTCGGGGTTGCGGTCAATGGAGGTTTAAAGATGTAAATATAAATGAAAAAGCCTTATGTCTCGGCGTTACCTGAGTCCCTGCAAGTTGCTGCCCACTGGCGACACAGGAGGATTAAGTGGATATGCCCTCCCAAAAAGAAGTGCGAGACCCACACGCCGACTTTTCCCGGAAACGGTGTGAAAGTGCCTAATGCTTTCCCCTCAAAAAAAAAAGGTTGATAAAGAAAAAAAGGTATAATAAGGACATACTAGATTTAGTACATGCTAGTTACTTGGATTACACCAGTAACTAACGACATTTGCGCATTACAAATCGCGTTACACAACTAATCCTGGCATTTACTTGCGCAAGCGCTGATGGCATATCGTCCCTGGAAAGTAGATTATAGTTGAAGGTATTAAGGTATACTTTTGATTAACACTTTAACTGTGGATGGTATTAGTCGCCTTGTATGTTTACTTCAACGGATGGTTACCTAGTCGATGACCGTCTCGTTGGTCTTATAGCAAGTGCCAGCAGAGAACCGAATACCGGGTTACAATCCCGGGTCAGGCCAAAATTGTTAGGTGTTGAGTTTCCTAAAAGGTATTACTCAGTAGCAGCTCTAAAGTTAACAAGTGGACGGCGATTTACCCTCGGAAAGAGCGTGAAGCCGTTGGTCTTGCACTTGAACATGCGGTGACATGGGGCGGTGACATGGTGTGTGGGATTCACACCTCTCGAAATGGGAGGGCAGACCCACTAAACCCCCCTGGGTCGCCATTAGGCAGCAAGTTGCAGGGACACGGGTAACGCCGAAGCATACGGCTGCGTCCCTGCATGCCCTGGCCAGCCGCAGATGACAAGCGGCCGGCACTCCTGGTCCGCCGCCCAACCCTAACCCCTTACGAGCTCCGGAAACCCTACTCACCGGCAGAAACAAGATCCTTAGGTCATTTAATTAGCAGACGAGCAGGGGCACGGCAAGGAGACATGACAGTCAAGGGGAAATTTGAATCAGCTTTTATTGCGATGGAACGTATCGTAGGCTCTAACGCTGCCTAATATCGGCGCCGCATAATACCTATATCCATTCAGTTATAAAAAAAAACTATGATTTATAAGTATATTTACACATACAAAGCCGCGGACTGCAATATTATATTGAAAGAGACGTAGGTACTTGTAGTACGTAGGTACGGTAATTGTAGCAAAAACATTGACAGAAACTAGAAAAACCGAATCGGATCGCATCAATGACATAACAAACACGACATCAATACAAACTATTAGGTAGACGAAAAAAAGCAACCGCACACCGCTTGCAACGGAATACTTACTTTCACTTCTAAGACTGAGAGTCGACTATCGCCTGCATGTTGTTTCTAGGCTACACTTTCACTAAAGTAATGCCAATGTCAGTAAGTTATTTTCTTCGTTGCATAATCGTTACGTTACGGTTATGTTACGTTACGCAATCGGCACGTGGGCTGCGATTAGGGATGCCTTTTAACGGCTTACGATTGGTTTTATGTAGATTTTTTAATGAAACAATGGTTTAGGTATTATAATCTTAATATATATAATTCTGCTGTACGTGTGTTTGTCACTGAACTCCTCCTAAACAGCTTGACCGATTTAAATGAAATTTTCTGTATGCGTTTGAGTGGTGCCCTGGATGGTTTAGATTCACAAATCAGCCCGGCAGATGGCACTGCAGTTCTGCTGTACGTGAACTCCTCTTAAACGGCTTGACCGATTTAAATGAATTTTTCTGGATGCGTATGAGTGGCGTGCTATAAAGATGAAATAAATAAAATTTTGGGTAGAGGAAATAGTTTGTTCGTGTTTAAACTCGTAGACTATGCTGCTGCTGATGATGATGATGACATATTTCAGGTCACATCCGTTAGGTATTAGTATATGCTTATTTGGGAAGGGGGGGCATGATGGGGTAGCTAAGGGAAATGACAAAAATACAGCATAATCACTATGTTTATTAGTCTCATGAACATATGGCACGTTATGTCATTAATCTAACTACGATTTGGTACAGTCTTTGGAGAATCAACATATCACATTTTTTAATAATTAAAAATTTATAGGAACATTACAAAAAACCATCTTGCCCCATACTAAGGGGTATGATGGGGTAGTGAAATTGGAGCGTCGCGTATGAAGGCTAATCGTTATCACAATACAAACAAATGATTATTTCCTCATTAAAATTGTGTGGCTTTCCATTTTAACTGACAATTGATATGCTAGACGTCTTAGTTCTATAGTTGTTAGTCCAAAAAGACGCTCTTCCATATGTTTCAGATATGCTTCTATTTCACCTTCTTCTTTAGGTGTAGATTTTTTCAGACCTAAAGGTAGACCAATGGTAACCACCATTCTTCATTTTCTTAACATACATATGAGCTATGAAGTAGTCTGAGGCACAGCGGCTGCAGATGTAGCTTTTTGTATCCCATATCTTTGCTTAAAACTTTGTCTACAGGTTTTATTGTATGTACGTAGTACCATGATCTAATCTAAAAATAATAAATTAATGGTATTTATTATGAAACCTCAATGAACACAGTCTCACAATTTTTCACCATCATGCCCCACACCCAGTACCCCATCTTGCCTCATAAGGTCACTCTGGGCAAAAAAAATAAAAACTAATAAAATGTATAACGGATTCCTACAAACATCATACCATACAAAAATACATAACACTAGTAACCAAAGACGAAAAAGACATAAATGAGGTGATCATAATTATCTTAAAATGATGACGTTTAACCTTACAAAAAATTGTATGGACGAAACGCTAAATTAGTTTTTCGTTTGTAAACAAAAAACGCGTGCACTTACAGTTACAGTTTCTCCCGTACTAACCGTCGCTTGAATACGGCTTCCTATTGGCGTATTGTTTTACATTCACAAACGTATAGTTTCTTGTATATGTGTGGTACCCCGTCTTGCCTCGCTACCCCGTCATGCCCCCCCTTCCCCTACCTTATTTCTAAGCAGCAAAATTACGCATTCCAACTCAAAAAATCGCTACCGTGAAACTTAGGTGCACGTTTGCGAGTCTGTAAAGAGTTAAACTTACCCCCATCACTTACTAAACTGTTCGGAGTGGGATGTAGCGGGCTGGTAACTTCGAGTTTACACTTAGCTCACGCTTCACTTAGCCCGGCTAAGTTAGCTCGCCTAGGTTAAGCTTATCTTTTTACACTAATCTGTAAATCTTCGTGCCTTTGAACTGAAACTTAGAGACGCCCTTTGCATATTATGTTAAGCTTTTGGGGCGTTTTTATGTTTAAGATAAGATAAAGTCTATTGACAACACAATCACATACATCAATATTATCCTGTCGTAGTCCACTGCTGGACATAGGCATCTCCAGTTGTTCGCCACTTTGGGCAAACACCTGGAGGCTTTACCCACAATCGCCACGCGAGGCAGGCAGGTTGGCGATCACAGGGCGTAGTTTTGGGCGGTGACGCTGCTGCCCGTCATCGACCTGTGGTTTTAGCTACGTCTTCAATCGCGGTGGTTATACTGCCACCAGTCAGGTCCCCTTATCTGTTATTCAGCAGGATGCACACAATATAGTTTTATCTCCTCTCCCAAAAACTGGATCAAAAAACAGATACGGGCAAGAACCAGAACCTTTCAAGATCGAAATATAGAATGGGTAGAATGATTGCCGCCAAACGAAAATGGACAACATCTGTTTGATGACAACATATGTTTTTTGGTCTGGGTATATAATCAATTTGACAGGCTCGGTGGCTCATTTGGTAGTGACCTCTGCCCTCTGAGCCAAGGGTCGTGGGTTCGATTCCCGCACAGTACAAACATTTGTGTTCATGAACATGTCTGTTTGTATTGGTCTGGGTGTTTTCTATGTATAATATGTATTTATTTACAAAAAAAAATGTATCTAAGTAAGTTTATCAGTTGGCTAGTACTCATAGTACAAGCTTCGGCTTAGTTTGGGGCTAGGTGGCGCTGTATGGCCCAGCGTGGCATGTCTTGGTTATTATAAAAAAAAAATTTAAATTCATAATAAGTTTTTGTTTACAAAAAAAACAGTATTTAAGAAGGTTTATCAGTTTTCTAGTACCCATCGGCTACTATCAGCTTAGCTCGGAACTAGATGGCTCTGAGTGGCCCCACGTGGCAAGTCTTCGGTTATAACAACAACACGCGTATTAAACACCATTCATGGACAATACCGTCGCAAAAAGGCGAGTCAATAACATTACAATTTTTTGTCTACATTTTTTCCTTCTATTTCGCATAGCAATTGTTCTTGAGCTTTGCGGAATACGAATTTGAATCTAGATAGCGACCATGGAAAGATACATGCTTGTTCTGATTACAATATTACTTACGTAATTGGTGACCTCAGACCAATATCAGGTCTGAACAAGTTAACTTTTTTAATGAACCGACTTGATCTATCTTGTGTATGCCGCAGGTGAATTGAAGAAACGGCTGTTTTGAAGAATTACAGGGATCGAAAATTGCTTTGCTATATTACGCCTGCAATCGTGATGGTTATACTGCCACCAGTCGGTTGCCAGAGCAAAAACAGCTTCGTCTTGAATATATCATAAGCAGGAACCATTTCCAACAATCCTTTACTAAAATCGCTTTTGTCTTCACTACAAACTATACAATAGATGATTATACAATCATCTGTTAGTTTCTAGTAATTGTGTCAGACTGTTGATCGGCAAGCGATGTGGTATCTTGATACAAATTCCTAATGTAATTGAAATTGGATTTAGCAGGGATGCGATCAAATCCCGGATCTAGTGGGATAGCTGATTGCTCGGCGATAATTTAGACGTAATTCCAGTTGGAAGATAATTTGGAATTAAGAAAAATTGAGATGGATGAAAATTTTAGGAATCACTTCATTCTTTGATGTTATAGTAGCAACGATGAGTTAAATTTCGCCACAGACGTTTTTTGCATGTGACATTTGAAAAAAAAAGAAGTTTGTATAAAATTATACGAGGAGGCTGGTATCATGAGTGCTAGTTTTTTCGTATAGACTTTGGTAAAACAAGCACTTATGATTCGTAAATAATATACAAAAGTAAATAAAAATGATTCTGCCGTCGTGTTCGGAAAATTGTTTGTACGTAGAAGAACCGGCGAAAAACTCGATCGACTATAATTATATTTTTTAACCCAAGATATGCAACGCTGGGCCACACAGCGCCATCTAGCCCCAAACTAAGCCGAAGCTTGTACTATGGGTACTAGACAACTGTCAAACTTACTGAGGTACCTACTTTTTCTTGTCGACAAATAGCCAATTTTTCTTTAAAAATGTACCTATACTACCAATGTGAGTAAGACTAATGATTACTCTAAATTGAGAACTAATAGAGCTAGTTATTTGTATTCTATATCCGCTACCGTACGGTTACTTAGTAGAACTTAGTCGGGAGTACATTATATGTACTGGTATCTACGATAGGAACGTTCGAAATGACTACAAATTGATTTTTCCACGAATTGATTATTCCACGTCTAATTTACTATACACAAAAAAGGCTTGATTGTATTTAAAAATTATCCAATTTGAGTACTTTTTGTGTTTATTTAGAGTACCGTGATACCAATTGAAAAAACACTCAGACGTGGAACAAACATAAATGTTTGTGGCGGCGCTCATCCATTTAGTATTACTAAATGGATGAGATGATAACCATAAAACTCTGGAATGTTCATCACGCGAATGTTTCCCGGGTGGAAATCGAACCCACGATCCACCAATTCATTTCCAATCCACGATTTTTGGAAACTAAGCGCTATTTACATTAACAGACATGATACCTATATGTTCAAATATACCTACAGAACCACAAAACGTACCATAAAAGGCCACCAACCCACAACTTGACCTCCAACGCATACCTATGTCCGAACGTTGACTTTAGCCGAAAAATCTTTGATCGTTTGACGGTTCAAGGATCAAGGCAGCTCCCATTTCCTTTACAAAGTTATTTTGCATACTCATAACTTGTTGTCACGCTAAAACAACCTTTATTGTTTAAGGTTTACAGTCGCTACGGGTCGCTGACGGCACGCTTAGCAAAAACGCCAGGAAACGCTTCGCAAATTTTCGCGAAGTCCGTTCACCTCGGGTCGATTTGTAAGGCTGTTGATGGTTTTCCGTCCGTCGTTTTGTTTTTAATGTACGCTTTTTTTTCGACGTTTCTTGTTTTAATTGCGGAATAAAAGAATGTGGTCGCTTCCTGCCTTGGTGAACATTTATCATTTAAGTATAGGTTGTCTATTTGTTTGTTTTCTTTTTGACGGTTCTTTATTAGTGATACTCTCCATACCGATTCGATTTGCAATAACCATTACTCATAATTACATTTTAGAACAAATTACAATCGATTTGATACCGGAGTTCGTGTTGCTCAAAAATATGATCTGCAGAATTCAAGAGTGCTCAAGAGAATCAAGGCGAAAGTGGGAGATATTATGTTCCTGTTTCAAATTTGCTGGTGACCATTCCACTTCACACGAAAAGTACGAAATGTGTTGCTACTATTTTTTTCGTATTTTCTTCGGATGTTACAATAAATACCATTCAATTGATGAAAAAATCGATGTACATCGATGGTTTTTACATCCGATTAACACATAGACTTTTATAAAGAGATGCCTATGTACCTATGTCACGATTAAGAGCATAGCTAAATACTGCCGATGACGGGCAGCAGCGTCACCGTAGCGAAGAGCTACGTCCTGCGATCGCCAACCCGCCTGCCCAGCTTTGTGATTATGGATAAAGCCTCCAAAAATTTTCCCAAAGTGGCGAATAGCTGGAGAGGCCTATGTCCAGCAGTGGACTGTGGACTATCACAATAGGCTGATGATGTCAACGATGTGCGAAAAGCCAGGCCAAGCTAGTTCCAAACATAACACTAAAACATTTCCTCCGCCAGCTGTGAGTAAACTAGATACCTATCTGTTACAACAAATCATTGTATTGTATTCCGAAGCCATAGCAGTCGAGTGGCCGAAACTCACAAACAATTGATCAGGATTTCCTAACGTGAACGGAATATTGAGTTGTGTTTGCATAAGATGCGTAGGTGTACCACATCTGTGGCAGTTACTTCGTGATATAGAAGCATTTTAGAAGATTTTATCTTTAGAGGATATCATAATTAGCAGCCTTATCAGATAAATAATAATAAATAAATTAATAAAATAAGATTCATTGTCTTCTTACAACATCTATCTAAATATATAAAACTCAAAGGTGACTGACTGACTGACTGACTGACTGACTGACATAGTGATCTATCAACGCACAGCCCAAACTACTGGACCGATCGGGTTGAAATTTGGCATACAGGTAGATGTTACGGCGTAGGCACTCGCTAAGAAAGGATTTTGATCAATTCTACCCCCAAGGGGATAAAATAGGGGATGAAAGTTTGTATAAAAATTTGTCGATTTTAAGCCGATTGGGCTATGACTTTGCATATATAAAGCTACTACGTAGGCATCCGCTAAAAAAGGGTTCTGATCATTTCTACTCCCAAGGGGATAAAAAAGGGTTCTGATCATTTCTACTCCCAAGGGGATAAAATAGGGGATGTAAGTTTGTATGAAACTTTGTCAATTGTAAACCGTTCGGGCTGAGACTTGCATTCATAAAGTTACTATAACGTAGGTATCGCTATAAAAGAGTTTTGATAATTTCTGTTTCCAAGGGGATAAAATAGGGAATGAAAGTTTGTATTCATGAAACTTTATCAAGTTTAAACCGATCGGGCTGAGACTTTGCATGTTTAAAGCTACTATGAGGTAGGCATCCGCTAAAAAAGGGTTTTGATCATTCCTACCCCCAAAGGGATAAAATAGGGGATGAAAGTATGTATGAAATTTTGTCAATTTTAAACAGTTCGTGCTAAGACTTTGCATTCATAAAGCTATACTATGACGTAGGTATTATTGCTAAGAAAGCGTTTCGATAAATTCCACTCCGAAAAAGATATAACTTCAAATATTTACCTAAATCAACCCTTTACGGGGTTCAATAGGAAAAAACTTGAAAGGCCGAGATAATCTACTCACAGCCCAAAACTACTGATTTCTCTCAATAAATGGCCTTACTGGTAAAATTAAATCTAAATAGACTGACTTACTGACTGACATTTATATGCCTAAACGGCTAAACGTAGGTACTAGAAATGTAGAAGAGACGTAGCTTAGATACCGTCGAGGTGCACTAAGAGAGGCATTCCCGAATTCCCACGGGAACGGGAATTAGCTGGAAAATCCTTTTGTATGAAAATCTAAACCGTTTCAAGCGTCTAGCTTGAAATTTGGCATGTAGGTACCTTAGCAAACTAAAAGCTTAGTTGCAACAGGATATTGCAAAATTCCCACGGGAACGGTAGTTAGCGGGCAAAACTTTTGTATGAAAAAATCTAAACCGCGTATGATAGATGATTAAAATTTAACATGCAGGTACTCTAATGAACGTAAAGCTTACTTGCAACGCGATATTGCAAAATTCCTACGGGAACGGGAGTTATTGGGAAAAAACTTTTGTATGTAAAAATCTAAACACGCGGACGAAGTCGCGGGCAAAAGCTAGTCAACACATAAAAAAATCAACATAGGTAACGGATTACATTAAAGACAATGGGAATTAGCTCAGCTAGCTTATTAACATACTATATGTTTTATCGATGTGTTGTTGTGATGTCCTTAGAGTAATAAAAATTTCTTATTTCTTATAACAACGATTGCACGTAACAGAAAACGAAATTAGCTTAAGCAGCTCAAACCGAACTTAAACTTTAATTAAACCCCCTATTATATTTCAAACTCCAAACTAAAATGTGTGAGGTCACACCAAGGTCAAAGGTCGCATCCATTAAATTAACACAGTTTCAGCGACATTGACACCAATGCTTCTATTCCCTATTCCCCGCGAAGCGCTCCTACAAGTGATTAAAATATTAATAAAGTTGGCTCCACGCACGAGCCGGTGGGACCCTGGGGGACGCGTGACCTCGACCTTGAGTGCTCATTTCGGGAAGTGGACTTTTACTGTTGAGAACTATCATATTATGGTATGTTAAAGTTTAAATGTAAAATCGTTTTTGGCGAATGTTACTGTAAAAGCTCGATCTATGGTAAATCTTAAGATTTATGTGTAAGTCTTAGGATTTACCGACATGAGTTGGTAAATGTAAGTATTTCTGAAAATGCGACGATGCTTTCGAGCTTTTACCATTCGAATTCAATAAATGCTAGGTTTTACCACTGTCAGCTGGTAGATGTTGGTTTTAGAAGTAAAACAATGAGTAATTCTTCATAAAAAAAAATTTCTTAATAGTATTACGTACCACTCTATATAGGTTTATTTGGCTGGTTCGGTGAACACGTTTGTGTTTATTTCGTGTCTAGGTGTTTATATTTGTATTTAAGTATAACATGTGTGGTACCTTCGTTGTTCTGATACCCATAACACAAGTGCTTAAGGAGCTTACTTTAGGATCGGAGCAATAGGGGTACGTTTTTGGGAAACCTCCACGAGTGGCTGTCTAATATTAGTCCTTTTTGATCATCACGGATCCGAAAGGAATGATATTGGACTGGTCCTGGTGTACCCTGGGCAACGGCGGGTAGTAATCTCTTAGGAGATTGCTACCCGACGGCAAATTCCTTTCGAGGGGGACGGTTCTCCCGCCCGTCCCGCCTCGGGCGATGCCGCGCGTTGGCGGCGTTGGTTGGCAGATGTACTCCGCAGCTGCGCGTCAGTGCGCAGCTCCCGTTGAGGTGCTTCTGTGCGCCATTTCTGTCCGATCGGACATCTCCGTCCTGTTGGACCTTTGTCGTTGATGAGCTATGGCTCGTAGTGTGGCGGTGTAGCACCGCGGCGCGGCGGGTCCGTCGGCTGCGAATACGCGGTCGATGGACAGACCTCGGTCAACTGTCGGGCAACCTGTTACCCCTGCCGTGTTTCTCTACAGGGGCCAGGGGGCTTGCCTTAACCGGCCGGCCCGAGTGGAGACAACCACAGTAAAAAACCACCCCGCGCGGCGGGTCCGTCGACTGCGAATATCGTGGTCGGCGGGCAGACTTCGGTCACCGTCGGGCAACCTGTTTCCCCTGCCGTGTTTTTCGGCAGGAACCAGGGGGCTTGCCTTGACCGGCCGGCCCAAGAGGAGAAAACCTCACTAAAAAACCCCAATCCCACCGCTGTGGAGGCTCGTGGCAGGTGGGGCCCCCATTTGGGGGTCGTCGGCTGGGTAAAGGTCGGCGGAGCGGCTCAGCCCACGGGGAACGCCCGCCCCCCGTGGCCGTATATAGGGTTACCCAGGTACAGGGGTCTCTGCCTGGGTGGACCTCTTACATCCCCCATACGCGTGGGAATCATATGGATAACTGCAATAAAAATTCGTTTCACCTTTTAGAGAGTGAGTTGGAGAAGGAAGAGGCGCTTTTGAGCGCGGAGATGGTGCCTTCGGGCGTGGAAGAGGCGCTTTCAGGCGCGGAGGTGGCGCTTTCAGGCGCGGATGACGATGGTGCGGAGCTATTAAGTAGACCGCCTTCTGTAGCGTCCACGATCGGGTCGTTTTTCACCAGACCCAGCGAACGTGACGAGTTGGAGTCAGATGACACTCTGGCTAATGCCTCAGGAGAGAGCTGTGTTACAAGGGCCAGCTATCTCAAGAGGAAACGCACCCCTAAGAGCCAAGATGGTGGCTCAACGTCGGACTCGGCTGCACCGAAAGGCAAGGCTAAGTCCAAAGCCAAAAGAGGGCGCGGACGATCGACTACATCGGGAGAGTACGTCGGTCGTGCCGCGGCCCAGAGAGAGCTCAATGCTCTGAAAAAGGAGGAGCTCCAACGCCAGCTGGAGGAGAATGTGGCAGCCGCGGAAAGGAAGACCCGCGCCGCCAGAAACAAGGTCGGATACGGGGTAGACCTGCATGTGGACGAGGACTTGGAGGAAAAATCTCTGGAGGAGCTCAACAGCAAAGCTCTCCACGAGTACCAAGAACTAAAAAAGTACGTCACCAATTCTGGCAACATCAAAGGGACACACGTAAAGGGGATTAATATGAGCGCTAAAAACATGCTACATATTATCGAGGAGATCACCCAGAGGAACTCCTCTGACGAGAACAAGCGGCTTGAGGCAACGGTTACCCGATTGTCTGCGGAGAACGCTCTGTTGCGAGCTGATCTAGAACGCAAGACGGAGGCCTTGACCAAACAAGTGGATGACCTCAAAGCCCAGCTTAAGACCCTCAGTGCCAAACCGGCTAAGAAGGTGGCCTCACCCAGCCGGGATGAGATGGAAGTGTGCGATGTTCTACCGTCGCCACCCCTATCAACTCTGGCGCCGGAGATACAGGAGGCGCTAAACCAAATGGCATTGGAGCAGAAGGTGTTCACAAGGACCCTCATTGAGAGCCTTAAGAAAAGCCTTCCTCCCTCCGTCTTCCTTCCCGAGGAAAGGATACGCCCGCCACTCGCAGCGGACAAGAGGGCAAAAGAAGCAGTCGTCGTCCTTGAGCGGCGGGACGACTCCTTCAAAGTCCCAGAGCCGCCCAAACCTCAGAGGGCGAAGAAAGTTTCCAAGGTGACCGGGGCTCCTAGCACCTCGGCTCCATCGTCCTCAAAACAAGCAACTCCTGGCAGTCAGTCTTCCCTGCCGGCAGCTGCCCAGCGACAAGAGGAGGAGGACCTCATGTTGCCTACAACCACCTTGGCGAACGAAGGATGGTCGTAACCAAGAGGAAGACGAAGAAGCCTTCCACGGCACCCCAACCTAAACCGGGAGCGTCATCGGCATCGAGTGTGCTGAGGAAACCAGCAAGGCCGGCCAAATCGGCTGCCAAATCAGCTGAGCCCGCTGCTAAGGCGAGCAAGAAGAAGAAGAAGAAGAAGAAGAAGGTGAAGAAGGGCCTGGTCCCACCCAGAACCTCAGCAGTCGTAGTCACTTTGACCGCAGAGGCTACCGGCAAGGGGGAAACCTACGAGTCTGTGTTGAGGAAAGCACGAGCTCACATAGACATGACTCAGTTAGGCATCGGCATGGTCCGCTGCCGCCAGACGCTAACCGGGGCTCGCAAATTTGAGTTCCCCGGTACCCAAAGTGCGGAACACGCCGACATATTTGCGGCGAAACTCAAGGAGGCGGTGGCGGACACTGCTAAAGTGTCCCGTCCCCAAAAAATGGCCGGTCTCATGCTGGCCGACATAGATGACTCCGTCACAAGAGACGAGATTGTCACCAAAGTGGCAGAGGTCGGTGGGTGCAGCCCTGAAGACGTAAGGGCCGGATCCATCCGAACAGGTCGCGGTGGTGTTGGCGCAATTCGCGTTCAATGCCCTATTATCACCGCAAAGAAGTTAGTGGAGGGAGGACGCCTCTTGCTGGGCTTTAGCTCTATCTCTATAAGAGCATTAGAAGCCCAGCCCCTCCGCTGCTTCAAGTGCTACGGCACTGGCCACACTCGCGCGCTTTGTCCGTCTCCCGTCGAGAGGTCGGAACTGTGCTTTAGATGCGGCATGAGTGGCCACAAATCTGCTACATGCTCGGCAAAGCCCAAGTGCGCGGTATGCTCAGCCAGTGGGCGGCCCTCAGGGCATGTCATGAGGGGGAGGAATTGCTCCCCCCCCTACAAGAGGGGAAAGTTTGGGGTTCAGACCCAGCCCCAGAGCTCTGTAGCCGAGACTTCACCAACGACGGATGGTGATGGTGCGATGTCCGAATAATGGCTTTAGTCGGACATCGCACCTTCATTCAGGCGAATCTAAACCACTGCCGCTCAGCACAGGACCTTTTGATGCAATCCGTGGCTGAGTGGGCAGTGGATGTCGTAGTTGCAGCCGAACCATATTTTGTCCCTGACTCTTGGATCGGGGACCGTGAGGGTTCGGTGGCGGTCTTTCGCAGGGCATCTTCGTCCTCTCCCCCTCTCACACTTCTTGAGAGGGGCTCCGGGTTTGTCGTCGCTGAGTGGGACGAAATGGTGGTTGTGGGAGTGTACTACTCCCCTAATCGTCCTCTGCGGGACTACGAGGTTCTGCTCGCGCAGCTGTCGGCTGTTGTGGCGCGACTGGCCTCCCGTCACATAATCATCGCCGGCGACTTCAACGCCATGTCGACGGCCTGGGGCAACCCAGCCGCCTCTTGCAACAGGCGTGGCCAGGTGACGGAGGCCTGGGCAATTTCAGCCGGGCTAGCCGTCCTAAATAGGGGCAACTCCTACACCTGCGTGCGACAGCAGGGGGGGTCTGTGGTGGACCTCACGTTCGCCACCCCCGCTCTCGCCGCACGTGTGGGAGGCTGGCATGTCTCGCGAGTCGAAACCCTTTCCGACCACCGATATATCCGGTGGTCAATCTCCTCGCAATCCCAAAACTCCGGCGTCGCTCCAACTCGTCGTGGGGTGTCCTTTCCCCGTTGGGCTTTGACCCGTCTAGACCGGGGAGCTGCAAAGGAGGCCGCGTTCCTTCAGGACTGGTTCGCGCCCTCCTTCTCCGGTCCCAACGTCGATGCTTCCGCAGCGATTTTGCGGGACTCCTTGACCGAGGTGTGTAACTCAAGCATGCCTCGGTCCAAACGCCCCACAGCTCGCCGGGCGGTCTATTGGTGGAGCACACAGATCGCCGAACTCCGAACGAGCTGCATTGCCGCCCGACGCGCGTTTCAGCGCAGCCGCAGGCGTCGCACCAGAGACCCTGATGATGAGGCCCGTCTATATGCCTCCTATGTCGAGGCAAGACGGGTCCTCAAGGCGGCGATCGGGGAGGCCAAGAACCGTGGTAGGGTGGAGATGCTCGAGGGTCTGAACAACGATCCGTGGGGGAGACCGTATAGGGCTGCGCGAAACCAGCTGCGCCCAATTGGTCCCCCGCTGACCGAGACCCTCGAGCCTGGTCTTCTTGAAGAGGTGGTCCGGGCGCTGTTCCCGGCCCAAGACACTTCCTTCTCACCGCCTGTCATGTGTCCTCGTGGGAGAGTCGCCACAGCGGCACGGGACGTTCCCCCGGTCACGCCGGAGGAATTTACGTCGGCCTGGGAGTGCCTGCGCCGAAAGAAAACGGCACCTGGCCCCGATGGGGTACCGGCCCGGATTGTGGGAATCGCGGCCTCACAAATGGACGAGCGCTTCCGGGATCTCTTCGGCCAGTGTTTCTCGGCCGGGAGGTTCCCGGATATATGGAAAGAGGGACAATTGTGCCTCCTCCGTAAAGAGGGGCGGCCATCGGACTCTCCATCAGCTTACCGGCCAATCGTTCTTCTGGACGAGGTCGGTAAGCTGTTTGAGAGAATCATCGCAGCTCGCATCAACGAGCACCTACAGGGCACAGGGCCGGACCTATCGGACAACCAGTTCGGTTTTAGGTCCGGGCGGTCAACCATCGACGCCATCGCCCGTCTTCAGCGGCTTGTTAGGGATTCGGAGGCGCGTGGGGAGGGCGTGTTGGCGGTGTCGTTTGACATTGCTAACGCCTTCAACACCATCCCCCACGCCACCATCTTGGAGGCCCTTCGGCACTTCGGCCTCCCCTCCTATCTCCAAGCTCTGCTGGAGAGCTATTTGTCGGACCGTTCGGTTCAATTCGTGGACAGACAGGGCGTCCTGCGAAGTCATGGGGTGCAATCCGGTGTTCCACAGGGGTCAGTCCTAGGCCCCCTCCTGTGGAACATCGGGTTCGACTGGATGCTCCGAGGAGCTTTCCTCCCGGGCACGAGTGTCATCTGCTATGCGGATGACACTCTTCTCACAGCCCGGGGGAAGAGCTACGGCGAGGCGGCGTGTCGTGCGGCTGCGGGTGGAGCATTCATTGCTCGCCGCATCCAAATGCTGGGACTTAAGGTGGCGCTGAATAAAACGGAGGCCGTGTTTTTCCACGGCCCCCGGATGCGCTGCCCTCGAGATGCCCATATCTCGATAGACGGAGTAGATGTGGCCGTCAAGGGTCACATCGTTTACTTGGGCCTCACCCTGGACTCGCGATGGCAGTTTGGCCCGCATTTTAGCGGGCTGTCATCGCGACTCCTAAAGGCCGCCGACGCCTTCGCATGGCTCCTCCCAAATCTGGGGGGGGCCAAAGGCGCATTGCCGGCGCTTATACGCCGGCATCCTGCGCAGTATGGCAACATATGGGGCGCCAATATGGGCTGATGCTGTCTCACGTCGAGACAACATAAAGCACCTGAGGCGCCCCCAGAGGGCCATAGCCCAGAGAGTCTCGCGGTCCTACAGGACCGTGAGCTTTGATGCGTCTTGTGTCTTGGCCGGCACCCCGCCCTGGGAGCTCGAAGCCCAGGTGCTGGCCAAGGTTTACTGGTGGACGGCCGAGCAGAGGGCGTGCGGGGATCGTCCTGCTCCGGCCGAGAGAGGAGCAGCGCGGAGAGCAGCCCACCAAGACCTGCTTCAGCAGTGGGCTGAGGGCCTTGCCTCCGCTGCGTTTGGGCGGCGCCTCTTGGACGCCGTCGGTCCGGTGTTGCAGCAATGGCTGGAGCGGCAACATGGATTCCTCACGTTTCGTCTGGTGCAGGTATTGTCTGGGCACGGGTGCTTCGGACAATATCTGCATCGGATCGGACGGGAGGAATCCACTGTGTGCCACGAGTGTGGGGCCGGGTGTGACACGGCAGATCACACCCTGGCAGTCTGTCCGGCTTTTGACGGTCCCCGAGCCGTTCTGGTCGGCTCGGTGGGACCAGAACTGTCGCTCCCAGCCATCATTCTATCGATGCTGGAGAGCCGCTCGAATTGGATGGCGATGGCCTCCTTTTGTGAGACGATTATGTCCCAAAAGGAGGCCGCGGAGCGGGAGCGGGAAGATGATCCCGACGCTCCTCCCCTCCGCAGACGTAGAGGTGGCCGCGCGCGGCGACTTTTCCGCCGCTTGATGCCGCCTGACGGGGCCCAGCGGGTGGTTGGTGCGGGGGCACCTCCACCTGCATTGCACGGGTCCCCGTCTCCGTCGGACGGGAGTGGGTTGTCCTTTCGGACCCCTCCCGTCGCTCCCCCCTAGGGGGGTGAGCTCGTGGGTGTCTGCCGCATGGGGCGGACAGCGCTGGCGGTGTCAAGGTTGTATGAGTTACCTCAGGCCCCTTGACACCGTCCCCATAGGCGCATGACGAAAGGGCCGGGGTTTTTAGTGGGTATTCCCTGCCTCCCTTCCACCTTGAGGCAGGGCGAGTCCCACATAACCCGTCGATCCCCCGAGCGGCGGGTATGCCTTAAAGCATTTTCCCCGGCTTAAAAAAAAAAAAAAAAAGGATCGGAGCAATATGTATTTATATACTAAACGGGTTTCGTTTCCATCAAAGAATTGCCGAACCATTTTGTAAGCAAAGGAATGTTTTCTACAGTGAAACTGTGACAAAGGAGGACATGTTTTCCATAGGGCATGTTTTTTAAAACTTTACCATTATCCCAAATCCACCCCATCTACGGTCCAAGGTCTGCCATCCCAGGAGTCAGAACTTAATTGAGGGATGGCTTACTGCGACAAGGTGGCAACCCCCGCGTGTAATAACGGAGGTACAACCCTTGCATAGTAATTAAACGGACCGCGCTAGCCGAATTGCTGGGGCGAAATTTTAAATTGGGTTTTTGTATATAACTAAACGCGTAAAGTGCTGATTAGCAGTGTGATTTAATAATTAAGCTGTGATTTTTGGAAAGGTCGGACATAGTACGTAGGCCTAATAAGAAAGGGCTTTTCAGAATTCCGTACCCAAAGAGTAAAAACGGGAACCCTAATATTAAGACTTAGCTGTCTGTCTGTTCGTCCGTCTGTCTAGCCTTTAGCCTAGAAGGCCTTTCATACAACTAACGTGGCTTAGATCGAATAATAGCAACAGGCATACCTGTAAATAATTATTTTTCAATAAAATAATTATGTGTTTATAAAATAAGACGTTGAATATATCTAATATAGATAAAAAGCTTTTGGCTAGGGTGTTCATTATACCACGTAGTTGCAATTGTTCATTTATGTTTTTTTTTTTTTTATAGTGGCTCGACATAATGGCTTTCCTACACCTGATGGAAAGCGAAAGAGAAGCCCAAGTCGCTATGACAACGGGCAAGTAACTGGTCAGTTACCTGTCAGTTGCCACCGCCATGCCGGCCCAACCCTAACCCCCCACGAGCTCCGGAAACCCTACTCACCGGCAGAAACACGACCCAATGATCATCATCAAGCAATCATGGTTAAGCTGTGGAACTCTTTGCTAAAGTCCGTGTTCCTCGATACTTAACCTTCGGATTTACAGAGAGTGAGTCGGTTTTTGTAGGTTGAGATCGCTCTACAGTAGGCTTTAATGTCGCTAAGCATCAGGCGAGTTGGAGTCAAGCGCTACTTATTTCATCATCATCAGCCTTTCGCAGTCCACAGCTGGACTTAGGCCTCACCAAGCGTGGCCCCGTTACACTACCCTAAAGTTGCTTGACGCAGGAGGCCATCGTTCCCCGGAAAGGCGGGAAAGCGTAAAAGCGTTGTCCCCGGTTTAAAAAAAAAGGCCTCTCCAGTCGTGCACCATTTTGATTGATCTTGGGTCCCTCGCATCCAGCACTTGCCACTTGCTACTCATTTACTTATTGGAAAGAAAGTTATCATAGTGAACCTTTCTTTCACAGGTTTTTTGACCTTGAAATCTTAAAACAGTTCAAGAACACCACTTGATATTCGTAAGTTAACAAAAAAAACTCCACGACAAACCCGCTTTAACCTCGCAAACAAACTGGTAATTCAATATTTAGGCTACCCATTAAGTTTCACGTTAATGAAGAGGAAATTTACATAGTTTGCTGTGGTTTATGTCCACCTCCCGACATTCTAGTTTATAGGGCCAAGGGCGGATGTCTCCCAAGGCGCGTCGTGGTACCCGCTTTATTAATATTTTAATCACTTGTGGAATGCTTTAGAGGTATTCGGTGTGCCGGGGAGATACACTAGGCTTTTTATGGTTTGGGGCCTCAAAAACAAATGACAATATACAGAAAAAACTGAAGCTTTAAGTCATCATCATCATCATTCTATTAAGAGTCCACTGCTGGACATAGGCCTCTCCCAACGTTGCCTTATCCCTTTTAAGTATTTATAGTAAAACAACTTTAAAAAAGTACTTTAAAACTACGAGCTTTTTATCTGAAAAATTAATTTATTTATTTCATCATAGACAGTTATAGTTATTTATTTTAATGTGTCAATTAAATTAATTTAAATAATAATCATTGTATAAATATTAGACAACATAACATACATTATTCCGATCCTAAAGTAAGTAGCTTGAGCTGTTATGGGTATTAGAACAACGAACGCACCACAAATAAGTTTATCCTTGAAGAATATTCTAATCCTATGTATGTAACATAGGGTGGGCATTCAACCATTAGGTCATACCCTTTGTTCTGAAGGAATTTGAAAACATATTAGTTCGTGTACCCTTGTATCGTTTACATGTTTATTGCTCGAATGTATCGTTTATTACTTAATAGCTGTGCCGGCGGCGTCACACGCGTGTATATCGGGCTTCAAAAATTTAAGGACTTCCATAAAATGGTACATTAATTTTAAGTTAGACTTCTAGCAATACATTGGTAAAAACCGCATTTAATTCCATGCAGTAGTTTTCGCGTGATGCGCGATCAAACATACAGATAAAAATTTCTCCCGTTTTCCCAACACTTCCCTTCACTGCTCTGCTCCTTTTGATTGTAGCGTAATAAAAAGTATACTATAACCTGCCCAGGAGTATGAAGAATAATTGAGCCAAGTTTCGTCAAAAGCCGTCCAGTAGTTTTTTTTCTATAACTAACATACAGACAGACAGACAAAAATTTTACTGATTGCATTTTTGGCATCAGTATCGATCACTAATCACCCCCTGTTAGTTATTTTGAAAATATATTTCATGTACAGAATTGACTTCTCTACAGATTTATTATAAGTATAGATAGATAGATTGCTGCATAACTAGGATAAATTGTTAAAAATAAGTAATGGTAGTTTCCACTTTTTGTTTTCTCATTCTCTTTGTTTCATTATAATTAAGTTTATATTCACAAATTTTAATCAACCAGTATAATGATCTTGCTGTGTACACCAACTTTAGATTACTGTCTAGATTCGTAAGTTGTTGGATATAATAATGATGTTGCTATTTTGATTGTAATCTGTGTGTGTACCTTTCATAAATAAATAAATAAATAAATAAATAGATTGTGTTGCCAATAAACGTGTTTTCTTTCTTTCTTTCGTGACGAGTTTTGAGCCACCGCCCCCTGTATAAAAGTTTAAAACACTAGGTCATCTACATAGTAGATAACCATGGTCCATAACATTTAAGTATTCACGTCCCCTGGTAGTGATGGACCCTGCCCGTCCTTACCGACGTCGGGAGAACTTTGCGGAACACATTTCAGCTGTTGGGACACTGAATGTCTTTGGTGGTTAAAGTTTAGTGAGCTGCGCTGGTTTACTTTGCATGAGGGAACTATGGCGGGGGCTGTGTAATATTTTTATTGCTTTAATTAAGTTTATGTTTTTGATACTTAAGAAACGTCATTAAGATTTTAGAATGGAATTATATTTAATTAAATATGTTTTAGTATGGAAAAATCACGAAATGTTGTCTATGTGTTCGGCAAGAATCTTTTTACCCCTTTACTATGCACAATACGTTTATGTATCATATGTGATACCCGTAATTGGGTGAAATGAAACCTTATATAAAAGTGTATATAAAAGCCACGGAACAGAAGAAAACATACATTAATATGTTTATTGTATCAATATCAATTATAAGGGTATCTCTAGCATATCCTTACATATTTTCATTATACATATTATATCTGTCAGGGGATAAAAACCCCGGCAAAGAGTTCTATAGTCTGAGTTCCATAGTCTGCCTGTTTCCACTATGAACGCAGATTCCTCATTATACAATTACAAAAAGAACAAAAAGCCTCGCAACCCGCGCTATGCAGTGTAACCTGTAAAATAAGTCACCATACAAAAAGCGACACTTAATTACTTATCCAAAATTAAATGATTAAAACCCTACCAGATTCAATCCGTATCCGTGTCGGCTACTAAATCCCAATTGGCTCAATCCATTCGCTGGCATTAACGTACCTGGAACGAAACAAGCGGTTAATATTAATTAAATCGCCAAAAAACCGGGACAAACCGGCCATCCGTTATTGTTAAAACGAATTAGTGGCGAACGAGTGTTGTGCTCTCGGAATTCGTTGGCGAAATTCGACGGTCAATTTGGAAACGTTGTGGAGTGTTAACTGCCGGACTGTGTATAGAGATGTTTGTTTTTGTATGCGTTTTCCCCGTCCTGTGTATCGCATATGATGCATAACAATTTAAATTCTATTGTATCTGGACCGTGGACAGGGAAAGGGTTAAGATTTTTTTTAAGGCTTTTTATTCACAACTTGTTTGGGTAGACGTGATGTAGGACGTCGTGCATTCCG
Organism: Conogethes punctiferalis; assembly: GCA_031163375.1. Taxonomy (NCBI): domain Eukaryota; kingdom Metazoa; phylum Arthropoda; class Insecta; order Lepidoptera; family Crambidae; genus Conogethes; species Conogethes punctiferalis. Next base: position 10,732,744 of record CM062096.1, on the reverse strand, counting down.
TTGGGCTGATGACCTTAGAGGAGCTGCAAACTTGAACTGGATGAGGAAAGCCTGGGCTGGAGAAATTTTTACCTCTGTTCAACAGTCGACAAACCATCTCCTTAGAAATTGGCCAATATGGCTTAAATTCTGTAGGAAGAATATTAACATTGATAAACAAAAGCAAATACCACCACTTCCTGTACTTTTAATGCTGACATGGCCTAATTTGTTCATAAATTTACATATGTTCTTTAATTATTTAACATTACCACATGTAAACGGGTTCAACGACCTATGACATCAAATTGCATGAATATGTATGACGGCAGAGCAAACAGTAATTGTCATTATAATTTGTTAAAGCGCTGATTTCGCTAAGCAATTTACAAGTCGTTTGCATAAGTCATGTTCTTTTATTGCGTTACTGACTCGTTAATTAATTTGCAGTCCACTTAGATATTTTCTTATGAAACGACCCTGGTGGCATATGTATCATCTATGAGACATAGCTTCGTACTGTTCAAGATTCGTTAACGGAAAGCACTATATCGTTTGGACTCCCTAGCAAGTCTTGAAAAAGGACTACCAGTTTGGTTTAGTTCAGGTAATCTATCTATATCTATACTTATAATAAATCTGTAGAGAGGTCAATTCTGTACATGAAATATTTTTTCAAAATAACTATCAGGGGGTGATTAGCGATCGATACTGATGCCAAAAATGCAATCAGTAAAATTTTTGTCTGTCTGTCTGTCTGTATGTTCGTTATAGAAACAAGAACGGATTTTAACGAAACTTGGTACAATTATTCTTCACACTCCTGGGCAGGTTATAGTATACTTTTATCACGCTACAATCAATAGGAGCAGAGCAGTGACAGGAGAACTTTTTACATGTATGTTTGAACGCGTTTCACGCGAAAACTACTGCATGAAATTGAATGTGGTTTTCACCAATGTATTGCTAGAGGTTTAACTTGAAACTTAGGCACTAGGTATAGATAGGTATTTTATGGAAGTCCGTTATTTTTGAAACCCGATATCCACGCGTGCGACGCCGCTGGCACAGCTAGTGAACAATAATCGCGGGTTGCCCACTCTAACCCCCGGTTGCCGATGCAGCACTTACCCCACTACTAAAGTCTAATGATGATGATGACCCCATCATTTGTTTTTACATAGTACAAGGGAAATCCGCGACATAATGTGCTTGACGTACTCTAGTAGACACCCATCTGTAGACTCCATATTATTTACCACCATTTCGTGTAAGTATTCGTCACTCGATGTTCGCACTCGTTCGCAAACAGAATTAGTGATGTTTGTTTGTTCATTCACGCCAGCTGAACAAATGTTTGTGCTACACTACAAGTATTGGTTTTACCGACTAATTCTTATGTTAATTTGTGAATAAATAGCTAGCGATGTAAATGGAATCCTAATATATATATATATGTATTTGTTGTTAAGATTTGTCTAAATTGAAATGGTGATAAGACAGATTGCTTTCAAGATTATTAACAGCTCATGTAATTAATAAGACTAGCAGTGCCTGGCTTCATCTGTATGAAATTGTGTCATTTCTAATTATTTAGGAAAATGTCATATTGATGTATATAGAATCTCCTTCAAGGATTGTAACGACAACATTTTTTCGCATTAAGTATAATATAGCCTATCTTTTTGTCTCTAAAGTGTAGGACGCCCTGAACACGGTTGAATGATCACTTGATCTTTTGATTTGATGAAAGATGTCTGGCCGAGAAAGAATATAAATTGCCCTGGATCAGGATAGTTGGCGTTCTCTTGAGGAGGCCTACATTCAGCAGTGGATAACAATGGGTTGATTGATAATTTTTTTTTTTTTTTATAGTGGCTCGACATAATGGCTTCCCTACTCCTGATGGAAAGCGAGAGGGAAGCCCAAGTCGCTGTGACAACGGGCAAGTAACTGATCAGTTACCTGTCAGTTGCCACCGCCATGCCGGCCCAACCCCAACCCCCCACGAGCTCCGGAAACCCTACTCACCAGCAGAAACACGACCCAATGGTCATTTGACTGCGGTATTCTATAGGGTGGAGGTCCTTCCCCGGACGGGCGGCTCAATTCGAGCAAAGAGTCGCTATGCCCTACCTCTCTTAAATTGTTACTTTAATTGTTACTGGTTTAACAAAAAGTCCCGTATGGTGTCCAGCACGTAAAGTTGGCAACACCTGTGTATGTGCACTGTGCATCTACTCCGTTCAAGTTGGCAACACTCGTTAATCATAACAAGTTCGCGCACATGTTACCGCTAAACTCGTCCATTCCAGGTGTTACTACAATGGAATATATTACGTGTTTTTACCTAGTTACTGGAAAATTTATGTGTTCGTAATCAGCCTGTTAATATCAATTGCTGGACATAGGCCTCCCCAATTACACTGTTGACGTCCAGCAGTGGACGTGTACAGACTGATGATGAAACACTTCATAAAAGTGTCTAAATAAGATTACCATTTGTCTAGTACCTATACTATAAGCTTCGGCTCTGTTTGGGGCTAGATGGCGATGTGTGGCCCAGCGTGGCTTATCTTGGGTTATTAATTTATTGATTTGATAGTTGTTGGGCAAAGGTGGACTAGTAACACGGTTATAAAATAATGAAATATTTTTAAAATAGTCGAACACAAACGATAGATGCTACAGAGTATTTTCTTGACTAACACTGAGCAAAGACGCAGTTGATCATATCATATTGTTATTATCACTGGGTAATTTACTCGTATATTTAGGTATATATGTTTATGAGACTTTCGTTGTTCTGATAACCATATCACAAGTAGGTTGACTATTTACTTTTGGATCGGAGCAAAGTATGTGATACTTATTGTCTGCTATTAATTTACGTGTGAGTCAAATTTACTCTCTCCATTTCCTTCCAATCCTTCACACCATATCTTCTACACCTGGAGTGAAAATTCTTACTGAAACAAATTAGTCTGGCAACATGTGCAAAGTTGGTATGATTAACGAGTGTTGCCAACTCGCGACACCCAGTACAGTCGAAGAATAAACGTATATTTGCTCAGTTCACAGTGTAAGTACACTTTGTTGAGTCGAAGTCGACTCGACGACTTTTTGAGTTTGTCGTCTGTTACCGGAAACAAATGGGAAGATAGAGATCTTGTTTTATGGAGCTTGGAAAACAAATGACTAAATGTAGTTAATGCTTAAGTGAATGACAAAAGTCTTTGATGTGCCATGTCGTAGTCATCATCAGCCTATCGCAGTCTGCAGCTGGACATACCTCCAGTTGTTTGCCAATTTGACCAAAAATCTGGAGGCTTTACCCATAATCGCCACGCGGGGCAGGCGGGTTGGCGATCGCAGGGCGTAGCTCCTCGCTCCGGTGATGTTCAAGGCGAGAGTGAACCGGTTTTTGCTGGATGAGCGCTCTACATCGCCCCAACAGGCGAATCGCAGTCAAGCACATACCCATTTTGAGTTGAAAAGGAACCAAGACCTCCCCCATGGGGATTTCAGTATCGTCTCAGTTCAGTAGGTTTTATTTTTATCCAGGTTAATTTTACGCTGCTGTTCATTTTTTTTATAAGAGCTTTCAGTATGACCTTACTGGTAAGCGGTCGTGAGGTCCGAAAGTTAGGTCAACAGGTATAATAGAACAAATCCATTGCGCCTGTCGCCCTCACCCTGAAGGCCCACTGAGATGCCGTTTCACGTCCCGCCTAAAGAACCCAGGATTGTAAGAGGAAGGAAACACATGAGCTGTGAAGGGCATTCCAGGACTTAATGGCACGTGGAAAGAACGAGGAACTAAACCTCTTGGTGCGCGCCACCATCGTCTGGATGGTATGCGGATGAAAACGCTGTCCAGCACGTGTTGTTCGGGAGGGGAAAGGAGAGGGAGGAACGAGTTGGAATAACTCTTCGGAGCATTCCCCCTTGTAAAGACCCTGTTGTTTCCTAATTATCCCTTAGTCTTCTACGACACCCACGGGATGATATGGGGTGGCCCTATTCTAAATCTGGAAATCAAACGGCAAGGACAGATGTAAATAAATAAATAAAATAAATAACCCAAGACATGCCACGCTGGGCCACACAGCGCCATCTAGCCCCAAACTAAGCCGAAGCTTATGCTATAGACAACTGATAAACTTACTTAGATTTTTTTTGTAAATAAATACATAATTATACATAGAAAACACCCAGATGTGTTTATAAACACCTATTATAGCGACTACAGACAGAATTTAGTACTCGGTATTGCCAATATTGCATCACCAAAGTACACTTATAAAAGAAAATTTCCACATTTTCGTTGACCCAATAACAGCTAAGGTAAACGCTCCTATTACGGAGGTATTTCGCAACATTCGAAACTAGGAGACAAAAATAAGCATCTGTAAGTATTTCTTAATGTGCAAAACCACTTCATCGTCAAAAGTGGTTATTATATTTTGTATTTCTATTGATTTTGTGTTTCTTTTGCTGTTAGTTTTTTGTTAAAAAAATATTTAAATAGCCGAGTCGATTGTTCCTAATTCGGAGGTATAATTTCGGTCAGTGCCTATTACGGCGGTAAACGGTTCCTAATTCGGAGGGTCAGAAACAAATAATGTTACGTACATTAAATAATATAAAATATGTGTTAGTAAAGTAAATTGTATGTAAGGGATGTAAGGAAGCGACCTTATCGTTCCAAGCCATCCTCACCTGCCCGTGGTGCATCCTGCCGAACAACAAACGAGGCTCTGGCAAACCGACTGGTGGCGGTTAAACCATCACGATAGAAGGCGTAGCTAAAAACCACAGGCCGATGACGGGCAGCAGCGTCACCGGAGCAAGAAGCCACGCCCTGCGATCGCCAACCCGCCTGCCCGGCGTGGCGATTATTGGTATGTCCCCCAGAAGTTTGCTTTAGATGGCGAATAACTGGAGAGGCCTATGTCCAGCAGTGAACTGCAATAGGCTGATGATGGTGATGAAAGTAAATTGTAAGGTTTTTATTCATTGATTTGATGATGAATCACTTGAATTTTCTTTATTCTCCAGAACCTAGCACCCTCTAAATTCTAACAGTGACGTATTAAAAAAGATCTCGTTGAAACGAATTATTATTACTTTATACAATAAACTACTCGTAGTAAGTATAAATGTTACATTTTTGGGAAATAGGTTTTATACCCCGGTTCAAAGGTCAAAAGTAATAATATTTTTTCTAGATACCTAATATAACTTTGGTTTTGATGCAACACTTAACACAACTGTACTATTCTCCATACTATAATGGGCATTCTTCTCTTTAAATAACATTATTTACATACATTGTTAAGTTTTTATCGCTTTTGGTTTTATTAAATAAGAATCCATAAAACAATATAGAAAACTTTTTATTTATTTACTGAACCCTAAAACTTGTAATTTTATATTTTATGAATAGCGCCATAATAGGAACCCATATAACCTAATGCGGAGTTACCTGAAAATAACTACCACCGTAATAGGAACACTACTCGAGTTATAATGTTCCTAATTCTGACCCATCAAAATTTCGATAAACAAAAGAGTGTAAATGCATAATCACACGATAACAGTTTTTTTGGCTCAGTGTGTTAAATTTTAGTCAGCAGTTATACAAAATAAACGATTTGTGATCAATTAAAATACAGCTTTTTATTTTACCGCTTCTAAGAAACCAACATTTTATGCTCAACAATTTTCATATTTAACTAGATTTCTAAGAAAGATAGCATACCGCAGAATATGGTCCTTAATTTAAGCGATTAATGATTATTTCAATAAAACTTGGAACTAATTCAATAAGTTAATAAATTAAAAGTTATAAACAATTAAACATGTCCAGTATATTTCCTAATTCGGAGGTATACCACCGTATTAGGATCAACCTATAAAATTTGTATCCTTTTACGGTGGCATTTTGTTTCTTATTTTTTTGGGTAAAAATGAGTTTTAAATATGAATTAAGCTATTTAAATAGCTGCTGTAATAGTAGGAAAATGCAATAAATAACACACAAACGAACTTGAACGGGTTATTAATACGAAAAACTTAGTTTACAAATATTGGTGTACTTTCATTTGATGTTGCGCGTTTGTATGAAAACCTCTCTCACATTGATGTCGCTACACTAATTGATTGATTTTGTTGTGTTGTATATGTGCTATACTTGCAAAATTCGGTCAACTGATGAAGGAATAGATTTGGAATAAATAGTATACATTTTGGTTGCACTTATACTGAATAAAATAGGAATAAAACTCGAAAATAGAAATACCACCGTAATAGGAACCGATTTTGACTACCTCCGTGATAGGGACACTTACCTTAGAGCATGTTTCAAAACTGGCATAACCGCTGTTTATCGGCGATTTGACCGATCAATCGCGATCTATTTACGAGTGAACGCGTGCTTATGTAGCATACTGTACGTAGGTACAGTTCGGTTAGACACTGTGTTTTATAATTTGAAGTGATGTTTGAATATAAAATTTTCATGTGTATAATAAGTATCTAAGTGGCGAACATTAGGAGAGGCCTACGTCCAGCAGAGGACTGACACGGGCTGATGATGATGATGTGTATAATATTGTAATTATTTTATAGTAGATGACCCGGCGTACTTAGTATCGCTATGTCATCATCATTGCCTGCCCTGTTCTCATTATCTGGGGTCGGCGCAATATGTTTTCTTCTTCCATTCATCCCTATCAGCCGTCATCGTCCCATTCACTCCTTTCTCAGCCATATCATCATTCACACAGTCCATCCATCTTATCTTCGGGCGGCCTCGCCCTCTCCACCCATTCACATTCACCTTCATCACGGTCTTGGTCACATGACCATGATGAGAGAGAGGTAGGGCATAGCGAATCTTCGCTCGAATTGAGCCGCCCGTCCGGGGAAGGACCTCCACCCTATAGAATACCGCAGTCAAATGACCTCTGAGTCGTGTTTCTGCCGGTGAGTAGGGTTTCCGGTGCTCGTGGGGGTTGGGGTTGGGGCCGGCATGGCGGTGGCAACTGACAGGTAACTGACCAGTTACTTGCCCGTTGTCACAGCGACTTGGGCTTCTCTTTCGCTTTCCATCAGGCGTAGGGGAAGCCATTATGTCGAGCCAATATAAAAAAAAAAATTGTCTTAGTATCGCTATGTTTGTAACTAAATTTTTTTTTTGGGATTTCGATGTTATTTATATAACAATAATAAATACAGCGAAGTAAGTAAGAGTAGATGTTATTTCTGTCTGACTGTACATCGACTCTAGCGGTCTTCAAAACGACCACACACGCGTTCCCCCTAAAATACTTCAACGTTAACTCAATACTAAGTGTTATTGATTAACCCCCCCCCCCCCCCCCCCCCCCCCCTATTTTATGGCAGCAGTCTTTTTTTAACTCTACTAGTATGAGCAAGAGGTGTATAAATAGCTTGCTTACACTGGGATAATTTTGGAAGCTGTTTTCGTGTTCGGTTTAATTGGGATGATGACTAAAAAATAATTTAATGTCCATCAGATAGATTAATGAAAAATATTGGATACGTATTTTTTATTTTGCCTCTTGTTCAAAAACTTACGAAGATACATTGATTTTAAATGTCACATGACGTCACGTTAGAGTACAAAATATACTCTAACGTGACGTAGTTAGCCCCCACTCCGTAACTTTAATGCGCTATATCTAAGTATTTTCTTGTTATTTCGACAAAACAAAAAATATGGGTCTTATATTTTTTTATTATCTAAGAGACGGACTAATTATTTTCTTCATTTTCATACCTTGTCATCATCCGTATTCGGAGTGTTATGGCGTATGAAATGGCCAATGAACTTATGTACCAGATGGAATTTATAGTAATTATTGTAAAGATAAACAAGCTTCGATAATACTAGGAGACGCTGCCGCACGTCATAGGCCTGTGGTAAGTAGCTACGTCTTCAATCGTGATGGTTACTTATACCGCCACCAGTCGGTTGCCAGAGCCTCGTTTGTTATTCGGCGGGATGCACCACGGGCGGGTGAGGGTGGCTTGGAGCGAAAAGATGATAGGTCGCCCGTACGACGAAATTAGTATTATTCGCAACTTGGACATTGATGAGGTCGAAACAACAACCTTTAGGCCAATGTCTTCATTTAATTAACTACTTAATGTAAGTACAGAATTTTAGCAATGTAATATAGATGCCAATTTCAGTTGCGAACTAATTACTAATTAGTCTGTTTTTGCACTAAATACAGACTAATATATTACTTTAATTAACAATTTAATGCAACAAATGCTAAGTATGTAGTACATTGCACTTCAAAATGAGCTACAAATTCAATTACGTAAACTGAAAAGAGGACTTACTCAATTATTTTTTGTCTGTAATATAAAAAAAAATCCATTCATTAAAACTTTTAAGAACATAGTATCTAATTTAAGCAATAAGATCGCCTAAATTGTACTTGGGGATGTAAGGGAGGGGCCTATCACCTTTTAGCTCCAAGCCATCCTCACCTGCCCGTGGTACATCCTGCCGGACAACAAACGAGGCTCTGGCAAACCGACTGGTGGCGGTATAACTATCACGATAGAAGGCGTAGCTAAATATCACAGACCGATGACGGGCAGCAGCGTCATTGGAGCAAGAAGCTATGCCCTGTGATCGCCAACCCGCCTGCCCAGCGTGGTGATTATGGGTATATGCTCCAGATATTTGCCCTAAGTGGCGAACAACTGGAGAGGCCTATGTCCAGCAGTGGACTGCAATAGGCTGATGATGATGATGAAATAAATTGTACTTTAATATTATAGTCCATAGATTTAAGACACCCTTTGATGTGCAATAAAGAATATCTAAGTTATTTATTTTACAATATTAGAATTGTTTTTATTCGAAACAAACTTTTGGACCTCACGACCGCTTACCATGAGGTGGAATGAGGTCATCCTTTAAGCTCTTCTTATAAAAAAACCAACTGAATCTTATAAAAAAAAACAAAAGCCCATTTCTGAGATATATAGGATACTTGATATACCTTTTGACTGGCTCGGTGGCTCAATTGGTAGTGACCTCTGCCTTCTGAGCCAAGGGTTGTGAGTTCGATCCCCACACAGTACAAACATTTGTGTGCATGAACATGTCTGTTTGTATTGGTCTGGGTGTTTTCTATGTATAATATGTATTTCTTTACAAAAAAAAATGTATGTAAGTATGTTTATCAGTTGTCTAGTGCCCATAGTACAAGCTTCGGCTTAGTTTGGGGCTAGATGGCGCTGAGTGGCCCAGCGTGGCCATGTCTTGGGTTATTTTATTTATTTATTTACCTACAGGGTGTCCATTTCTAGGATATCTGAGATATAGGATGTCCCAGATAGGATGCCGACTGTACCTATTACATTAACTAAACAAGTGATTCGCCTTTATCTGCCAGTTACTCCGCCCGAATCCCCGCTTTACATGCAAAATGTTTCCGTCCCCGACAAAAAGCGTTCTTATCGAACGCAAAATGTCTTATTTCGCCCAACCTTTGTACCTCGCATCAAAGATTGAAGGTACCTCCGACAATTGAGCATTTACATGAAAATGGGAGGATATTTTGACCCTTTTTCTTCGCTACCGTTTGTTTTATTTATATTCGTCTGTCTTGTCAATTTACTTTTGAATGTTTCAAACGGGGCTCGATCTTGGAAACGTGAATATTTATACGTGGAATTGGGGGGTTTGGGGTATTGGGGAAGATGATTCTTTGGTCTGTATATCTTCTAAATATATATAATTCAAAGGTGACTGACTGACATAGTGATCTATCAACGCACAGCCCAAACCACTGGACGGATCGGGCTGAAATTTGGCATACAGGTAGATGTATGGCGTAGGCATCCGCTATGAAAGGATTTTGATCAATTCTACCCCCAAGGGGATAAAATAGAGGATAAAACTCTATCCCACGCGGACGAAGTCGCGGGCACATCTAGTTATACGTACATATATTGCTCTGATCCCAAAGTAAATAGCATATAGGTACATTACAGATGTCGATTCCTAACAAAATTATATAAGTAATGTTCTTACATTGCACTCCTAGGTAGTCCGTATAGTTTCCTTATTTAGGACTACTCAATCTCATCGGGCACGGCATCGGAAACGGGCAGCAGCACTTACCTGGGTACAAATAAAACCTACTGCGGTCACCAAACCGCCTGCCAAGCGTGGTGACTAACGGTCGTATTCACAAACGTTTATGATGCGCGGACGCACAGTACCCAAAAACCTATTCTTATGAGGACTATTCTTATATGACTACACTTGAGTGCCGGTCAGCCTAGTAAATGCCTAACATCGCATGGTGTTGTTACTTTTCAAAGATAAGTATTGCAGTATGTCCAGCAGTGGACGATAGCAGGCTGATGATAAGTAGGGATACGACAAAAAGGCATCGTTTTGTGATGCAAGTCTCAAGGACTCAAACGATGCGTTGCGCATAGCGCATCAACTTTCTTAGTACTAGCGGCCTATACAGAAATCACTCAGATAATGGATACCTACTCGTACTACCCACCTAAATTGTACAATAAATGTCTACGATTAGATGTTATGCAATAAATTATATATACGTATTAAACAATATATATCTATCAATCTCCTCCTATGATAAAAAGTTCATCTACAGGTACTTATCTATTTTCAACAAAAAAAAATCGTCAATTACATAACAAATCACGCAACAGCGATTGTAATCCGACAAAAGACATGCCAGAAGTATATCCAATAATTGAGTTACACCTTAAAAGGAATTAGACGGGCGGTCTTAGAACACGACCTTGGGGGCTTCCCACGTCCCGGCCACGTGGGTGGAACGAACTGGCGAGACCGACGAATTGTCGAATAGATATAGAAAATGACACAGTTAGATAAAATGTTATGCGTTTCCGCGCACACTTTGTTGTAATTAATGCCCTTTACTCATAGATAAATATAATAATAAATATAAATAAATAAAAATCTATGTGCAGAATTATACCACTTGCCTAGCTTAGCGGTGAAGGAAAACATCGTGAGGAAACCTGCACATCCAGTTTAATTCTGAATGTGTAACCATGATCCAAATTTGTCTGGTTCCCCTTTCTGATGGTTACGAAGGTCAGATGGCAGTCGCTTCAATGTAATAACCAGACTCGCTAAATCTAGGATCATGGTCAAAGCGGACCCTGGGCCTAGAGGCACAAATCGGGACAACGCTAAGAGGATGATGACTCATACATGTGTGACCATATTATGTGACAGCTAGTATTGAGGACGAATAGTTCAACAACAAAAAAATGATTTATGTAACGTGTTCCTTCTATTGGGATACTGGGATGTAAGGGAGTGGACCTATCACCTTTTCGCTCCAAGCCATCCTTACCTGCCCGTGGTGCATCCTGCTGAACAACACATGAAACTCTGGCAAACCGACTGGTGGCGGACAACTGGAGAACGTAATGTTATACATAAATCAATATTGTATATTATATACAGTATTTTATTGATTTATACCTTTGAGACACGAACTATTCGATATTTTTCACGATAGAATACCAGCTCTGCTATTTCAACACAAATTCTCTATACAGAATACTTATTTTGTCATTCTTATTGGCCCGAACGCATTCAATTTCACCCGAATATCTTTCAAAGTGAAGATTCCGAATCTATATAAATCGTTTTGTGTTATTGGAGCTGTCTAGAATGTTCGGCGAAATTCTTATTACTAGTATACTATTTGCAGTGTTTTAAGAATGTTATATACTTGCGTTATTCGTACCAAGTTCATTGGTCCGACCGTCTCAAGGTTACGTTGGGAGATTGTGGCACCGGACCGTAACAATGTAATGCGTAGCAGTTGTGTTAGTGAATGACGAATATTTTGTTGATTGCAAATATATTTCTCGTGGTGTTTTTAATTCATTACTTTAGCAGTTTTGGAAAATAGAGCTACATAATAATTAACAATCGTTAATTGCACTATTTTTCAATTCGATATAATATGATAGATATAGATTATGGGTATATCCTCCAAATGTTTGCCCTAGGCGGCGAGCATCTGGAGAGGCCTACGTCTAGCAGTGGACTGCAATGGGCTGATGATGATGACGAATTGCACTATTTTGGTTAAAAGTTAAAATATTTCGAATCTAGTGGCACGTTTTTGTCTTGTCCTTGTCTAGAACATATGGCTTTTGTATAGTAAATAGACCTACAATGTACAACTAATGTCTATTATACCCAGTTTTAGGTCAGAGGTATAGAGGAATAAAGCATATCTATTTACTTTAGACAGACTTCAATTCATTAACTAGATATAAATAATTTGTAGATAACGGAAATCTTGACACTGCCAGACTTTAATTTAAAATAGGGAAACAAACGTACCTATCAACTTTATTGTTCTGTGTCGTAAGTTTAGAGATTGTCATCATCCTAGGGGACGTGACGCGGATGACGTTTTCTGTAGGGAGCTATTGATGGAACATAACTAGAAATAGCAGAATTTCTTGTAGCATAGACGTCAATGATTTGGTTTAGAGATGTTAAGGTAATGCTCGGTCTCTCAAATGCTCTCTGTTACACTTCCGATTACATGCGCATCACCTGTGAGCAGGCTGAATAGGAACGCGGGCTTCGAGCTACAGCCTTCAGACGCAACCGGTATCAAACGCTGTCACAATGATAATGGCTCTCTGTTACGCGTCGGTGTGACAGTCAGTCGCACTAAAGGTAACGGCCGGGTTTGCACGTATTTCGTTTATTGCTATATTTCTCCCGTGCACACTTTTTGCGACTGTTTTTTGCATAAATTACGTACAACGAATATTTGGCTCAAGGTCGTATCATTTTTATTATAATTATATTAAAGATCTATTGTTATCATTGTAGAACGAGAACATTTTAACCAATGAACACAAATATCTTGGTAAATTCAGTTCTCCCTTTCCCGGTGTTATGTGTCTATGGGCTGAAGTGATCACATACCATCACGTGACCTTCAGGCCCGTTTGCCCCCTCTGTCACAGAATAATAGACTGATGTTTGAAAACAATGGTTTACCAGACCAATAGATCAAATGATATTTGGAAGAATTGATTGGTCTACGTCGATCTATAGTGATCAGTATGATTATTTGCCTCTTTTAACTATCCTCTGCTCAAAAGTTTCTCATCATCATTAACCTCCAACAGTCCACTGCTGGACTAGGGCCTCTCCCATTGCTCAACGGAATAAGCTTATAGTGATAAGACCGCCTCAATTGTACAAATGTCTATTTAACCTAGTTTTAAACTTGTTTTCTCTAAAACTCGGGCTGCGAAGAGAGCATACCTGGGTAGACCAGTTGGTAAGCCGCCGGTGGGACGACCCAGGTACCGCTGGATGGACCAGGTGGAAAAGGATCTCAGTTACCTTCAACGACCAGACTGGCGACAGGTGGCTGAAGATAGAGCAGAGTGGCGAAATCTCGTGCCGGAGGCCAAGATCCACTTTGGGTCGCTGAGCCAGAGCAGTAAGTAAGTAAGTTAAACTTGTTTTAATTATAATAATATACCGAGTGTGCAATATAAAATAAGAAGAAACTATCTATATAATAACTTACTGCTTTCTTCTTATAAATTCGATTAGTCTAATAACATACTACACGAGCTCTAACCCGTTCTATTCTTGATAATTTTCTATGGTTTAATATCTCAAGTCTATTGCTTAACACGTTCTTGAGTGGCATACTATCTGTACGCATATATCTCAATAGATCGAGTGCCCGTGTGTGACCTTGTGTCCCGAGTTCGATACCCAGGTCGCGCAAAGTGTCTTTGGCTGAATAAACTATTTTTAGTCGCGCTAAGCAATAAATTCAAGTCGACGCAGAGTGGAATTATGACGCATTTATTTTAATACAGTGTAAACTACGTTTTATAGCTTGTTTATATTTCGATATGGTTTAAATTGGATGGACCGTTTTCCTATCGTAAATTTGATAAATAGATATTTAGTAGGTATAATAAATGAACAATCCAAGATATGCCACGCTGGTCCACACAGCGCCATTTAACCCCAAACTAAGCCGAAGCTTGTACTACGGGTACTAGACAACTGATAAACTTATTTATTTAGAACTTTATTGCACAAAATGGTACAAAATATGAAAATGGGCGAACTTAATGATAGGAGCATTCTCTACCAGTTAACCTTTGGATCACGCAGAGAGCAAATGTGTGTGCGGTGAGTGTAAAAAGAAACACTGTGAAAGATAATACCTAATACTTAGATATTTTTTTTCGTATATAAATACGTATTATTAAACACCCAGACCAATACAAACAGGCGTGTTTATGCACGCAAATATTTGTACTGTACGGGACTCGAACCCACGACCCATGGCTCAGAAAGCAGAGGTCACTACTATGTGAGGCATTGGGACAGTCAATTTTTTTTCTATTTAAAAGCAATTCACGCTCTGTACAATTAGTAAACAGTCAGTAAGCTATGTCCATGTGAACGATATAGCAAGCGATGAATATTCACTATATGCTGATGGTACATAATGCGTGTTCCTATAATGCTATGTAGATCGATACAAACAGTTTTGGTGTTGCGTTGCGAAGTCTGTTGACGCTGTGACATTGTAAACTGCTTCTTTGGTCTGGTGGTAGCGTTTACTGCATACGGCGTTCTTTAAGAAACAGAGGTGAGGCATAGCGAATTTTTGGTCGAATTGAGCCGCCCGTCCGGGGAAGGACCTCCACCCTATAGAATACCGCAGTCAAATGACCTTCGGGTCGTGTTTCTATCGGTGAGTAGGGTCTCCGGAGCTCCGGGGATCTACAGCAGTGGACTGCGATATGATGATCATGATAACTACTTATAAATGCTTACAGCCAAATATTGCAAATGCTCCCGGACAGATTTCTCTCCCAAGGCGTAGCTTAATGCCACAGACCGATGACGGGCAGCAGTTAAACTGGAGCGAGACGCTACGCCCTGCGATCGCCAACCCTCCTGCCCAGTTTGGTGATTATAGGTATATTCTCTAGACCTTTGCCCTAAGTGGCGAACAACTGGAGAGGCCTATATCCAGCAGTGGACTGCAATAGGCCGATGATGAGATTTCTCTCGAAAGAGAGACGTTACTTTCGTTCAAGATCCGAAATTTCGTCAGCTTCATCGTTTTCTTGATGTTTCTATTTCTCAAGCAATTTGTTTTTAGACCCAAAAACTAATCATGTTTCAATATCTCTGGGAATACTATGTGAAAAGCCTTGCAGATTCATACCAGTTACTAGCAAACATGCCTCGTCGAACGGAATATACACGCATGCGGTGTTCCGCGAGCACATTCTCAAGTATTCCATTACGTTCTAACACGCTCAAGTGATGTATCGGCGCAGGATGTATCATTCCGACGGAGGGATGCAGGCCGATGGAGCACCATCCACGTGTTAGACTGAACACGTTGATCTGCTGAGAAATGTTGCTAACGGAGGTATGTGATAAGCTGTAGGTCTAAATGTAGGTATACTCGTCTGACTGACTGACATAGCTTCTATCATCGCACAGCCCAAATCACTGGACGGATCGGGCTGAAATTTGGCGTGCAGGTATCTACCTGCAGGTATCCTTTCTTAACGCATCATCTGTATGCATACGTCACAACAGATGTTGTGACGTAGACATGCGTTAAGAAAGGATTTTGATCAATTATACCCTAAGGGGATAAAGTAGGGTATGAAACCGTAATCTACACGGACAAAGTCGCGGGCATAGCTAGTTTATTACAGTTATCACTGCCGTACCAACAAGTGTTTTGGTTTTGTGCTCGTTGCAACGCCTTGGGTTTTCTAATCGCTTTCTGTCTATCTATCTCTACTTCTATACTGTGCTACTATAAAAAAACATATTCGTGCAAGATTTCCCAAATTGAAAGCTTTTGTTTGAAAGTTCTTTCTCTTTGACTTTTTTTATAGTAGCTCGACATAATGGCTTCCCTACGACTGATGGAAAGCGAAAGAGAAACCCAAGTCTCTGTGACAACGGGCAAGTAAGTACGTGGTTAGTTACCTGCCAGTTGCCACCACCACGCCGGCCCAACCCTAACCCTTGACATGGCAAACATCTGGAGGATATATCCATAATCGCAACGCTGGGCAGGCGGGTTGGCGATCCCAGGGCGCAGCAGCATCATCTGAGCGAGAAGCCACTCGCTCCGATGACGCTGCTGCCCGTCATCGGTCTGTCGTATTTAGTTACGCCTTCAATTCATCATCATTATGATAATGACTTACACTTTTCAGCTCCACTAAATACCCCGCGTCGCCAGTGGGCAGCAACTTGCATTGACTAGGGAAGCACCGGAGCATACGGCCGCATCCTTGCCCTGGCCAGCCGCAGATGACAAGCGGCCGACACTCCAGGTCCGGATTACTCAACCTTTTTAACCATTATACAACCACACGTTATTAAGTTAAGCCCAAATCGCATCAAAACCGTAGGTACTTTCCAACAGAAATCGCTGCGGCAACGAATGTGACCTGAATGTCCTCAGTCTTCCCACAAACGTTGCCAATTCATTTCGTCACTGTATTGCATACTTAGCGTTTTTACCGGTACCTGCAGTCTGCACTCAGTGCATAATCAAGTATAATAACCAGGTCAGATATACACAGTGTGCGGGATTACAGTGAGGCTGACTTTTGTTGTGTTTCAGTATCTTTTGCCTTTATAAAATGGTACTTTGGTTTTTACACAATTTGTCACTAAGGAAAAAACTGCATAATAAGTCGGTTAACATGCAATATGTTAAAATTATGCATTAAAAAAATGCATTTTTATTTTACCCTCATATAAATATTTATTTTTAAGAGAGGGGCATAGCGAATCTTCGCACGAATTGAGCTGTCCGTTCGGACCTCCACCACCTATAGAATGCCGCAGCCAAATGACCTCCGGGTCGTGTTCCTGCCGGTGAGTAGGGTTTCCGGAGCTCGTGGGGCTTTGGGGTAGGGCCGTCATTTTAATTAAAATCGACTTTGACGAATTTTAGTTCGTATATTCGAACACGGGAGGGACAAATGGGAGGGATTTATGGTGCAAAAGTACGCGATCCGTTCAACGAACGATCGTTTTCGATTTTGGTGGTAGGGGCCCAGCAGACTGAGATGGACGCTCCTCACTGTAATTCCCTGCCGTGTGGCTGATGCGACACCCACATACTTGTGTAATTATTATATGTTATTGTTCCAGCAATGGCGACCGACACTATTCAGGGTTGAAATGAGCATTTAATTTGCATATGACAATGGTATTTTTCCTAATAAGGTACTTTAATTAACCGCAATGCAAGAAAGCAAAATTTAATTTCTCTTATTACGTCGCGAGTTTTGAAATTAACTGTTTTCTTTAACTGTTGGCTGTGTTTAGGAGAGTTTGAAGAAAATGTAAAGTCTTACTATACTTGTACTAGACAAATCATTATCATCATTAGCCTCTCATCCAAACTCACCTTCCCGTGGTGCATCCTGCCAAATAACAAACGAGGCGACCGACTGGTGCCGGTATAACCATCGCAATTGAAGGCGTAGCTAAATACCACAGGCCGATGTCGCTGGTCACCGGAGCGAGAAGCCAGCCCTGCCATTGCCAACCCACCTGCCCAGATTGTGATTATGGGTAAATCCTCCAGGTGTTTGGAGTAGTGGCGAACAACTAGAGAGACTTATGTCCAGCAGTGGACTGCAATAGGCTGATAATGACGATGAACGGTAGCAAAACCAAGTCGCCTGAGCAAGCGGGCGAGTTAACTTGCCTAAATGCTTCCCATGTATTATAAATAAATTAACATCAGACATCACATACATTGCTCCGATGTCAAGACTGGATAGTACATATATTATATCCTCAGCTCCTTTCATAATTTCGAAGTACTGCTTGTAAACAAAAACAACGTTGTGAACACACGGAAGTGTTTGGAGCGTCGGACGATGCGTCCTACTGCTGAATGGGCGATCTTGAACAAGTGCCAAATACTATACTACTGGAGACTACGACACTGATTTATACTCGTATATACCGACTAGCAATATGTATACTACGTGTTTTCCAATTACCGGAGTCCGTGTTCCCCGAAGGATATAATCTTTAGATTTTCAAGGCAAGCGTGAATCGGTTTTTGTTGGGCTTACCCAACATCGCTTAACATCAGGCTAGTTCGGGTCAAACAATTACAAAAAAAAAATTGGGAAGGTCACGGGTCCAGTCCTTGTTGAACAGGAACGCCACTTAATCATTGTCACCGTCATCAGCCTATTCCAGTCCAGTGTCGGACATAGGTCTTTCCATCTGGAGGCTTTATCCATTATTGCAATACTGGGCAGGCGAATTTTTTTTTATTTTTATAATAGCTCGACATAATGGCTTCCCTACGCCTGATGGAAAGCGAAGCGGAGACCCTACTCACCAGCAGAAACACGACCCGGAGGTCATTTGGCTGCGGTATTCTATAGAGTGGAGGTCCTTCCCCGGACGGGCAGCTCAATTTGAGCGAAGATTCGCTATGCCCTACCTCTCTTAAATATAAATTAAATTCTAGCCTATATAATGTAGATGTGTTAATCAGATATTTCGCATCAGAGTTATAACTCTAATTAATAAATTCGGCAAAGTACGATTTCAAAAATTCTTTCACCGTTGGAAAGTACCTTTTAATTTCATTCCAATAGTACCTAATATCGGTTATATTAATTGGTAGAAAATATTATAAGAGATCCTTCCTAAAACGCCAATAATGTTTGAAATATTATTTTTCTCATTAGAACTACATACGTACCTGGTAGGTACTCTTGAACCAAATGGGATTGGGATCGAAATCTTCTGCTGGATCTAGTACAGATAATATACAGAGAATGAATGAACTATGACTTGGGGTGGTCATAATGTAACAAAATGTAAACTATCAAATACAGGAAAATTTAAATATACGTTCATTTATGATTAAATATTACTTAATTTGTTAGGATTGAAATCGAGATTGGTTACAAGAGTAGGCCTAGATAGTAAAGTTTCCCGCAAAGGTAGATTGAAGAAAATGCCTTGCAACAATAAATAAATCCGTCACTGGTTTTCTCTAGGTTAAATAAATCTACGATGATATTAATTTCCGTTTCAATTCTTATTGCATTCGATAGTAACTAATGATTCATAATGATTCATTATAACAAAACATTATGCTTGTTTATCATATGCAGTAGCAACTGTATGACCTGTTTCAACGGTCATATTGTTAATTAGAATCGCAGACATTGAATAATAATGTCTATTGTTGCTAACCTTGTTGCTATTGTGTTCGCTATTATCATAATCAATGGGTATGTTATGTTAATTTTCGAGTTGACAAAATAATATGTCAACTAGAGATAAATCATTGTTTTGCAGATGTTTTAACTGTAGTTAACAATGTTTACCTTGTGCCTTGGTATTATAATTGATTAAAATCTTAGAGTACCTGTTGCTTTAAGTATATCGTCGTAAGTAGAAAGTAGTTTAAGAGAGGGCATAGCGAATCTTCGCTCGAATTGAGCCGCCCGTCCGGGGAAGGATCTCCACCCTATACAATACCGCAGTCAAATGACCTCTGGATCGTGTTTCTGCCGGTGCGTAGGGTTTCCGGAGCTCGTGGGGGGTTAGGGTTGGGCCGGCATGGCAGTGGCAGCTGACAAGTAACTGACCAATTACTTGCCCGTTGTCACAGCGACTTGGGCTTCTCTTTCGCTTTCCATCAGGCGTAGGGAAGCCATTATGTCGAGCCACCATAAAAAGAATCTAACGCTAAAAAAGTGAAAATGAAAAGAAGCTAAATACAAAAGGCCGATGACGGGCTGCAGCGTAACCGGAGCGATCGCCAACCTGCCTGCCCAGCGTGGCGATTATGTGTATATCATCCAGATGTTTGCCCTAAGTGGCGAATAACTGGAGAGGCCTATGTCCAGCAGTGGACTGCGATAGGCTGATGATGATAAGCTACTCATCATCATCATCTTCGTATCCTTTGTTAGACATCGTACTCTCCAGTTATTTGTGCATACATCTGGTGGTTCCATAATCGCCACCCTGGAGGCGGGCTGGCGATTGCAGGGCGTATCTCCTCGCTCCGGAGAAGTGACTGTGGTATTTAGCTAGGTCTTCAATCGTCATGATTATACCACCACCAGTTGTTTGCCAGTGCCTCGTTTATTATTCGGCAGGATGCCCCACGGGCAGGTGAGTGTGGCTTGGACCGAAAAGATGATAGGTCGCTCCCTTACATCCCCTAATGCCTGTAATGCCACGTATATATTCTCTAACAGTCTAGTAGTCTTACTTAGTTAACGCCAAAATTCTCGCAATAAAATATACACAGCAAAGGAAATCTATAACATTTCCTTCCCTTCCACCTTATTAAGCAGGTAATACCATTACCTCTCTCATCCGTCAAAGGCCTTCAGGGGGTCTTCTAATAAGTCGTATCTTGCTGCCGCACGCCGCTTATCACAAAATTGCAACAGATACATTACGTACCCCGCATAAAGAAATAATTTACGCGGCAAATCCTGTGCTTGTGGTCTGATTTGTAAGCTGAGAGGGAACAATGATGGCGTGTTGTGAGGCCCTTTCTTACTGCTTTGTCGGTTCAATGACAGCATCATCATCATCAGCCATCAAACGTCCACACTTGGTGGTGTCAGTAAAAGTGGCTTTTGATGATTCAAACTCACCCAGACAATACAAACAGACATGATTATGTACACAAATGTTTGTAGGTACTGTACGGGAATAGAATCCGCGACCACTGTATCAAAGGCAGCGTTCACTACCACTGAACCAATCATTATCATCTCCAGCTAGCAGAGGTCCACTGCTGGACAATTTTCATTTGGTGGGATTTGCCTTAGTCACCACGATTGGCAGGCGGGTTGGCACTTTAGCAAACGCCATTACCACGGAAGAACCTTCCGTGATTCAGTGAAGCGTTATTTTGAACGTGCGATGCCTTGGTCATTTTAGTCGACCTATGGAATCATCATCATCATCAGCCTATTGCAGTCCACTGCTGAACATAGGCCTCTCCAGTTGTTCGCCATTTAGTGCAAACATCTGGAGGATATACCCATAATCGCCACGCTGGGCATTCGGGTTGGCGATGGCAGGGCGTAGCTTCTCGCTCCGATGACGCAGCTGCCCGTCACCGGTCTGTGGTATTTAGCTACGCCTTCAATTGTGATGGTTATACCACCACCAGTCGGTTTCCAGCTTATCTTACGGCATTACTTACAATTTTAGGGTGACATATCCATTTTTTTTAAAGCTAAAACGCTTCATCGTACGACTTAGCCCACAGCTTGAAGAAGCAGCAGGAAAAAATTACAGGGTTAGCGTCGACAGGCAGTTAGGTGAGATGTGATCGAGTGCCGTGACTGGCGACTCCTGCTGGAGACTAGTTCGGGCGGGGCCTTCTGACAGCGGGGTAGATAAGCTTAACAACTAGATAAGCTTAGCGTAATAACGTGTATCGAAGTTCAGTAGTGCCACCTTGGCAATATTTGTCGTGCATCCAAATTCAGTCTAATCTCTTAAAAGAGATCTATTAAGAGAGATACGGCATAGCGAATCTTCGCTCGAATTAAGCTGCCCGTCCGGGGAAGGACCTCTACCCTATAGAACATCATCATCATCATCAGCCTATTGCAGTGCACTGCTGGACATAGGCCTCTCCAGCTGCTCGCCACCTAGGGCAAACCTCTGGAGGATATACCCATAATCGCCACGCTGGGCAGGCGGGTTGGCGATCGCAGAGCGTAGCTTCTTGCTCCGGTGACGCTGCTGCCCGTCATCGGTCTGTGATATTTAGCTAAGCCTTCTATCGTGATGGTTGTACCGCCACCAGTCGGTTTGCCAGAGCCTCGTTTGTTGTTCGGCAGCATGCACCACGGGCAGGTGAGGATGGCTTGGAGCGAAAAGGTGGTAGGTCGCTCCCTTACATCCCTTTTACAAGCTTAGCATAATTTACAAGTTCAGTAGTACCACCTTGACAATATTTCGTCGTGCATGGAAATCAAGTCTAATCGCTGTGAAGACCTATCGCAGTCCACTGCTAGATATAGACCTCTCCAGTTGTTCGCCACTTTGGGCAAACACCTGGAGGATTTAGTTATAATCGCCACTCTGGGCAAGCGGGTTACAACCGCAGGGCGTAGCTTCTCGCACCGGTGACGCTGCTGCCCGTCATCGGCCTATGGTTTTTAGCTACGCTTTCAACCGTGACGTTATACTGCCACTTCCCAGACAGAGCCTCGTTTGTTATTCAGCAGGATGCACCACGGGCAGGTGAGGATGGTTTGGAGATGACGGGGCGCTCCCGTACTATCTATCTATCAAAGAAGAAACTCTAACAGGTTTGACTAGGAACACGTTTTCACAAAGCAAGTTTGTATTTTCCAAACCCTCTGCCAGTCACACCACGACACAACGCGATAGTGTTACCCAAGTCATTACTACAACGACCCGATTATTACATACATTTTGTATAATGGCTACCGAGAATAGTGTTTGAGAACTGTTTATTTTGGGTGACCCTTGTATATGATACGGGTTTGATCTTATGAGTAGGATATATGCCGAACAGTAGATAATAAGCTATTATGGCTAAAAAATTTAATTAGTCCGTCTTTTAGCTTACTCAAAAATAAAAGACACGTATTTTTTATTAGTAAATTAGACTAAAAATTACAAAGTTATAGCCCGTTGAAATTACGCGTGACGTCACTCGATGAGGCATTTTTACGGAAGCGAGTGACGTCGAAGACTCCCACTCCTAACTTTTGATGCCTTGTATCTTTGCTATTGTTTATTTGAATGAAAAAAGTAAAAATACTGTAAAAGTACTTTTATTTTTGAATAAGCTAAAAGGCTAAGACTAATTACAATTTATAGCCATAATAGCCTATTGTAATCCCAGATCATAGATGCACTATATACTCGTATGTAGATCATCATATTATTTAGAGATTTTACGTTCGACATTTAACTGGCTCGGTGTCTCATTTGGTAGCTACCTCTGCCTTCTGAGCCAAGGGTCGTGGGTTCGATTCCCGCACAGTGCAAAACATTTGTGTTCATAAACATGTCTGTTTTGTATTTGGTCTGGGTGTTTACTATGTATAATATGTATTTATTTTAAAAAAAGTTCTAAGTAAGTTTATCAGTCGTCTAGTACCCATAGTACAAGCTTCGGCTTAGTTTGGGGCTCGATGGCTCGCAGTTGAGTTATTTATTAATTTCATCATCATCATTACCACCCTGCATACGTATAATTGCTGGACATAGGCCTCCCAGTGACAATTGTCAGTCACCACTCTTGTTAGACGGGTTGACAACCGCAGTTGGCTTTACTTGTAGTTGTACCTAGGTATTCCATAGGAATCCCTAGGGGATGTATAGGAGCGGCAATCATTATTTCGCTCCAAGCCAACCTCATCTGCCCGTGGTACATCCTGCCGAATAACAAACGAGGCACTGGCAACCGACTGGTGGAGGTATCACAATTGAAGGCGTAGCTAAATACCACAGAACGATGACGGGCAGCAGCGTCACCGGAGCCAGAAGCTACACCCTGCGATCGCCAACCCGCCTGCCGAGCGTGACGATTTTGGATATATCCTCCAGATGTTTGCACTAAATAGCGAACACCTGGAGAGGCCTATGTCCAGCAGTGGACTGCAATAGGCTGATGATGATGGTTCCATAGGTCGACTTTAAGGACACCCATAGGTGTATTATTACACTACGAGTATTCAAAATTACGGGAACCACACGAACTTATGCAATAAGTATAACTATATCCAAATTTTATGAACTTTATCACTCATCCAATGTTTTATTAATACCGTTTCAAGAGTTCAACTTGTTTCAATATTCATTCCATTTCGAGAGATGAAACTATCCACTAATATACAATACAAAGATTCACAGAAACTACTCGAGAAACGGTGTCAACATCTTCTCTAGTGGATATAAAATAAATTACGAGATATCACAATACTGAGTTCGCCACACTGGCTCACTCAGACCAGGACTGAGGACTTGCAATCAACTTGGAGTTGGAGTGAAATACATACTTTACGTTAGTATGTATAGAATCCTTAGGTGTACATAATTCTTACTTTTTAAGTGAACAGAGCATTTTGTTATTGTTAATCTCCTTCTATTATTAGAGGAGCTCGGTGGCGCCGCGGTCTTGTACGCTTAACAATGATCGCAACGTTGTGCAACCATTGGCGCGGTCAATCCGATGATGGGTGACCAAAGTTTGACACCGATTTCCTCCGTGCTTCGGAAGGCACGTTAAGCTGTTGGTCCCGGGTGCTATCTTTACCAACTCAGATAGCAGTCGTCACATCATATCAGAGATTATGATAACTCTGACGCACAACTGGGAATGGGTATAGCTTACCCTAAGTGTTGCGGAGGTCTGATGGCAGTCGCTCTGTGTAAGCTTAGCCCTCGCCAAATCTCTCAGTTTGGGAAGCCGACCCTGAGACAATCGGGAAAAAGGCTAGGATGATGATAATCTCCTTCAATTATGGGTATATCCTCCAGATGTTGGCCCTTAGTGGCGAACAACTGGAGAGGCCTATGTCCAGCAGTGGACTGTAATAGGCTGATGATGATGATGATGATCTCCTTCTACATTTCGTTCTAACCAAAGACTGAAATAGACGATGTCTTTAAATCTCGTGAATCTTACTCAGCTAAATACTGGATACAGGCCGCGGGATATCTCTGATGACTGATGATGATGATATAATATGGATTAAATAATCATTATCATCAGCCTTTTGCATCCCAGTCCAGTGCTGGACATAGGTCTCCGAAAGCTTTGCCACTTCGCTTAATCTTGCAAGAAGCGGTATCCATAGATCTTGTTTGCCAGGGTAGACAGGAATGCGACCTTCTGTTTACCCAAATCCTTGCAAGTTGTTGCCCATGGCGACACAGGGAGGTGTGTGTTGCACACAGCATGCCGATTTTCCCCGGATTCAGTGTGAAAGTGCCTAATGCATTTCCCTCTTTAAAAAAAATGTTGCACAGTTCAAACACTGTATTGTTTGTAAACAAGTCGTGATAGCCATTCTATCCTTGATACATTCCTGCTTGTTGGCGACTGGCTGTGATGCAGCCTTTTTTATAAACTTTATGTTTTTATATATTTATTTCTTTTTCTTTTGATATTGTCATTGATCAGTTGTCACCTTTGCTGTCTGATTGTTGCTCTTACTTTTGCAATACATTTGGTTATTTTCCTATTTCTACGTGTTTCCCTCATTCTCCATTAGATACAGTCCACATCCTCATCCACTAGCTATCACTGCTGTTACGCTTTCAAAAAGAAAAAGAGGTAACTAGATTATATTTTCTACATTTCGTTCTAACCAAAGACTGAAACAGACGATTTCTCTACATCTCGTGAATTTTACTTACTCGGTTCCAGTTTCCAGCGCAGTGATTGATGTTAGGACTTACTCAGACTCGTGGAAGTACTAAGTTTATTTACGTACCTGCAACAAAAGATATATAACGTCTTTTAGTAAGTAGGTAGAGAGGTAGGGCATAGCGAATCTTCGCTTGAATTGAGCCGCCCGTCCGGGGAAGGACCTCCACCCTATAGAATACCGCAGTCAAATGAGTCGTGTTTCTGCCGGTGAGTAGGGTTTCCGGAGCTCGTGGGGTGTTGGGGTTGGGCCGGCAAGGCGGTGGCAACTGACAGGTAACTGACCAGTTACTTGCCCGTTGTCACAGCGACTTGGGCTTCTCTTTCGCTTTCTATCAAGCCATTATGTCGAGCCACTATAAAAAAAAATGTCATTTTGGTGCTGAATCACTCAAAGCTCTTATAATCCCTTGACTGGATTTTGGCCACAGCCAACATATTAGCCAAGTATGTAAGATATGTTATAGTTTACAAGACGTGTTCCCCTCGGGATGTAAGGGAGCGGCCAAGCCACCCTCACCTGCCCGTGGTGCATCCTGCCGAAAAACGAACCAGGCGCTGGCAACCGACTGCTGTAAACATCATAATTGAAAGCGTAACTTAATAACACAGGCCGATGACGGGCAGCAGCGTCACCAGAGCGAGGAGCTACGTCCTGCTATGGCTAACCCGCCTGCCCAGCGTGGCGATTATGGGTAAAGCTGTTTGACCAAAGTGTCAAAACACAGAAAAATAAGGAGAGGCCTTTGTTCAGCAGTGAACTGTGTGATGATGTGGA
This sequence comes from Conogethes punctiferalis, assembly GCA_031163375.1. Classification (NCBI taxonomy): domain Eukaryota; kingdom Metazoa; phylum Arthropoda; class Insecta; order Lepidoptera; family Crambidae; genus Conogethes; species Conogethes punctiferalis. The sequence goes on along the minus strand of CM062096.1, from coordinate 10,706,425 downwards.
ATTCTTACTCACGAAACTCTCTTCAAACCAGGTCATTAGCAAATAAGTCATCATGATTTTCAAAAAGTTGTTGATGCTTATGACTTTGAAAGCAATTTTTTTTATAGTGGCTCGACATAACGGCCCTCCTACGCCTGATGGAAAGCGAAGGAGAAGCCCAAGTCCCTGTGACAACGGGTAAGTAACTGGTCAGTTACCTGTCAGTTGCCACCGCCATGCCGGCCCAACCCTAACCCCCCACGAGAATCAAAGCCTCTGTTTTATTTTTTTTTATGCGAGAGGCGGCAGACGAGCAAGTGTGATGCCTGATGGTAAGCAGCTTATATTAGCTTTATAAACTTTCGTCGATCAATATTATTTCAATATCCGACCAAAAGTGCGAATCCACTTGCCTCTGGATTAGTTAACGATGTCGTTGTGGTGGAAACATTGAAGAGGAGCCACATACTCAAGTAGACAGTGAGACAAAGGTTTTCTGCTCTACAAGCGTCACCCTCCCTCAACACATCTGCGTGCCTAGCACGAACACTTTTAAAAAGTAAGTATGCGTAACGTAACCGTAAACGGGCGATAATTTTCACTACGTAAACGTAGTAGCTCTTACGCACGATAGGGGCGCTGTACCAAGTTTCATACAAATGTTTACGGTAACGTTACTGATCATAGTCTGGCGACTGATTGCATATGACAAATCAACAAAAAAAAAATGTTCCAATATCCACCGCATGAATGTTTGTCACAAAACAAGTTGTGTACTAACAAGCAAGGAAGGCTCGCCAAGAATTGGTTTATGTAACCTTATCCGTACTTTACCTATTTGGCCCAAGGTGATACCCGACGTCACGGCTCCATTAAACATTGCTAATTATGACAGCCCCATTTCCAGGTAAACGCCCACGGGTTATAGGTGGGCCTGTGGTTTTTATTTGTCACATAAATGTTGCGTAAAAAGAACCCAAAAAGTCAAGATCAAAGCTCGTAAAAGCTTTAGTAAATGTCCGTATAGGAACAGTACTTTTTCAAAGGTAGAACTCTATTTCACCTTAGCGAAATAGAGTTCTACCTTTGGAATGGAAAGGTACATAATAGGTTACAATAAGTATATCTACCAAACTGCTGAGCAGTTTGTCGGCAGCAGTTCTCACTTCTGTTACAAATAACCTACTTACGCTATTAGTTACTCTATTCTAATTAATTAAATCATGTTGAATAACAGGATGCCCTACGGGCAGGTGAGAGTGGCTTGGAGCTAAAAGATGATAGCTCACTTGTATCCCAAAATATAATAGGTTTTTAATTAATTAGAATAGAGTAACTAATAGCGTAAGTAGGTTATTTGTAACAGAAGTGAGAACTGCTGCCGACAAGAGAATAACAAACGAGGCTCTGGCAACCAACCGGTGGTGGTATAACCCTTACGTATGGTTACTGGCGTAACTTAATGGCACGGACTTATGACGGGTAGCAGCGTCACCGGAGCGAGAAGCTACGCTCTGCGATCGCCAACGCGCCTGCCCAGCGCTGCAGCGTGGCGATTATGGGTAAATCCGCAGGTGTTTGCCCAAAATGGCGAACAACTGGATAGGCCTATGTCCAGCAGTGGACTGCGATAGGCTGATGATGATGATTCTTTTTACAACAATTGCAACTTTTTGAAAGGGTAAAACATTTTTATCGTCGCAATATAAGTATATGTCCCAATCGATATTTCATTAGACCTTTAATGGCCGATGACGTAATATTTTGTTGCCACTGTAGGTCGTCTAGAGGTTTCGATAAAGATGAATAAAAAATTCCAAATTCATTCTTTGGAAAGGTTATTTTAGAATTGTATCACAGTTACAATCGAAAACATTAGGTCGACAGAATTGTATTTCAATATTTAATGTTGTGTTATGCAATTTTGTTTCTTTTTCTAACAAAAGAACGTATACTATTTATAGAAAGGGCTGTGCCTCGCTGAAAGATACAGTGCTAAACCTGAATTTGACTGGCTCGGTGGCTCAATTGGTAGTGACCCCTGCCTTCTGAACCAAGGGTCGTGGGTTCGATTCCCACCCGGGACAAACATTCGTGTGATGAATACTTGTGTTTGTTCCGTGTCTGGGTGTTTATATTTGTATATAAGTATTTATTTGTGGTACCTTCGTTGTTCTGATACCCATAACACAAGTGCTTAAGGTACTTACTTTGGGATCGGAGCAATGTATGTGATGTTGTCTGATATTTATTAAAAAAAAAGAATACTTACACGCCTCAACTCTTCTCAGACATCAAAAACCTCCATTGTTTATAAGCAACGGAGAATACACTCCCGCTTACATTTTTAATCCGAAATAGACTTTCGAAGCGTAGGCATCTATTTATGTACTTTACGTCCAAGTGCAAGATCACGGCCAGAAAGAAAAATAAAAAGTTTAAAAATAAACGAACCAACGCACGCGCCGGTCCTGTTACGTGTACAAAAATAATACGGTTGTCTCTATTAGTGATAGACATTGATAGACATTTGAATGTAAATTATCAGAAAGTAATTATATATTGGGCTGTTGTAACCCAAATTCGATCAAGAGAGTGTTTATTATCACAATCGTAATTCCTTTTTATTATAATAGAAATGAGAAATCTTTATATGTGGACAACACCGCGACAAGTAAACACAAACTATTACATACCACAAAATAAAGAAAATCATACGCAAATGTACACAAAATTATGATACGGGGCACGGCGATGTACGATGATGCGATCATGACGTTCAAAATAAAAGGGCCTCATTCATCATATAGGCCAAGAGCCTCATTCTGCATATAAGTAGGCCGTGGCCCACATGAAGGCACGGCACTGGTTTTCAGTAATTTATTAAACACTTAGCATAATAATATACATAAAAATAAAGATAGAATATGATTTAATATACATTATTTTGTAACGGTTATAATATCTTATTGTTTTTTATTTTATTTTTATAGTGGCTCGACATAATGGCTTAACTACGCCTGATTGTTTAAATGTAGATACAATTTGATAACTATTAAAGGCTATTCGAGACCATAAAAGTGTCACTCAAAAGTAGTTATCATAAAATGGCCATTACATTTAACCTCGACATTTCACATGTCCACATTAGACATTCACACAATACGCCAAAAAACCAACATCCTTATACGAGTACAACACCTACAAAGCAACTAATAGCAATTCATAATCGAGTACTTAATCGAGACCGGACACATTGATTGGCTACGCAGAAATTCTTAGCGAATGCAATAAAAATAAAAGCGAAGACTCATGACCCTACCACAATAAAAACTGCATGAAACCATCCTGGCTAAAATTGTAGTGTCGACGCACTCGGGGACTGTCGTGACCTTAAAAAATATCAGCCAACAAACAACCATAAACCATTAAAATAGAGCATCATTTCCAATGGTACGAGAAAATCCGAGCGGTCCTTTCAGAAACAAACTAACAGCGCCATTCAACATTAACCAGTCCATCAACAGACGTAAAATAATTCGGAGCGCAAGCAAATTGCAGCTCTAAATCGTTCCAGCACAATTGGTTTCTGAATGACGTATCAAGAATGCAAGCGCAGGAGCCACTGGAGTCTGGATAATGCCCTTTGTCGGTTTGCGAATTTTTCGAATTTCGACTCATTGACTTTCGCGATACTGTTCATATTTCTTTGCATTGCTGTTGTCTTACAGGAACGATATGGTGTAACCGCTTGCAATTTTGGCGTTGGGATTTGCGCCTAGTATATAGAGCGTTAAGATTGGTATTTCCTTGTTTGTGTGTGTGGAAGTGGTAGGCTGGTGTCGTGACATTGCATTCCAAGCGATGCGAATGACTGCCTGACGACCAGACAAGGGCATCATTGCAATACGAGGGGCATCTGCTACTATTGATTTGAACTTGTGCGCTGTGAATGATGGATGAATCCTTCCTTTGAACCGATTACGATCATAACAAAGGTTTAGTGACCTCTAGTAGATGCAATAGACATATCAATTTGTTTGAACCACAAGGGAGACGGATAGATATGAATTAAATGACGATTGATATAAATTAAATGACTGATTAGAGAGGTAGGGTATAGCGAATCTTCGCTCGAATTGAGCCGCCCGTCCGGCGAAGGACCTCCACCCTATAGAATACCGCAGCCAAAATGATCTCCGGGTCGTGTGTCTGCTGGTGAGTAGGGATTCCGGAGCTCGTGGGGGGTTAGGGTTGGGCTGACATGGCAGTGGCAACGGACAGGTAACTAACCCGTTACTTGCCAGTTGTCACAGCGTCTTGGGCTTCTCTTTCTCATTGGGAAATGCCTATGTCCAGCAGTGACCTGATAAGGGTTGATGATGATGAGGAAATGTTTATCTGAATTACGCAAAACAAAGCTAGGGCGACTCGCAAACAAAATAAAATATTTTTGATATAACTATTTAAGTGGTAATATTTTGAATAATTTCTGCATTTTCACATCAGTTTTTCAGCAATTAACCCAATTAAATTTTATCCCAATTATTTTATACGAGTAATTATGTGATGAGGGTGTTTCAAAATGAAATATCCGATAGATGGCGCTATGTACCCTGCGGTCATGTGATTGGTCAGTCGCTATGTAAATGACAGTGTCATACACACGTAACAGTCGGACCTGCCTTTTATGCAATGCCATCTGGTGGATTTCTTTGTGTAAAATACCCTCAAAACAAATTAAAACAATCAAATATAATCTCAACGTAAATACTTAAATTAAGCATTCTACTTAAACTTCTGTCCCAAAACGGGGAAAATGTCAAATTAAATGAAAATTCCCGTTTCAAATAACTTTGAATAACCAATCAGATTCATTTCAACTTGCCCGAATTATGGAACTTCTTCATTTCTCTCCAAATTCTTAGTTATTCGACAGGGCCGTACTTGGAACACCATCATTAAGTGATATTGATTATATTTCCTTTGGAATGGAAACTGTCTAGCCAATAAATAAATATTAGACATTACATTGTCTCGTATTCAAAGTGAGTAAGTAGCATAAATACTTAATCTGTGTTATTATAATCTGAAACAATGAAAGTACCACGAATGTATACTTACTCGTAAATAATATTTTAACACCCAGACACAAAAATGTTCATACAAATGTTTGTCTTGGATGGGGAACTCAACAAACTAACGATCACACCCTTGGGTCAGAGGGCAGGATCACAATAAAATGACCCATCGGGCCTGTCAATCAAATGCGAGTAATACGTACAACTTGGTTGGTACTTAGTCTTAAATAAGGTTTTACAATGTTCCTCGAAACTCCAAACTAAAACGAATTAGGATGATTCCAGAAATATTGTAAATAGGCAGATCTCTAATAATTTTATTTTATTTATTAAGTACCAATGCGGTTATATACTTACTTAATGTGTACTAAAGCTTTTTTATTCTTATTTTAATTGATTTAACTAAGAACCGAATCTGAATACTTTGAACCCATTGCTGATACCATCACAAATAATATACAGGTATAATATTAAATTCTTCACTCATAGAACGGAATAAAAATTTATAAAAACAAAACTACGTATAGATTCAGTTAAAGAAATAAAGATTCAAATTTGCATATTCCACCGCTTCAAGAAGATACCGCAATGCTTTAGGCTTTTGTCAAATCTTCTAAGTGCAGCCCTGTCGCCTGCATACCCACGTCACCGATGGCTCATTGAGAATTCACTCCCAGATGGAAAGGAGCCAACTCCACCGGAATTTAGTATGTAAGTGGCCACTCTAAAATGAGCCATCTCGTCTGTAACGCTTAATGTATTTCAGTGTCCACTTAGTCTGGACCTTTCCGCATCATGTCTGCTTTACGAGGAAAGAGTCGTTTGATGGAGTGATTTTTGATTTGGTGTAATATGATTTGGAAATAGATTAATGTGGATGTTTATGTACGGTTTTTATTTTTAATCCTTCATTAGTTAGTGGTACCGAATATGTTTTAATAGATAATGGTGGCAGATGTTCTTTTTTTATCTCTTATCTGTATCTATATTTAAAATCTTCAAATAACACACATGTGTTTATACATTGGTTGTGATCACGTTGTGATGTAAACAGTTACAAAACTTCGTGAGCAATCTCCTAAAATAAAACCAATATAGTTAATCAGCGTAAGGGGCAGCACAGACGGCACACTTTTTGTGCGATAGAGTCTGCGTCTGAGACATTTAAGAAGAGCGTCTAGGTCTGCCGACAGAATGATCGTAGATGCGCGTCGTGTGCGTTGAGTCTGTGAAATATCCGCGACGGATTTTTGCGCGTCGTGTGCGTGTTACTGCATATAATTGTAACGCATAAAAAAGTGCGTCACGGATAGTCTGTCGTCTGCGCTGTCCCTTATAGTAAACTAAAAAAAAATGAAACCGACTTCAAAAAAAACACAAAGGACCAAAACTAAAAAGCGATAAATAACGTAAGTAATTGTATCTTTAATACATAATTATTTAAATATTACAATTATCACTTATTTTTGAAGTCGGTGCCAGCCTCTCGGTAGGTACCTAACGTAGACTGTTGTTATATGACGCGCGCGGCCGGCAAATCCACACGACAATATACATTTATTTGTTTGGCTGGCACCGACTTCAAAAATAAGTGATAATTGTAATATTTAAATAATTATGTATTAAAGATACAATTACTTACGTTATTTATCGCTTTTTAGTTTTGGTCCTTTGTGTTTTTTTTGAAGTCGGTTTCATTTTTTGTTAAAAATAATTTTATTTCTCTATTTTTAGTTGCGTTAATGCGCTGTGACCTTGAATAAAGGCTTATTAATGTCCTTAAGAGTTTTACTTAAGAATGAAAAATTTTGCTTTAAGTCAAGTGAAGACTTTGCGATCTAGAATCAAGCATATCACTTACCAAATCACCTGCCCTATTAGCCCTGCATAAGTACATACTACTACCTAGTTTAATATCGACCAATGTCAGTACTGTCCCCTAACTCCTAACCGTTAAGGAGTTCTGTGGCTTCATCATCAGCACCAGATGTTGACGCCCGGAAGCATATACCTGAGTAAAATATGATTACGTAACAAAAACACCATATGGGCATACAATTTTCGGTTGTTGCCCTCAATTTCTCCAGGATCCCATCATCAGATCCTGACTTGGTGATAATGGGACCACCTCGGAAGTGTTCTCTGTCGAACTGTCGAAAAATTTTTGAAATCCATCCATAATTGACGGAAATATCGATGAACAAACATAAAAAAAAAAAAAAATATTATACATACAGACGAATTGAGAACCTCCTCCTTTTTTCGAAGTCGATTAAAAAAACTGAACTTAAAGCATGTTAAGTTACTTTCAAGTGATAAGTGTTTTATCGTTATCATTAACAAAAATTTCATTTTGTTGATATGACGTAAGTAGGGCGCTTTTACTAAAAGGAAGTGAGATATACACTTGATGGTGTCAGTAAAAGTGGCTGTTGATGATTCAAACTCAGCCAGACATGTTTGCACTGCCTTCTCCTTTTCTTTAGCAATTGTCCTCTACCTGAAGGTTGTCTGAAAGAGATCGCTGCCAGCGATAAGACCGCCTACATTGTACCTACTATATGTTTGTAAATTTTTTCTTGTAAATTTTTATGTTTGTGCAATAAGGAATATCTATCTATGTTTATGTTCACAAATGTTAGTAGGTACTGTACGGGAACAGAACCCACGACCGCTATATCATAGACAGCGTCCACTACCACTGAACCAATCACCATCATATCCAGCCTGCAGAGTTCCACTGCTGGCCATTATGCTTCTCCCAATACAAATATAATTCAGCGGGTTAGTCACCGCAAATGGTGTTTTTTTTTTATTCAAAATGAGTTTGCGCTTGTCTGCAATTCGCCTGATGGTAAGCGATATCGTAGTCTACAATGGAACGCGCTCACCCAGCAAAAACCGGTTCACTCTCGCCTTGAACATCGGAAGATTATATCTCTCGGGGAACAAGGAGCCCGGCAAAGAGTTCCATAGTTTAGCCCTTCGCACTATTACCGTTTTTTATAGTACTTCGACATAATGGCTTCCCTACGCCTGATGGAAAGCGAAAGAGAAGCTCAAGTCGCTGTCACGACGGGCAAGTAACTGGTCAGTTACAAGTCAGTTGCCGCGGTGGCAATGCATGCCGGCCCAACCCTAGCCCACGAGCTCCGGATACCCTACTCACCGGCAGAAACACGACCCGGAGGTCATTGGGCTGTGGTATTCTATAGGGTGGATGTCCTTCCTCGGACGGGCGGCTCAATTCGAGCGAAGATTCGCTATGCCCTACCTCTCTTTGTAGCCAAGTAAACGCTGCTGCCCGTCCCTTTAACTGATATTTCCCTAGTCGTCTTATACGACATCCAAGGGATAATATCATCATCATCAACCTATTGCAGTCCACTGCTGGACATAGGCCTCTCCAGTTATTCGCCACTTAGGGCAAACATCTGGAGGATATACCCATAATATAAGGGATAATATGAGGTGGTCTTATTCTAAATCCGAAAACCGCACGGACAGTCAATGAATCGTCGTCAAATATATAGATAAGTCTATTTAGTTAACAAAGGTAGAGCATTTTCCACCCGCTACATGCCGCAATGGTGATGTTCGAGCCGCAATCTAGTACCATCTAATTGCAGTCGGTATCGAACCCAATGGACGTTCGAGCGGGCTGTACTCGCGTTAATGACGATTAGTTAGACCGAGGTGTTTGGGATTTGTTGTCGGTTTAGGTATTAAATATAGAATACGCGCACTATCCGCAGGCTGTAAGCACTTGTACACTACAAGTGCTTTGTCCGGGGGGCATCGGGATACCCAGACTCAGTCACACTACATAAACTATAATAATAAAGAAATCGCAGTAAGGAACCTTAGACTTGGCCCGACTTTGTCTAGATTTCATTACTTCTTAGAGATAAGCAAGCAGCTCCTTCGAGACTTGGCTGTTTTTTTACATAATGTTTTTGGTGGGATTGTTCTTTTTGTAAGGAGATAGTTAGGTAAATATAAAAAATACCTAATTTCGTTTTGATGATAATATTACTTTCTGTATTGACTCGACCAGCAATCAACCATCACCATCATATTGGGTGCAGTTTAGGACAGAGCTTAACCTAGGTTTTACTTTTGGCTAATAAATTGAATGCTATTGTATACTTTATCCTTTCTTATCGGTTTCGGCTATCGGGCAACTTGCACAAGTCGACTCTATTATAAATTATGTTTTTTTAAGGCATGGCCTACGTATCAAGTCTTAGCCAAAAACTGCACCGAGGTTATTGAATGTTCTAACAGTAATGCGAATACCCCGCCAGTGTTCCCCCTAGATAGCCGGCGGTCACAGAACAGATCTGAGATTGAACTATTAATATGCAAACGGATGATGCCCAAGACACCTCACACTGAAGACCTATTGTCACAAAGAGCTATCTCGTGCGAGCCTAATTGGTCCGCGCCTTTGGGATCAACCATCAACCTATTGCAGTCCACTGCTGGACATAGGCCTCTCCAGTCGTTCAACACTTTGGGCAAACAATTTGAAGCTTTAAGTATACTCGTAATCGCCACCCTGGGCAGGCGGGTTGGTAATCGCAGGGAGTAGCTTCTCGCTCGTGTGACGCTGCTGCCCGTTATCAGCCTATGGTTTTTAGCTACGCCTTCAATCGTGATCGTTATACCGCCACCAGTCGGTTTCCAGAACCCCGTTTGTTATTCAGCAGGATGCATACCGAGCAGATTCTATTGGTGCACGGGTTGGCGAACGCAGGTTTCTCGCTCCGATAACGCCGCTGCCCGTCATGAGCCTATCGTATTTAGCTACGCCTTCAGTTGTGATGGTTATATTGAGATCAATAAGTTTATCTCTTTATCCGGAGTGTTAGATAAAGTTGCAGTTTGATAACGGTGACGGTACCTATTAATTGGAACGTGATAAGTGTTTTATTGTCCGTGTGGTTTTCGGATTTGGAATAGGACTAACCCGTCTCATCCCGTGGGTGTCGTAGATAACGAATAAGAGAATAGAATAGAAAAACTATATACTATATCAGGAAACGGTCAGCAGCGTTTCCTGGTTACGATACCTACTAATAAAACCTACTGCGATTACCGACCGGCCTGCCAAGTGATCCTTGAATCCAGCCAAATGACAATTGTTACTGGAGAAGGTCAATGTCTAGCAGTGGACATTTGTAGACTGATGATGATGGTGATGATGAAGTGTTTCATTGAGTGAGTAGTGCACAGTGGTTAAGACGTTGATTTTTATGCCGGGGCAGCGGTTCAAACCCTTGCCACTTGCCAATGTAGACAGTTGAGCTTAAAGCACGAACGATCAGATGTAGCGTTCACTACGATGTAAAGGAGCGACATGTCAAGCTACCCTCACCTGCCCGTGGTGCATTCTGCTGAATAACAGACGAGGCTCTGGCACCGACTGGCGGTATAACCATCACGATTGAAGGTGTAGCTAATTAACACCGATGATGGGCAGCAGCGTCACTGGAGCGAGAAACTACGCCCTACGATCGGGTTGGTGATCGTGGCGTCTGCCCAGCGTGGTGATTTAGGGTAAAGCCTCCATGTGTTTGCCCAAAGTGGCGAACAACTGGACAGGCCTATGTCCAGCAGACTGCAATAGATTGATGATGATGATGATGGTGAATGTATGTTATGCTATGATATCAGCCTATGGCCAAACATCTGGAGGATATACCCATAAACGCCACGCTGGGCTGGCGGGTTCCCCAACCTGCCAACATCGCAGGGCGTAGCTTTTCGCTCCGGTGACGCTGCTATTAATCATTGTGATCAATTGTCATCATCAATCATCAATTGTGATGGTTATATCGCCACCCGTCCGTTGTCAGCAACTCGTTCGTTATTCGGCAGGAATTCCCACATACATTGTTTCATAGAAAATGGTTGGTCGGTGGTTATAACATGTCACCTATAATGTTTAGTAAACAAATAAATAACTAACTAACGGGCTATTCTAAAACCCGCAATACTGCGTCATAGCTACTTCATAGCCACAAGTCCCATGGCGCACCCTCGGCGACCATTTTGTCCGGCCATGTCGACGCGGCCGAGCGCGCCGCCCGGAAGGAAGCTGTACGGGAACTCGCACAAATTCGCACTAGGGATGTGCTTGGTGTGGAACATAATATGGTGCTGCTACTGTCACTTGTATTATATTAGGGTAGTATAAAAGTTAAAAATAAGGACGTCTCTAGCTGTTCCTATATTATAATTATTTTATTTTATCACACAGGTCCCTAGGATTTGGTGGGGAAAAAGTTAGGTACGACAAAAATGTTTCAAAAGGAAGGGGGTTCCTACACTATTCCCATATTACTGCACAACTCCTTTAAATGATCCCTATATAAGAAGTTGAAGAATTTACAATATTCTGTGAAAAAAATTTGGTAATAATACGATACTGGCACACAACTTTTGCTTCGTCCACATTCATCAATCTCTTCATACATGCTCGTCGGTTTAGGGTACTTAGTATTATACCTTTTCTTAAGACTTTTTCTATAAATATAACAGTTTAAAATATTAAGTGATTGCGCACTGTCCCCACCCTAATCAGCGATGGGGCGGAGACACGTTTCACTTGATGGTTTATTAGATTTCCTTACGGATCGCCAATTTCATCTTTAGTAGAAAATTGACAGAGCGTGGACACGCTTGTACTGAATATATTATTACAATAATATTTATTTCTTTAAAGTATTTCAGAGGTGTATTGGTTTCTCCACTTATACATTGCCTGCAATGTATTTAGACAATTTTCTATCTATCTGTCTATCTCTTTTATTTATCTTTCTATCTAATACCAATCATGGCACTTTGGGCCACAGGGACATCTAGTCCCAAACTAAATCGCGGCGTGTCGTAGTTTGATGGTAGAATGGCGACACCAGCTCATGCTGTTGTTAAACAGGTCCTCACTATTACTGGGAGACAATCAGAGTTTGAAGCTTTCGTTAGTATCAATTTTTTTTAACAATAGCCTGTATCCTGCCCTAATGGTAAGCAGACCTCGAAGACCACTATGTTGTGCCAAATAACAACATTTTTTAACAAAAAAAAGAAACTGAGTTCAATAAATCATCATTAAGAAGTACACAAACCCTTTTAAACAAAAAAATAATTATCCAATTCAGTTCACAATCTCGGAAATATCTGGTAACATATATACAAAAAAAGCCGTCGAATTGAGAACCTCCTCTTTTTTAACCGACTTTGAAAGAAGGAGATCTCTTTTTTTCTTTTTTTGTACATAGTTTGTTACCACATATCTTCGAGAATTGTGAGCTAATTTGGAAAATTCTTTTTTTGTTCCAAAGGGTGTACTGCCTAGTTGGTTCCATTATCACCATATTGAAATCTGTTTTTTTTTCTAAAAATGCTGTTATTTTGAAGTCGGTTACAAAAGCTATCGATATTTTACTATAGTACAACTCTAGAGCAACTTAGTGATCAGTGGATGAGAATGAACGTTGTTAGCTCAGCAGATCTAATTGCTTGGGACAATATGTGTTGTGCGCATTCAAGATTCTGTACATAGACATCAGTTGTGTCATTGTTTGGCTACTATTCTATGTATGACTCATAGTTCAACGTACCTAGTTGTGTTTCCTACTGGATTGCAGGTCAATACCTACTCAATATATGTTGTATTTCATTGGTGTAGTGAATGGGAAATTAAGCAATCTCCTTGTTATTGGTAAGGGTGGCAGAGCAAGATTCTCGTCTGATTGATTGTGGACGGACCAGATAGCCAGATAGAAACCAAAAGAGAGAAAGAAGCCTTAAGCTACTGTGGTAAATAAATTGATTACCTAGTTATTTCCCCGTTGTCGCACCGACTTGGGTTTCCCTTTCGCTTTCCATCAGGCGTAGGGAAGCCATAATGCCGTTCTACAATAAAAAATATTGTAATTTGGTTTGTTTGTAATGTGTTTTTTCTGTAATACCTTTCGGTATTTTGTGCAATAAAGAGTATCTACCTCTTCAATCTTTTTATTCTTACATTTCATCCTAATTAATCCTATATACCATTACTCCTACCGAATCAGCATATCAAAAGCGCTTCCGAAAAAACACCGCCGCGCCATTTCCAATACATTAACATGTACAGAAACGGGCTAAAGAGAGGTACGGAGAGCCGGGTCTCCATCGGCAAACATGAAAGGATTCCTATTTAATCAATTAAGCGAAATATCCTTGGTACGGCACCGCGTCCGCACTCTAAAACCTAAAACGATTGGCATGAGCACCGCATCACGGGGAACGGAGTGTGGTGTGTGCGGGGAGAATGAGCGGGAAGCAAATTAAGCGTTTTTAGTGGAAAATCTTTACGTAAATCGTTTAGCCATTAAAAACCATAACACACACATACACTGTACACACACACACAGATGCACACGACACGCACGCACACCCTTACTTAAATAAACATTTTATATCATCATCATCATCTGTCCACTGCTGGGCATAGGCCTCTCCCAATGTTCGCCACTTCGATCGGTCCCGGGCCTCTCGCATCCAGCACTTGCCAGCCATCCTGCGCAAATCGTCACTCCACCTGGCCTGAGGGCGTCCTACACTACGTTTGCCGAGACGCGGTCTCCACTCCAGAACTCGTTTACCCCAGCGGTTATCGGTTCTGCGGCTGACGTGGCCAGCCCACTGCCACTTCAGCTTACTGAACATTTTATATAAACAGTCTTAATTTTATTTTCCTTTTCTATTGTTCCATTTTTATATGCATGAAAGAGATTGAATCCCACAACACAGGGAATCCTAGTGTGGGATTCAGTGTCCAATTTAAACAATTTTTTTACTTTTTTACATCCCGATACTACTTATGACCCGACATTGTGTTGGATATACCTAGGCCTCTTCAGTTGTTCGCCGCTTTGAGCAAACACCTGGAGGCTTCACCCATAATCGCTGGGCAGGCGGGTTGGCTATAGCTCCTCGCTCCCGGGACGCTACTGCCCGTCATCGGTATTTAGCTACGCCTTCAAACGTCTTGGTTATGCCACAAGAGCCTCGTATGTTATTTGGCAGAACGAACGACAGGAAGGTGAGGGTAGCTTGAGTGAAAAGATTATGGGTAGCTCCCTTAAATCCCACCTTTGTGGTATAAAATCATCATCATTAGCCTATTGCAGTCCACTGCTGGACATAGGCCTCTCTAGCTGCTCGCCACTTAGGGCAAACCTCTAGAGGATATACTAAAAAATATATTTATTTTAATAGAGGATATACCCATAATCACCACGCTGGGCAGGCGTGTTGCGATCGCAGGGCGTAGCTTCTTGTTCTGGTGATGCTGCTTCCCGTAATTTTACTACGCCTTCTATCGTGATGGTTATACCGCCACCAGTCGGTTTGCCAGAGCCTCGTTTGTTGTTCGGCAGGATGCACCAGGGGCAGGTGAGGATGACTTGAAGCGAAAAGGTGATAGGCCGCTCCCTTACATTGTGGTATAAAAACAACTCTATCATTAATCCTTAATCTATCAATTGAACTTTTGGGTCGCCCCGTCCTGTACCTTGGACCACAAACTCGGTAGGCAAGAGAGGCTCTCGGACCTACAAGATTGCTTCTGGAGAGCCATTACCCGGTGTTCGCCAAAATGTGGGGCCTTTATTAACCTTTGGTTTATTTTTACGTTTATTGTTGTGTAGCCTTCTTGAGGAATCGTTGGGGTTAAAATTGGGTGTATTTGTGTTCGATGGCGCTTGCTATGTCAATATAGGTATTGCCGGTTGAGGGTTTAATCGTGTATACGAAAGGATTACGTTATTGGATTCTCAAGAACATGTTACATAATATCGAAAACGTTATAAGGTTTGTTACAGGTTAAATGCGTTGTCGTAATACGAGTATGGAGAAGTTAAGAAAGGTGTGGAGGAATCGTAACATCACCAAAGCCACTAAAATCAGGCTCGTGCGAACACTTGTATACCCCATTTTTCTTTACGCTGCGGAGACGTGGACAGTGCGTGAGCTGGAAAAGAAAAAGATAGACGCTCTGGAAATGTGGTGCTGGAGAAAGATGCTCGGGATATCATGGACGGAGTTCCGCACCAACGTGTCCATACTCCAAGAATTGGGCATCACACAGCGTTTGTCTGCCGTAGTACAGTCGCGCATTTTGCAGTACTTCGGACATGTCTCTAGGCGGGATAACGATTCCATAGAGCGCCTGGTCGTTCAGGGAAAGGTGGAAGGGACAAGGCCACGCGGAAGATCTCCTATGCGTTGGATTGATCAGGTCAAATCGGCAGTGGGAACCCGTGTATCTGACTGCGCCAGACAGTCTGCCAACAGGGAGAGATGGCGGGAGATCGTGCGGAAAGCTGTGTCCGCCTCTACCACCGATGTGGATGCCTCTACGTGACCACGACCGCTCTGCCAAGAGCGAAACGACAGAGAAGAAGAGAATACGAGTATAATCTTTCTTCCATCAAATCTTGTGCGAAATCTTGAAGATTGATGTTTATTTTTGGTAGTTTTGTTAGTTAAAACTACCAATCTTTTTTAAAAAGCTTTTATACATTTATATAGGGTCAAAGTGATCACGATGGCCGAAATTGGCCGGTGTTCATCATATTCAAACCAGAACCTTGTTAATATATGAAATACATGTTTCCTTTTCTTGCAATTTCTTACGTTTCCAATATTTTTGTTAAGGCAATAATAAATAAACTTAACAAACTGGAAGAATTAAAATAATCAATAAGATCTCTTTCTTATAGTATACCGACTAAGATCATCCCGATTCTGAGCAAACAGCATCCACTCTTAACCAACTTCACCATCTTTATCAAATGATTATCATGATGCCTCCAACAGTCCACTACTGGACAAAGACCTCTCCCAATGTTCGCCACTTTGTCAGATCCTGGGCTTCTCGCACTTGCCTATCGTCCTGCGCAAATCGTCCACCTGACCTGAGGGCATCCTACACTACATTTGCTGATACGCGGTCTCCACTCCAGAACTTATTTATGTGGGTAGGTATTTAGTGTTTTGTTAAACAACATTTATCTCTCAAATTCTAAAAGCCAATGGAGGGAAACCAATAACGCTAGCAATTATCAATACTGTAAAAACAAGAGATCAAGTGCTCTAGAGACTCCTCACTGCTTTCAATAAGAATTCAATTAATATTCGATTATGCCATTGAACTCCTATTATGTCTACGTAATAATTTCGCAGATTTGTTTGAATTACGCAACAGGGTAGGCGTTTTAAGGTTAAAAGGATTTTGATTTGTTTTGTTATAATCGCGTTCGAGAATATCTAAGTCATTCAAAAGGTTAACGTAACATTTTGGTACTATTCCTAATAAGTATCTACGTGTGTTCTCTTGAACGAATTTCAGACTAGCCAAGTACGCATAATTATAATGTGCAAATACAGGTGCATTGTCTGTTCTTTAACTCTAAACCCGGGGGATCGGGTAGGGTGCCTTGCGCTCCAGTTAGCGACCCCGAGAAAGATAACGATATGTGGTTTGGGGCATAGAGGTATCGTGGTTTTATTATTTACAAAAAAAAATATGTAAGTAAGTTTATCAGTTGTTTAGTACCCATAGTAGGGAAAAAAGCTCAGGCTTAGTTTGGGACTAAGTAGATGGCGCTGTGTGGCCCAAAGTGGTACCTGTGCCTGAGATTATTTGACTGGCTCGGTGGCTCATTTGGTAGTGACCTCTGCCTACTGATCTAAGCCAAGGGTCATGGGTAAGATCCCGTTCAGTACAAACATTTGCGTGCATGAACATGTCTTTTAGTATTGGTCTGGGTGTTTTCTATGTATAAATTGTATTTGCTTACATTTTCTATCATTTGTCTTGTACCCATAGTACAAGCTTAGGCTTAATTTGGGGCTAGATGGCGATGTGTGGCATGTCTTGGATTATTTATTTAATAAGTCGCTACAACTAAAATTCCATCAAGATATTTCCATATTCAAAGAAGTCATTAATAATTCCCATGTGATAATGTCACATGTTCTTCAATCCTTATTGGATCAGACGAGTTTCTATCAACTCTCTCCGTTAATGGGCTTGTGTTACCCCTATTCCCCCCATCACAAGTGTTTGACCCCAATTAGTTGCGTCGTTTTAACATCTTTTTGGTCGTAAGTATCTCCAAAGTACCCGTAAAATGTTTAGTAGGCAATCCTCATCCCGCGGGGTAACATCAAACGTTTGGGCTCTATATACTTTTATTTGTATGAGATATAAGTAGTTAGAAATGTGTATGTACTAAACAGAGGTCGATTTCCGAGTTTATAAGATTTTATTCTCTAAATTTTTTACTTTTTGACAATAATTTTTAGCTCATTGTAACGAAGTTCTGGCCAACTGTTTTTAAGATAACTCTGGCTTTAAACTAGATTCCGAATCCGATCGAAGTTATTTCAAGACTGTTTCGTCGAGTACCTATACAGTCTTCAGCGAGGCGGGTAAACCACTGGCTGAGAAGCTGAGAAAATCCTGAGATTTATCTCTTTTGGCCTAAAGAGACACCCGCAATAAGAAATTTGGCGCGTACCCCTTTCCGTCACCACACAGAATACAGCCATAGTTCAATCCCAAAACCCTTAACCAGTTCCAAAGAGCTTATCTGTCCCTTTTAATTAGAGTGGTCTCAAGATCTAAGGGAAGGGGTGCACTCGAATGCAAAATTTATAGGTTCAACCCTTAAGAAGCCATTCGTTTGAGGTCCTCAGTAGACGTGTACTGTAGTGGACGGTGGTAGATAATCCTTTTGATATCAAAGAACATCTACCACTTCCTTTAATGCCTACTTTCCTGGTACTTTTACCCTTTGGATGTTAAAAGCGTTTGTAATGGTACTTCCATTACAAAGCTTAGGAATCTTCTTGCGTTTTTTTCAGTAATAAACTGGGTAAGTAAATTGAGAAAGAAATTGTTAATTACGTCTTAAGAATCCTGGTTCAAACAAAGGATTTTTCAAATAGGGAATAAGTATCAAAAACATTTTTTATATTTATAAACTTCAATAAATACGTATAATGTTTGTAGCACATGTTTCTGTTTAGCCCTTTTGTTGACTGGTAGAGAATGCCTACGCGGCATGAAGTCCGCTTTTTGTAAGATGTTTTATGGCAACATATATAAATAAAATAAATATATATATTTTTTTTAATTCGAACGTGTAACAATAGGCTACTCTAACCATTGCAATAATTTAAAAAACTCCCGTTTAAATCCGTCATATTGTAAAAACACTTACTGTTTGAGAGGTCAAGTTTACCGTAGGTACCTTATATCTTTTTGTCCCTGACATGTTATTTTGGGCCCCACAATGGAAGGTAAGCCAACCCTTTTAATGCCAATAATTCAACCCTACCTTCGCTCTTGGCATTATTTTTTTGTAATCCTAAGTCGCATGTGGGAATGTTCCGTTTTGTTAGGGTTTGTAGCTACAGAAAAATATATCTAGATAGAACGGTCTGCACGGTCATCGCCATTTTTAGTTGTTGTCACGATACAGGTTTCGAACCCGGGACCTAGCCCCCAAGATCCAGGACCAGGCAGATATTGTGATGGTGAATCAATAGAGTAGATTTGATTTGATTATGTATGTTTAATAAATAAAATAAATATAAATATCAGACAACATCACATACAATGCTTTAATCCCAAAGTAGCTTAAGCACTTGTGTTATCGGTATCAGAACAACGAATTATAAACACCCAGACACGGAACAAACACAAGTATTCATCACACAAATGTTTGTCCCGGGTTCAGAAGGCAGGGGTATACCAATTGAGTCAACGAGCCAGTCAATTGTATCATAATCAATCAGCCTATACCAGTCCACTGCTGGACATATCCTCTCCAAACACTCGCCACATTGTTCAAACCAGCCTTAACTCATAATAGGGATGTTTTGAGGGTCGAAATAATTACATTATAATTTAGTCCGTATTTTAGATCATTTATAAAAATTTATTGGACAGATATTTTTCCTTTTTTTCATTCAAATAAAAAATAACAAAGATTCAAGGCATCAAGATTCAAGCAAAGTTTGCTGTCTTTGACGTCACTCCGTCCCGTAAAAAATGCCTCACCGAGTGACGTCACGCGTAATTTCAACGGGCTATAACTTTGTAATTTTTAGTCTAATTTACAAATAAAAAAATACGTGTCTTTTATTTTTGAATAAGCTGAAAGAACGACTAAAAGACGGACTAATTACAAGCCTATTTGTATACGGATCACATACTCGTATATCACGTTTAATTCACGTGTCGAGTTGTTATATAACGCAAAGCCATGGCTTATGGAGGCACGTGTCACGCCTTGTTGGTGTAATGTTTCTATTGAGCCATGCTTTATGGGTTTGATAACAGTAGCCCGCTGTTACGGACGAAATTCAAGGTGAAGGAAAACATAGGAACGGAGGTTAGCTATGGGAACGTATTTTAAAATTAGAGGGAGAAAGGATACATATATATCATTACATTTTAAATGGTTGTTATCCCGCAAGAAATACGTGGTGTCGACTTAAAAAATAAAAAAAAATGTTTGTAATTGTTTTATTAGTACATTACAACGGCTGATTTATACTGTGTTGTGGTCCAAACGGCGCGAGACATGAGGTTATTGACCCTATTTTTAGTTCAGCTTGTAGTGTCAAGATAAACTACCTAGTGGCAAATTATTGGCCGATGACGGGCAGCGTCATCGGAGCGAGGAGCTGCGCCTTGCGCCAACCCGTCTGCCCAGTGTGGCGGTTATGGGAAAATCCTCCAACAACTGGAGAGGCCTATGTCCAGCAGTGGACTATGATAGGTTGACGATGATGAGGTTTAAGTAAAATGTATAAAACAGATCCTTTCGACTAGTTCATAAAACACTATATTTTGGGCTTTGGCATGAAGCCAATAAAGATTTGTTCGTAACTATCGTACTGTATAAAAATATGTACCCAGTCGATGAAGAGAGGCAGGGCTTAGTGAATCTTCCCTCGGACCGCCTGTCCGGGGAAGACCTCCACCCTATAGAACACCGCAGCTAAATGACCTTCAGGTCGTGTTCCTGCCGGTGAGCCGGCGAGTTTCCGGAACTCGTGGGGTGAGCGCTGCATCGGCAGCCTGCGGTTAGGGTTGGGACGGCATGGCGGTGGCAACTGACAGGTGACTCTGGTTACTTGCCCGTTGTCACAGCGACTTGAGCTCTGTTTAATTAGGCCTTATCCTCCTCCTCGCGTCGTAATCCTCATTGCTGGGGGTCGTGAAGTTCCCCTTGGATGAGCTTCTTTCTGATGATGTCTCGCCATCTAATTCGGTTCCTAGCATCATGCAGAGCGACGTGCAGCCGACGACCATCTTATAGGACTGCCGGCCTCTTGGTCTTTTACCATTTCAGGCGTTACAGGGAAGTCATTATATCGTGCTACTAAAAAATAACGCGATATTCTCTCTGACACAACAACACGTTTGCTCCACAAACCCAAAGACCTGGATCTTATCAACAATTCTCAATGTCAATGCAGTGTTGACACACAAACACTTTATTTATACTAACATTTTATTTAATTGTTTTTTTATCGCAGCCTCCTATCGGAATTGCAGTATGTTTATTTGAGTGCGTCAGACAGTGACTTTATAAAGAGTTGAGTTACTTTTTAATGTAAGAGTGAGGCAAGGACACCTATTTTTTTGCAAAGATAAGTGTTTTATCGGGAATGAAAACGATTTGGCACTAGGTATATAAATATAAGACAACCTACACTATCGATATTATAAAGAAGAAAGATTTGTATTTTTGTAAGTAACGAATAAACCCAAAAAGTACTGGACCGATTTTAATAATTCTTTTTTTATTAAAAAGCTGAATTATTTATCAATGAGTAACATAGACTATATTTAGTTTAAAATGTTTGTTTGAAACACCCGAAGCGAAGCGAGGGCAGATCGCTAGTATTACTTACATTGCTCCGATGCCTTTTTTCGCCGGGGAAAATGCTACTTCGCATCGCCGTCACCGGGGTAGGTGACGGGGTATGTGGGACTCACGCCACCCTCAGGAACTATAGGGCGGCACCCTGCCTTGGGATAGAAATGTGGCAGAAAGTACCCACTGAAAACCTCGCCCCTCCGTCAAGCGCTATAAGGTGGCACCGAGGGTCCTACAAAACACGTTTTCCAAGGCACCACCAGCGCAACCCGCTAACAGGCTGGACAAGACCCCTTAAGGGGGAGCGACGAAGGCAAGGACATTGCTTCGATCCCTAAGTAGGTAAGTAGCTTAAGCACTTGTGTTATGGATATCAGAACATCGAAGGTCCCATAATCTTAACTAATATTATAAAGCTGAAGAGTTTGTTTGTTTGAACGCGCTAATCTCAGGAACTACTGGTCCGAATTGAAAAATTATTTTTGTGTTGAATAGACCATTTAACGAGGAAGGCTATAGGCTAAAGAAATGATGGATAATGTAAAAAAAAACGGGGAAAAAATAACTATTCCACGCGGACGAAGTCGCGAGCACAGCTAGTACAAATATAAACATAAACACCCAGTCACGGAACGAACGACCGGTGGGTGGGTATCGAGCCCTAGGTTCACAAGTCAGAGATCGCTAACAATTGAGCCACCGAGCCAAAAACCCTCTTCGATTCAACTTCTACAAAAAATCCATTTCATTTATTAGCATTTTAATTTATTTTCTCTTCAACTAAAGATGCGTCGGTATTATGACTTAATTTTAAAATTGAATGCGCACCAATTTGTCGGAGTGGCTCTGATTTCATTTGCCAAATTAATGTTTATCTTTCATTTCATTGTAAGCGCTTTTGGGGCTAGAAATATCGTGAAATGTTCCCGTAATTATTTAATTTGCGCTTGTAAATATAGTAATTTATTGGAAAGACAGCAAAGCAAACCTTTGGTTATTTGGTAAAAATATCTTTATTTCTATAGACTTGAGACAAGTACTTAATAGTAAAATACAGTTTTAAAATGGCATTATCACTGGGTTCAGAGGATGTAAGCGATCCATCATCTTTTCGCTCCAAGCCACCCTCACCTGCCCGTGGTGCAGCCTGCTGAATAACGAACGAGGCTCTGGCGGTATAAGGCGTAGCTAAATGCTAAATACTACAGCGATAGGCCGATGATCATTCATCATGTCATCATCATCATCAGCCTATCGTCCACTGCTGAAAGAAAGAAAGAAAGTTGCCAGCGCCTCGTTTGTTGTTCGGCAGGATGCACCACGGACTGGTGAGGCTGGCTTGGAGTGAAATGATGATAGGTCGCTCCTTTACATACTACACAAGTAAGGTTAGTCTCTCCGACATAAAACATCACCATAAAGAAACTCGCACATTATTTTAACTCGCACCCACCTAGAAATTACGTTGCGGTCGAATTTTTAACGTTTTCACGTTCGGAAAAAGTCATCGTTCGAACAAATTTGCATAAAGAATTATGGTTGCCTTGCAATGTATGCAGATTCGTAGGGTGTGTAGAAAATTGTACTGCACCTAACATGATTGTAAGCAATTATTCTCCTTAATTCGGAATTTGAAGAAATGTGAATTTAAAGGATATTTTTGAGGTGTAACAGATTGTAGCATTTTGAATGCGGTCAGACACCACAAAGTCTTGTTACGTGGCCAGACCAATACAAAAAGCCATTTTAATGAACACAAATGTTTGTGCTGTACGGGAAACGCAACCACGACCCCTGGCTCAGAAGGCAGAGGTCACTACTAAATGAGCCATCGAGCCAGTTACCTACCTACATGAGTATGATATTTAAATATATCTCACGTGAACCGATATCAGTTCGTCGTCATGTGTTTACGCTTGATATAAAAAGTTAATGTGTAAGAAAGTAGCATTCAAAAAGAGAAAGTGAACGGCGATGGCGGTAAGGAAACGTCTAAAATAAATATATATAATTACGTAAGTTTATCACGTGTTTCAACGAAAATGAACTGGGGTCTCTTAAACCAACATAAATTGGTACCAAGACCTCCCACGTTTGAACCCTGCGGCTAGTGAATTGTACGCGATAATTACAGGGGCAATCTCTAAATCATATATAAACATACTAGCTTTTGCCCGCGACTTCGTCCGCGTGGCGTGTTTTTTCATACAAAAGTTTTTTCCCGCTAACTCCCGTTCCCGTGGGAATTTCTCAAAATACAGCCATAACTAAACTTTATATTTACTAAGGTACCTGCATGCCAAATTTCAAGCGTCTAACTTAAGCGGTTTAGATTTTTCATACAAAAGGATTTTCCCGCTAATTCCCGTTCCCGTGGGAATTTCGGGAATTCCTTTCTTAGTGCACCCCTACGGTACCTAAGCTACGTCCCTTCCAAATTTCAAGTGCCTACGTTTAGCCGTTTGGGCTGTGCGTTGATATGTCAGTCAGTCAGTCAGTTTCTCCTTTTATATATATAGATATAGATAGTAGTGCTTCTGAATAATAGGGCACAAGTAGTAAGAGTAGACCCTAACTAAGCTCCTTGTTGCTTGGTTTTCTTTTAAATCAGTGTAATACTTCTTTTTTATATAAGTATACTTATATTTCTTATATTACACCTTCTTACCCTTTCTATCTTGCTTTTTTCTACCCTAAGGTTATTTATTTGGAAGAGACTGCTTATAGCGATAAAACCGAATTGTGAAACAATAAATTAAATTAGGTATTGTAAGCTGTCCTAGTCCTAAGTCAATTTTTATTCTGTACAATAAAGACTTTATCATCAATTTAGTTCAACTACGGAAATGTTACCAATCGTTGTGTAAATAAAATTTGCTCCAACAAGCACACCTAGACTCTGTATTAGCAATTTTAAAACCTACAAGTCTACAAGAGGCAATTACCATAATAACATTTGGACCCAGCTTTGAAATCTCGACAAATTTGCTATTCCGCTAGTTAGGATATCTAAAAGTTAGAATATCTAAAAATCTTGAATTGCAAATATGTATGTATATGACATGTGAATACATGGTACAACAAGGGTGTTGTACTAATTCCTAATTCCTTTTTGGTAAATACTAAATGACATAGAATTCATTTTCTACTTGACTTTAAAAATTGTACTTTGGTTCACAAATAACCCATAACATTTTTTTTATACCACTAGGGTGGCAAACAAGTCTACGTCTCGCCTGATGTCAAGCGGTTACCGTACCCTATGGAGACCTGCAACATTATGAAATACCTACTTAAAATGCTCACTATAATAGTTTCTGAACAAAAAATTAAAATGTAGGTATATTACGAGTATATGGTACAACAGGTTCCCCTACTTAGTAAAAGAATCAAATATTAAATATTAGACAACATCACATACATTGCTCTGATCCCAAAGTAAGTAGCTTAAGCACTTGTGTTATGGGTATCAGAACAACGAAGGTACCACAAATAAATACTTAAATACAAATATATACACCCAGACACGGAACAAACACAAGTGTTCATCACACGAATGTTTGTCCCGGGTGGGAATTGAACCCACGACCCTAGGTTCAGAAGGCAGGGGTCACTACCAATTGAGCCACCGAGCCTGTCAAATTGCGTTTTTAAATCGGTTGAAGGGGTGGCTCAATATTAAATTTCGACCACAATTTCACAACCGTTTTCAAAGAAAAATTCTTACTATTAAAGTTTTTACGAGTACCAACCTACGTTCGGAAAAAACATCAGATTTATGGGAAATCGAATTGTAACTGTAATGTTTAGCAAAATCTAATCTAATCGTAACAATGTAAATAGCATTTAATAATGGCACAATACCTGCAACGGTTATCGAACAAATCCAAACTTCGGCGAAACAAGAACGAACTATAAATTCCTGGACACAATTAAATCGTGTTAAATCAGTTAGCACACACTGTAGTTAAATTCAAACACACAATTCACAAAACACAAGCACAACTGTCAATTCGTCTACTAAAGTGTAGTGATGTTCACTTTTCGAAATTGTTTTTGTCGATAAAACGCTCGTAGAATTGGCGGGAACGTAGCGACGCGTGGCGATGGCCGCTTGCCGGCTCGCATTGAGCACGAATCGAACGATAACCGTCCGATTGCGAGCGTAGTGACGTGACGCGGTCGTATCGATGTCGACGGAAGCGGCGTGCGATAAAACACATCTGTATCCTGAAGCGTTGCCAGAATGTTGCTTTTGTTACTTTTAGTGCTACTTTTGACCTTTTTACGGCTCAAATGTCACTGTCATGTGACTTTTTGAACTGAAAGATAATATTTTTTCTTTTATTTTTACGAGTTATAGCCTTGTCACTCGTATGATGGAACATCAGTATAAGATAATGACCATCTTTTTATCTAGTGCCACATCATTGCCTACAACCACTATTTATTTATAGTTTATAAGCGACAGAAGAAAAATAGCCGTACACGGCGACGGTAGGGTTGATTCTATAAAATCGTAAATAAAAAATACAGGTGCACTTTACTTTTTATCCGATTTAATAAAAAGGAGTTGTTTGTGTGTTGAATGTTTTTTTTTGTTATTGTTCGTATGTCCACATATCTCCGAGAATATTGAACCGATTTGGAAAATTATTTTTTTGTTCGAAAGGGTGTACTTCCTAGTTGTTTCCGTTGTCACCATATTAAGGTCGTTTTTTTTGCTAATTGTCTGGAAGAGATCGCTACAAGCGATAAGGCCGCCTAAGTTGTACTATGTTTTGTTTGTGATATGTTTTCCTGTAATGTCTGTGTTTGTGCAATAAAGAGTATCTATCTATGTTACCTTTTGACCAGTTCCACGTTACTACTTATCAGCCACAACATGGCAACACTGATCCTGAATGCAACAACGCTCCCGTTTTTGAATTTATCATGGGCCGATTTAAATTACAACTTCCAATTAGTAGCGAGTGGATTAATTAATTTATGCGAACGTTCTGTTCGACCGTAATTATATTTGGAGTACGCAAATGAGTTGTGAGACCTCTATGGTTTGCGTTTTGATTTATAACGATTATTTTTTTTAATTTCAAACTATTTATATGATCCGGCGTCCTTAGTACCGCCAAGTTTCAAACTGGGACAAACAATTTTAGTAATTTTTATATTACACAAACTTTGTCCTAATATCCTTGACTGACTATTGGTCTGGGTGTTTAATACATATAATATGTATTTACAAAGAAAAGTTTCAGTTCTCCATAAAAACGAAAAAAACGTCCTTCCTGTTACAATCCTGCGTTCTTTGGGGGCGGTGCGTGAAACGGCATCTCAGTGCGCGACAGGCGCGGTGGGTTTGTCCTATTATGCCTGTCGACCTGACATTTGGACCTCACGACCGCTCACCATCAGATGGAGTGATCTTGAATGCTCTTTTCTTTATAAAAGTAAAAAATATTTAAGTACTCACCCATCCAAATATCCAGAGATTAAATCGGAAGTCAATGACACGAAATTTATTCCATTCATAGACAATCTTATCACGCTAATGTTTACTTTTGATAGCCAGCAATCAAACCGGTGAATGACCTTTCATTGAAAATAATCACCCAAGCTAAGTTGACCTTTGTATTTGCAAGTCTAGTATCAGCAACTTATCTTCTGGTTTTATGAGTAATAACTTTAAAATGGAATAGGTAGCGAAGTATGTACCCTTGTACAAACACGTGTTAAATATAGGTATATTGTGTAAAAGTATACTATATATAATATGTACTAAGTAGTATAGTTTTGTATTTAACAAACAGAAGAGATAGATAAATAGTCTTTATTGCACATCAAAAATTAAGACTTAGACAAATGATACAATTGTTATAGTATAATTTAGGCGGTCTTACAGAGATTATATTATTATACTAGCTGTGTTCGCGACTTCGTCCGCGTGGAATAGTTATTTTTTCCCCCCTTTTTTTTTACATTTTCCATTATTTCTTCGCTCCTTATAGTTGCAGCGTGATGTTATATAGCCTAAAGCCTTCCTCGATAAATGGTCTATTCAACACAAAAAGAATTTTTCAATTCGGACCAGTAGATCCTGAGATTAGCGCGTTCAAACAAACAAACAAACAAACTCTTCAGCTTTATAATATTAGTTAAGATAGTTAAGATAAACAACAACTTCCAGACAACCTTTGGAAAGATTTTTTTTGTAGTTATTATTTTTGTAGGAACATTTGTGTTATAGCTACCACAAAAACGAAGGTATCACAGGTCCTTAGGAATTTAAATACAAATACCTAAATAAATAAAATAACTTTAAAGAATGTTTTACATAGGTAGGTATAACTTGGAATAATGAGCATGAATAATTGTAACTGAGCGATGTTAGACGCACTGATTAAATGAAATGAAAAAATGAAAATACTATGTACCCAAAGTAGAATAAGTACGTGTTAATAAATAATGCAATTAAATAAATATATATGAATAACTCAAGACATGCCACGCGGGGCCACACATCGCCATCTAGCCCATAACTAAGCCGTAGCTTGTACTATGGGTACTAGACAACTGATAAACTTATGTAGATACTTTTATTTTGTAATTAAATACATATTATACATACATAGTAAACATCCAGGCCAATACAAACAGACATGTTCATGCACATAAATGTTTCTATAGTGCGATCGAACCCACGACTCTAGCTCAGAAGGCAGAGGTAATCTTCCAAATGAGCCATAGGTCTAAAGGTCCAAGTAATTTCCGGATTTAGAATCCAGAACCCATCTCATGCCGTGTATATCGCAGAAGATGACTAAGGAAATATCAGGAAACGGGCAGAAGCGATTAAGACCCAAAAAGGCAATATTCTACCCAAATTTAATTTCCATTAATCAGGTTAATTAATATTGAAATATGGGGTTGAATATGTACTTACCTGGGTACAAATAATCCTACTGCGGTCACCAAACTGTCAGCCAAGAGTGGTGACCTAGGCAAATCCCATCAAATGATAAATATCATTAGGGGAGGGCTATGTCCAGCAGTGGACGTCTTCAGATTAATGATGATGATTTAAATTTAGGTTGAAGAACACATGTAAAGTCATTTTCTGTTATATATCATGATAGTCGTGGTACTTTCGAAAAAAAAACTTTGAGATCGGGTGGTTGGTTTTTTTTATATTGGTTCAGCATAGTGGCATCCTTTTGCCTGATGGAAAGCTAAAGGAAGCCCAAATCGGTCAGATAACGGGTGGGAAACCTCAGTTTCCAGTCAGTTACCACAACCATGCTGGCCCGCGAGATGCTTCTTCACGTTTCATTTAAAGGATCCCATACTGTAAGAAGGAGGAAACACGTGTGCCGACAGAGAATTCCACTTTTTGGTAGTACGGCATAAGTAGGAGTTACCGAAATTTTTAGTACGCGATGAGATGTTATCCACCGTGAAACGGTGGCATTTCATGCCAGCCCGCGTGGTCCTATGTCGGAAAGGTGAGGGAGGGATAAAAGAGAATAACTCTTCAGAGCACTCCCCATGATAAAGGTGATAAAAAACAATTTCAATAAAAAATAAAAAACGATCAAACAATGGTGTGCAATCTTTGCATTTATTTGTTTACTACAACACGCTATCACATCACTGGCTTTCATTTGACTTTCGTCAGCTGCCATATGCGAAATGTTGTGGGCGAAGGAATTATATAATTTGCCTTTCCTTTGTGTCGGTGCTAAACGACACTGCGGCCGAATACGGCCAGGAAGTAAGAGAGCATCTATTTATTCATTTAAACTTTATTGCACAAAATGGTAAAGGCGAACTTAATGCTAGGAACATTCTATAACAGTTAACCTTTAGTACATGCAGAGAGCAGATTTTATTTTTTATATTGGCACGGCATATTGTCTTCCTCTCGCCTGATGGAAAGCTAAAAAGGAAGCCCAAGTCGCTCTGGCCACGGGAAACCTTCGGATTTGCATCTATTGTGTTTGAAATTTGATAACTTGAAGTTTTTTTGAAGAATAAAATAAGTTAAAAAAAGATTTATGAATATGTATAGTTTACTGATACAGGTATTTTGGACAAAAAAAATTTGTAATGACCCACAGCCGAATTTCGCCACGCACTACTTGAAGATTAAAGAATCATTTAGGTTCTTCTAATATATATATATACCTACTTAAGGTACCTAAAAGCTATTTTCTGATCTGAGTGATTATTTAATTTCTTTTTAAGACTATGTACTTTCATAAGCGTAGGTATTTTAACATAGCACCACAATCCATGTGGTGTCCAGATTTGGGGCAGCGCAGGCGACACACTTTTTGTGCGATAGAGTCTACGTCTGAGACATTTAAAAAGAGCGTCTAGTCTGCCGACAGAATGATCGAAGATGTGCGTCGTGTGCGTTGAGTCTGTGAAATATCCGCGATAGATTTTTGCGCGTCGTTTGCGTTATTGCATAAAATTGCATAGGTTCTATTTTCACAGACTAAAAAGTGCGTCACAGATAGAATGTCGTCTGCGCTGCGCCTTTAGAATATGACCATATCTCATACCGTGGGCGTCGTAGAAGATGATTAAGAGAATATCAGGAAACGGCAGTACTTTTAGCAGTGTTTCTTGACTTGAAGAAAGCATTTGACACGGTCTCTGTCCCCATTCTTTTACACAGGTTAGAAAATATTGGTATTAGAGGACCACCACTTGCATTATTTGCTGATTACTTAAGTAAACGAAAACAAGCGGTCAAAATAGGAACATATAGCAGTGATCAACTGGATGTGACATATGGGGTCCCCCAGGGCAGTGTCCTGGGGCCGACATTATTCTTAATATACATAAACAGCCTATGCAGCATGAACATATCCCATGGAAAAATATACTCCTATGCGGATGATACTGCTGTAGTCTTTACTGGAGAGACTATTGAATCAGTGCGTGAATCTACGGAATCGGGACTTGGTGTAATAGCTAGTTGGTTAAGAAATAATTTATTGACACTTAACATAAGCAAAACTAATTATATCTATTTCACAAAATATAATAGCAGTCAACCCGTTATCGATCTCGAAATTAGAATACATGTTTGTAACTACAAAGGCAATTGCTCTTGCTCTGTCATAAATAAAGTCCACCATACAAAATACTTAGGAGTGGTAGTTGATCAACGATTGTCGTGGTATGATCACCTAGAACTAGTAATGTCCAGTATTCGTAAGTTGATATGGACTTTTAAAACTCTGAGACACATCGCTGACAAACGTTTGCTGATGCAGCTTTATGTTTCACTAGCAGAGTCAATTTTCACATATTGTATCCCTGTGTGGGGAGGTGCTACAAAAACTAAGTTCCTTGAACTAGAGAGGGTCCAAAGGTCTTTATTAAAACTAATGATGTTTAAACCTTTTAGATACCCAACTAATGACCTCTACGCTTCCTGTAGTGTCCTTTCAGTCCGACAGCTCTACATCCTTCACTCGGTATTAAAAACACACAAAACCTTAAAATATGATAGCAGCAAAGTATCTAGGAGACGAAAACATACAGTGGCCCCTGTGGAACCTGTTAAAACATCGTATGCAGGAAGACAATTTCAGTCTCAATCTGCTAAGCTTTACAATAAATTAAATAAGAACCTAAATCTATACACTAAGACTAAATATGAATTCTTGAACACCCTTAAAACATGGAGCTATGATGAAACTGAGGCCTTTTTTAAATAAAACAACGTAATAAATAGCACACACATACTAACGCACACACGCACGCACACACACACACACACACACACACACACACACACACACACACACACACACACACACACACACACACACACACACACACACACACACACACACACACACACACACACACACACACACACACACACACACACACACACACACACACACACACACACACACACACACACACACACACACACACACACACACACACACACACACATATCCACTCGCAGAGATTCACAAACGTACATTCTACTAGATATAATCAATCATTCATTCATTCGTATTATAAAATGTAATATATATCAAATTTTAAATTAAATTAATTAAAATATTTTAGTTCATAAATTCAATTAATATTTTTGTAAAATTCACTTCTTTTCAGTATGTTTTAATAAATAAGCACTATTATTGTAACGGAAGAGCGGGCTCTCCTAACACAAGTGCCTACGCACTTAAAAGGAGATTCCGATCATTTAACAGATGATTTAAATATGATACTGAATAAAGATTTTATTATTTATTATTATTATTTATTTATTAAACGGGCAGCAGCCTAAGTACAAATAAAACCCATGAAACATATTCATTAATCAAGTTAGGAGTATCAGAAAGAGTACGTCTACTCATACATTTGTGCTTAACGTTAAAAGGCTGTCTAATATTTGACTTCTAAAAAAAAGAGATCCTTTTGTGCGTTACGTTACATACGAGCCGCGTTCGTTTTGATTTATGATGTTTGTCATCTAACCCTGTGCACAGTGCAGTCAATGACAGTGAAGCATCTCCAAACTGATAGGAATGAACGGGAGAAATATATTGAAAACCATATTTGTGTAGTCGGTAATAAAACCGATCAGTGTTTCGGGGTTTTTGGACATTACCGTGAAACGAAACTGAAGGCGTAGCTAAATACGACAGGCCGATGACGGGCAGCCGCGTCACTGGAGTGAGGCGACCGCCCTGCGATCGTCAACCCGCCTGCCCAAAGTGGCGATTACCTGGAGTGGCCTATGTACAGCAGTGGACTGAGGGTATAGGCTGATCATATCATATCACCATAATCACACATACGTTTATTTTTATTTCATATTCCATTAGATAATATAAATCAACCCAATGACTCGACGTTTTAGCAACACTAGTGCCAATTTTTTAATATTTTATTAATAACTTTACTGCAAGTTTAATAGACTGTGTCTACACGTCTATGTGTTTCAGCCTATAAATTAATATTATTAGATCTTCTTGAGCTAAATTTAGGATCACTTTTCCGTTTTATATTCGCGTGTCTGAGAAAGATGTTGACGTGATCCAAATAGACTGATGTTACTTGGATAATGAATTGATAAATACGTTTATCTTAGAGATAACTAGGCCACATTATAGCTTTGCTTAAAAATAGTGCTTATAAAATGGATTTAAGAAGGAAATGCATAAACATTATATACTATAGGTACCACATTTTACCACTTTGGAAGAGTCTCTCGCGCAAACTATTTAGTCTAGAAATCTGTTAGGAACTTCAACATCATTTTCAAATACCTATCTATAGATACCCCACACGTACAGGTGAAAAAAATATTTTTGAGTTTCAGTTCTATGTATGGGGAACCCCAAAAATTTTGAATTTTTTTCTGATGTTATTTTAAAATCTTAATGCGGTTCACAGCATACATCTACGTACCAAATTTAAATAATGTAACTCTTATAGTTTCGGAATAAACTGGCTGTGACATACGGACGGACAGACAGACAGACATGACGAATCTATAAGGGTCCCGTTTTTGCCATTTTGGCTACGGAACCCTAAAAACCGCATCAAAATCCATTGCGTAGTTTTAAAGATCTATGCAGCATACATAGGAACAGACATGAAAAGCGACATTGTTTTATACTATGTAGTGATGGTACCTGCAAATGTGCTAACATGATTAATTGCAACCTCATTCCGGTTCATTTGCTTCCTTTGTTGATTAAGACGTTTCCCATAATATCAATTCATTATTGTTACACTGTCTTAATTAAATAGCCTTTAGCTGATACCGATAATTAATATACCGATACACGACGTGTATCGGTAGTAACATATGAATATCCGATAATTTGATTTCACACCGAGTTGAGCAGTATCGATATTGTATAATCCCATCACTAGGTAGCTGGTAGATCTTTTAAAGGATGTTCCAAGATCAATTTCATCGACATCGATCGATAGTGGATTGTGGGATGTTAGGGAGCGGCCTATCATCTTTTCCCTCCAAGGCAACGCTCAAGAGCTCACCTGCCCGTGGTGCATCCTGCTGAATACCAAATAACCGACTGGTGGCGGTATAACCACCACAATATTATAGCTAAGTACCACAGACCGATCAACGCAACGCTCAAAAGCTCACCTGCCCGTGGTGCATCCTGCTGAATACCAAATAACCGACTGGTGGCGGTATAACCACCACAATATTATAGCTAAGTACCACAGACCGATGACGGGCAGCAGCGTCACCGGAGTGAGAAGCTACGCCCTGCGATCGCCAACCCGCCGACCCAGTGTGGCGATTATGGGTACATCCTCCAGATG
Source organism: Conogethes punctiferalis (assembly GCA_031163375.1). NCBI lineage: Eukaryota > Metazoa > Arthropoda > Insecta > Lepidoptera > Crambidae > Conogethes > Conogethes punctiferalis. The sequence goes on along the minus strand of CM062096.1, from coordinate 10,673,070 downwards.
TTTGCCCTAAGTGGCGAACAACTGGAGAGTCCTATGTCCAGCCGTGGACTGCAATAAGCTGATAATGATCAATAGTGATCAGCATTGAAGAAACTATAGAACGACGTGTAGAAATTTAAATGCCAGAAGAAGCATTAAGTTCATCTTTTATACACTACTTTACTGTGCAATAAAAATTCCATAAATAAATAAATAAGAAGGTGGAATTGCACATTCCACCTTCCACCAGCGTCCAGCATTTTGAGAACAAAACCAATACCAAACTAGTTTGCCAAACCGCAACCAGAATTTCCGTTGAACTAGCCTTTGTACCGAATAGGATTCCAAGCGGTACCTTTGGCTAGCACACAATCAGACATTCCATGCATACAACAAAATGCTACTGGTCGCGTTTAGTGCGCCGCAAATACTGAACTGCGCTGATAAAGGTTGAAAACATCGCGAGTGTACCGGTTGCCATAGTAAAAATGTGGTAAGTAGGTTTCTGTATTATTTAACTAAAGCGCATTATTGCTTGCTCCTAGAAGTGACTGTGTTATGATGATGACCATGATCGTTGCTTTTCTCGTCCCATTCGTTTATCCTATTGTTGCTCTTTACTCATTATCATCGTCAGTCTGAAAACTTCCACTACTTGATGTACGCCTCCCTGCACTGCTGCGCGTTTAATATTCCCTTAGTCGTCTTCTACGACGCTCGCTAAATGAGATGTGGTGATTCTATTCTAACATGTTACGACCTGACAAGTGTGTATAAATGTTTTCTACTTTTTGATAAAAAAAAAATTAAATTATTTTCATAATTTTTTCACTAGCTTTTTTTTAGCTTAAGCATACAATAAACACCAAGAAAGTTTGCCCCGGGCCCCATTTAGGGATTTATAATTCATGAGAAGGCAAGATCACTACTAAATGAGCCACCGGACTAGTAAATGTAACTTCGAAACATCTTCGGCGAAATTGCACCATGAGGAAAAGTAAGTTGTGTCTCGAAAGAAAAAGAAGTTAACAATTTATGATGCTAGTTAGCTTACTTTATTGCTACTTTTTATTTCGGTGCAATAAAATGTAAAAGGGAATCTAGAGAACGGACATTACCAACAATAGTACTATAAATTTTATTCCTCGAATGTCATCACAGGCGGGTGGCTCTTTTAAAAGTGAGTCTCTTTGGAATTCTTCAATTGCTTTTTACTTGTGTAAATTGTAACTGTATCTTCTTAAAATGGTGGCCATGGCACGGAAAGCAAAATCGCGGACATCCGCCTCGGAATGGTCGGACGGTATATTTATGTCATAATAAATATCAGACAATACCACATGCATTGTTCCGATAACAAAGTACATACGCAACCTACCTACTTAGCTCAAGATCTCGTGTTATGGGATCAGAACTACCTTATTAGTTGTCCTACTGCAAGTATAATAACCTTATCCTATACCACAGATATATATTTAAATACACCTAGACACGGCACAAATACAAATGTACATCGCACGAATGTTTGTCCTGAGCTATAGATATCGTCACCCATTTCACTAAAAGTGTGCAATAGTGCGCGTTAAATCCCCAACGTTTCATTATATTATGTATTGCGAACGTTTTTAAACGTAACTTAAAATAGGCGTTATTAAAGTTTAAGTTATTAAAAAACAGTCAAAGCACCATATTTCTAAATCGTAACATCTGAGTGCATTACTATATCAGCGAAAGTTCAAAAGCTATTAAAAAATAGTCAGATACTACATTTCTAAATCTTTCGTAACATCTGTTATTTAGTAGTAGTTTACTATATCATTTTGGACTATGTCCCAAGTCCCGAGAGACGTTAGGTTCAACAGGGAGCATTTTCCGACGTCGTTCCGAATCCATTTGGTTGCAGTTCGGATGTGTAATGGGACGATGTCGGCAGGTGCGCGAGAGCGAGCCTTGAACACAAGTACCGGAGAACTTGGTGATACCCGCTTGATAGGTTTAAGGTGGGTTTAATCGTCGATTTGCTAAGAAAAAGGGAAATCTTTAGATGAAGTAAGCCAATCTTCTTCGGAATTAAGATTTTCTCTTGTGTAGTACAGTGATGATGACAAGGTGGTCTTGGCATTATCGTAGTCAAGAAATTAAGTATCATTATTGCATAATGCAGGAGTACTTAACTATATATACTTTACACCAGATAAGGCTAAAACATATTCACAAAATTAAAAAACAGAAATAAAGTTTTCAAGTTAACGCCGAACGAAATTATCATACTTACATAGAGCTTAAATAATTTATAAGAACCTGCTAAAAACCTCTCCGCAGCTAAATCACTTGAGGTGTTTCAATACTTGCATTAGCATCACTCACGTTTGCAAATGAGTTCGGCTTCTATTCATAAAACGGTGGCCACACCGCTAGCGGACGATCGAAGGAGTAATTTTTAAAACTAATCCAAAATTTTGCGAATTTTTTGAAATAAATGAATAAAATTTAAGGGATGTAAGGGAGCGGCCTATTATCTTTTCGCTCCAAGCCAAACTCACCTGCTCGTGGTGCATCCTGCCGAAAAACAAACGAGGCACTGGCAATCGACTGGTGGCAGTATAACCATCACAATTGAAGGCGTAGTTAAATACCCTATGGTATTTAGACCGATGACGAGCAGCAGCGTCACCGGAGCGAGAAGTTATGCCCTGCGATCGCCAACCCGCCTGCCCAGCGTGGCGATAATGGGTATATCCTCCAGACGTTTGTCTTAAGTGGCCAACAACTGGAGAGGCCTATGTCCAGCAGTGGACTGTAACAGACTGATGATGACGAATAAAATTTTGCTTATCTTCACAGTTTTCAGTGTGACTAGATATTATGACAGGCGAGCAAGTGGCCCATCTTATGTTGGATGGTGCTGACTGCCTCATGATATCGGCCTGTGAACTTCCACTATCGGACCTAAGCCGCCCTCATAGACGATTGTTATTTGGGGGAATTTGCCTTAATCACCATGCTTGGCAGGCGGTTTGGTGACCAGTAGCAGTAGGTTTTATTTATCTTGGTCGTTTTTAGAACACCTACAAGATGAGATGGGGTGATTCTATTCTAGGTCCGGAAACCATACAGACAATAAATGTATTATGTACTATTTTTATGTATTACTAGCTGTGCCAGCGACTTCGTCCGCGTGGAATAGTTTCTTGGGTAGTGATTTTTTTAATGACCCCCAGTGCCTGGCAGCTGGCAGCGGCGCCGCGGCGCAGATCTCGGCGCGCTTTATATACCCGCGCAAACGTACAGTAGGCTCGACGTGATTAGTTAAATAGGCGTAACTTTTTTATTTATGGACCGATTAACATGAAACAAACACTAAATGTTAAGGGAAGCTTCCAGCAATATAATAGTGAAAGCCGCATCTTAATCGGATACGCGGTTTCTGAGATTAGCGTGCACAAACATACAGACAAACAGACAAACCGACAAACCGACAAACCGACAAACAGACAAACAGACAAAAATTCCAAAAATCATTGTTTTGGGTACTATTGCATTAATAAAGGCCTCCCATAATATTTTTTCACATATATCTTCCATGTACAGACAGCGATTCGTTACATTTTTATTATATGTATAGATGTACAGACAGCGATTCGTTACATTTTTATTATATGTATAGAAGATAGAAGAAGATATCTGTTTTAAATTGGCTACGATGCTTCTCCGGTCCGCTCATTCGCCCGCTAATGTTGTGGCCTGCGTTAAGACCGTCGTTTGTGAAGATTTTGAGGAAATATTTCGTATGTAAATGTATTTTAGTGCTGTAATTTGCGTGTTCTGACACATTGAGACATGTAAGTAATACGTCGTGCGGTGATATTTCTTGGCAATTTCATTGGAGCTAGGAACTGGTTAACGATTGTTAGGGATCCGGACTGATCTTTAATACTGGCTTACACTCACCTGATGAAGAGTGAATAAAGAAGCCTAAGCACATTGTGGTCCACTGCTGGACATAGGCCTCTCCAGTAGGTCGCCGCTTTGGGGAAACATCTGGAGGATAACCTGGGTTTTTTTTTAAAGTGTCTCGACATAATGGCTTCCCTACGCCTGATTGAAAGCGAAAGAGAAGCCCAAGACTTGGGCTAACTGACAGGTAACTGACCAGTTGGTCAGTTACCTGTCAGTTGCCATCGCCATGCCGGCCCAACCCTAACCCCCCACGAGCTCCGGAAACCCTACTCACCGGCAGAAACACGACCTACAGGTCATTTGACTGCGGTATTCTATAGGGTGGAGGTCCTTCCCCGAACGAGCGGCTCAATTCGAGCGAAGGTTCGCTATGCCCTACCTCTCTTAAATTAAGTGTTGGCGATTGAAGGACGTAGCTCCTCTCCGTATCTAGCTATGCCTTCAATCGTGATGGTTATACCGCTACCAATCGGGTGCCAGAGCCTCGTCCGTTATTCATCAAGATGCACGACGGGCTGATCATCGGCCGCAGATGAGAGTGGCTTGGAGGGAAAAGATGATAGCTACATTTTTTCTTTTTTTATAAGAAGAGCTATCAGGATGACCTCACTCCACCTGATGGTAAGCGGTTGTGAGGTCCAAAAGTTAGGTCGACAGGCAGAATAGAACAAACCCATTGCGCTTGTCGCCCTCACCCTGAAGGCCCACTGAGATGCCGTTTCACGCCCGCCTAAAGATTTGACCCAAGATTGAAAGAGGAAGGAAACACATGAGCTGGAAGGGCATTCCATGACTTAATGGCACGGGGCAAGAACGAGGAACTAAACCTCTTGATGCGCGCCACTATCGTCTGGATGGTATGCGGATGACAACGCTGTTACATCCCTTATATCGTTGATGCCGCAACGGACAAGTAAGACGTCAAATCATTTTTCACACGTCATTCACATTCTATGGCGTCTATAAGTGTTAACTAAATAACCGCGAAATTTAATTAATGCCTTTACTAAGCGAATCACGATTACTTACAGTGCAAATAAGTGCAGTGAAACAATTAAAAGATATGTTACCCGCGGTAGATATTATTGTGTGAAATATGATGTCCATATGAATTGTTCACCCGCAGAACTAATATCCGTTGGGGTTAACGAGTTCGAGAGAGGAGACCGCAAAGTAATAGATATCCATTTGGACATCTGTCCAGGCAAACATTATATTGTTCACCAAAATGACCGCGTCATACCTGATGCTAAGCAGAAGATGAAGTCCAAAATAATGCAAGCGATCCGCATAACGCCTAGTTAGTGCAACACGGATCGATCACACTATGGCGGCCTACATAAATACCATTTCACATCCCGTTTCTAAGACCCAAGACTTAAGAAGAAGGGAAAACGTGTGCTGGAAGAGAGTTCCATAGCCTAATGTTCGGTTCGGCAGATGTAAGATGCATTTATAATTATTAGGATATAGGGACCTTCGTACTGGCGCAACACTATATCCAAGTACGTGCTATACGTGTATATACAAGGTTTATATAACCTTTTTTAATTAAAAACCGCATCAAAATCCATTGCGTAGTTTTAAAGTACTAAGCATGCATAGAGACAGACTTTGTTGTATACTATGTACTTAGTGATAGGATATTTCATTCAACGTTGCAGTTGCCTCACCGCAACCCATTCAACTGTGCCACACTGCAACAGATGCAATCTGCAACAGACGCAACGGCGCGTGGCGACGACGCGTGGGAACGCGCCCACGTCACGTCGCGTTGCGTCGCGTGGCGCAACCGTATTGCGTCACGCGTTGCGTATCGCGATTGCGCTCCGTCCTAGCTTAGTTCGCGTTTGAGGTGAAATTAGTGGGTGGCAATTGTGATTCAATTCGTGCGATGTGTCGTATGAATTTTTAAATGGAACAAGAAAAAGTTGTTTGGTAAAAGTGGTGTTGCGATTTACTTAAACTGAATTAGAATTGGCATGTACGTGACGTTCATTTGTTTTTGCACTACCTGTCTACATAATCATCAAGTGTATCGCACTAATAGTGGTATACAGAATTTTTTTTTTATAAACTCATTTTACCAAAATGTTGACTTATATCGCTATTTTTTTAAGAGCGCGGTACTGTGTATCAGTGTTAATGTATACTATTTATTAACCGAATTATTTTGATGACAAGCTTGGTTCAGTGGTTGTAAACACTGCCTCTGACACAGTGATCGTGGGTTCGATTCCCGCACAGTACAATCATTTGTCTGAAGAAACAGGTCTGTTTGATGACAAGCTTGGTTCAGTGGTAGTAAACACTGCCTCTGACACAGTGATCGTGGGTTCGATTCCCGCACAGTACAATCATTTGTCTGTAGAAACAGGTCTGTTCGTATTTGACTGGCTGAGTGTTTGCTATGTAGAGGTATATGTATATAGTTACAAAAAGAAACTATCTAAGTAGGTAAATCTATCACTTGTCTAGTACCTACCCATATACAAGCTTCAGCTTAGTTTGGGACTAGAAAGCGCTGTGTGGCCCAGCGTGGCATGTCTTGGGTGATTTATTGTTAAAATTTAGTTAGGTATGTACCACTTTTAATGTATGCCCTTTTAATAGGAAATTCATTCGCAGTTTTCTTGTACTAATTTCTAAAGCAATTTTTTAACCAATTAATAGCATATTTTAGCAAAACCGACTTCAATATGGCGACAAAGGGACCAACTAGAAAGTACATCCTTTCGAATAAAAAAAGAACTTTACAAATCGGTTCACAATCCTCGGAGATATGTGGCAACAAAGCATACAACAACAAAAAAAAAATTAAACCGACTTCAAAAAAAAACACAAACGACCAAAACTAAAAAGCGATAAATAACGTAAGTAATTCTATCCTTTATACATAATTATTTAAATATTACAATTATCACATATTTTTGAAGTCGGTGCCAGCCTCTCGGTACCTAACGTAGACTGTTGTTGTATGACGCGCGCGGCCGGCAAACACACGACAATATACATTTATTTGTTTGGCTGGCACCGACTTCAAAAATATGTGATAATTGTAATATTTAAATAATTATGTATTAAGGATAGAATTACTTACGTTATTTATCGCTTTTTAGTTTTGGTCGTTTGTGTTTTTTTTTGAAGTCGGTTTAATTTTTTTTTTAAAAATAATTTTATTTCTCTATTTTTAGTTGCGTTAATGTGCTGCGACCTTGAATAAAGGCTAATTAATGTCCTTAAGAGTTTTATTTAGGAATGAAAAATTTTGCTTTAAGTCAAGTGAAGACTTTGCGATCTAGAATCAAGCATATCACTTACCAAATCACCTGCCCTATTAGCCCTGCATAAGTACATACTACTACCTAGTTTAATATCGACCAATGTCAGTACTGTCCCCTAACTCCTAACCGTTAAGGAGTTATGTGGCTTCATCATCAGCACCAGATGTTGACGCCCGGAAGCATATAACTGAGTAAAATATGATTACGTAACAAAAACACCATATGAGCATACAATTTTCGGTTGTTGCCCTCAATTTCTCCAGGATCCCATCATCAGATCCTGACTTGGTGATAATGGGACCACCTCGGAAATGTCCTCTGTCGAACTGTCGAACATTTTTTGAAATCCATCCATAATTGACGGAAATATCGGTGAACATACATAAAAAAAAAAAAAAATATTATACACACAGACGAATTGAGAACCTCCTCCTTTTTTCGAAGTCGGTTAAAAAACAGTCGAACTGAGAACCTCCTTTTTTTGAAGTCAGTTATAAAACGGAACCCATGCCGGCGAAACCGCGGACAAGCCAAAAACATTCACCCACTTTGGACCTAAGAATAATGGGATCTGAAGTAACGACAAGTGGTTACACGAGACCATCGCGTGTGTTTTGACGTCTGCAAATGATGTGGAAGCAGGTCAAGCGGGCGACACCTGCGGCAAATGAGCACAAATGAGGAAACAGGTTTGTACGAGCGGAGGGGAAGTTTCGTATTTCGCTGCAATAATGCGAGGGTTGTATCTTCTAATTATGTGGATTGCTGGATACAATTATTAGTTGTCAGAGCATACGATGCTATATATCACCTTATCGTCAGTGGCGGGGCAAACTTGGGCGAGAGTAGCGCAGGACCGTGGTGAATGGCAATCAAGAGAGGAGGCCTATGCCCTGCAGTGGGACCGATAGTAAAGGCTGATGATGATGATGATGATGTCAGCCCTAACGTTCACTACTGGACATATCCAAAAGCAGTTGTTCGCCACTTTGGGCAAAAATCTGGAGGATATAGCCATAACCACCACACTGGGCAGGCGGGTTGACAATCGCAGGGCGTAGCTTCTCGCTTCGGCGACGCTGCTGCCCGTCACCGGTCTGTGATATTTAGCTACGCCTGAATTGTGATGGTTATACTGCCACCGCCAGGGATGTAAGGGAGTGGCCTATCATCTTTTCGCTCCAAGCCAACGTCACCTGCCCGTGGTGCATCCTGCCGAATAACAAACGAGGCGCTGGCAACCGACTGGTGGCGATACATCACAATTGAAGGTTTTTTTTTTAGAACAATTGACTGATGATGATGATGATGATACCGCCACCAGTCTCAGCTATTATCCCATCGAGGATTGATAGTAAAGAAATACATACAGTATCGACTAATTCCACATACAAGTTCATACCAATCGCTATCTATCAGATAACAAAGAAAGACGTTAACTCCTCAAGACATAAGCAGGCTCTTTAAGCAAGTGTAGCCCAGATTTTATTATTCAGGTCGCGTCGCGTAAGAAATTCTATGAACCTAAGGGAGCATCGGAATTGGTAGCCTGTGACATAAGAGGTTAAGAAGAGTACGAAGTATGGAGGAGGTACAATTTTATTTTTGATAGCTTTCCGCCCGCGACTTCGTCCGCGTAAAGTTTTTTTTTCCAAAATAAAATTGTGCCTATGTTACTCGTAGATAATGTAGCTTTCGAATGGTGAAAGAATTTTTAAAAACGGTCCAGTAGTTTTTGAGCCTATTCATTACAACCAAACAAACAAAGTTTTTCTCTTTATAATATTATATTTTTGATGTTGCATCTATTTTTTTTCAAGCCACTTACGTGGCAACTAAACTTACTGGGTCCACATTTAGTGTAGCGGTTACCGCAGCCTATGGACACCTGCAACCGTATGCGTGTTCTTTTTGTATCGTGGGGATTGGTCGAAGACTATATAATCTGATACCAAACAGATTAAATAAATTTTAAAAATAAATTTAATAACATAAATTTTATAAAATTGTATAACATAAAAATTTAAAATTTTATAACATCAATTTTATAACATAAATTTTATAAAAGTTTATAACATAAATTTTATTAAATTTTATAAAATAAATAAGGTAGGGCATAGCGAATCTTCGCTCGAATTAAGCTGCCCGTCCGGGGAAGGACCTCCGCCCTATAGAATACCGCAGCCAAATGACCTCCGGGTCGTGTTTCTGCTGGTGAGTAGGGTCTCCGGAGCTCGTGGGGGGTTAGGGTTGGGCCGGCATGGCAGTGGCAACTGACAGGTAACCCAACTGGGTTGGGTTACCTGTCAAGTAACTACTTGCCAGTGGTCACAGCGACTTGGTCTTCTCTTTCGCTTTCCATCAGGCGTAGGGAAGCCATTACGTCGAGCTACTATAAAAAAAAAAAGCATTCTCTACCAGTCATTGGCCCGATCAAAAGCTAGGGGCGTAAGTGTCTAAATGTTTGCCATGGCCGAAATCGGTCGGATATTACCGATATTATAAAATGCGTGTTCCGTTTTCTTTTACGTAACGCAACTCGTAGTGAATGTTACCAATAAGTTGTTCCCACATAAATAATGCAAGGCTTGTCCCCCGCTACTTGAGGACACATTGGATTAACCCGCTTATCAACACTGCTTACGTACTTTCGGTAGAACGAGGGTGAATCACAATTCACATGTTTGTAAAAGTTGGGTTAGCCGCTGTAAAATTGAAACAAAAAGGAATAAAGACTTGTTTCTTGACTTCTCATCGCGATCATATTTCCTACTAATATAATTAGAACTAGCTGTGCCCACGACTTTGTCCGCGTGGAAAGAGTTTCATCCCCTATTTTATCCTTTGAGGGTAGAATTGATCAAAATCCTTTCTTAGCGGATGCCTAGGCCGCTCCCTTACATCCCGAATTTGCACATGGAATGAAACATCCGGAACGCCCCGAGTAAAGCAGCTTTTAAGTTTAGAGTCCAGAAATATTTTCGTCTCCAACATTAGAGAAGTCGTCTCACAACTCTGTCGTCGTCCTTTATATATATAATATATGTATATGTGTATTTTATGTGATCTATTTTTATTATATGTACTTTATAATATCTATTTAAGTATTTTTATCACTGTTTAATTTTATTTTTATCCAACTTTGCAGCACGCTACCTACATCTATTTCTGCTTAGCCCAATGGTTGACTGGTAGAGAATGCCTATGCGGCATTAAGTCCGCCTTTTGTACACTATATTTCATTTGTGCAATAAAGATTGAATAAATAAATAAATAAATAAAAATGGGCAAGTCATGTCTCCAGGCGCTCCGATGGACGAGGGAGTAGGAGGGTGTCGGAATGGATACCTTGTTTTGGTAAATGAAGTGTAGGTCCCCCTCCAACACTGTGGGACGATGCGTTAAGAAAGATGGCTGATCGAGAATAGATCCGATTACCCAAGATCTCTGAGGGATGCCTGCGTTCAGAAGTAGGTAGACAACAATGAGCTGATCGATTGATTATGAACGTGAACACCAGTTATCTCCACTAAAAAGCAATAAAACCAATATATAAATAAATAATCGTCCATTATCCCTCGCTAAATGAAAAATATTTAAATACTTTCGCATTCAATTATGAGAGTTTTCATTATTCATAAATAACTTTAATGTTTAATTTGCAACGTAATTTTCCATTAGCTTGAATATGATAATTAGATAACTGAACTTTGAAATATTAATATGAAACACGTTTCGCTTATTTCACACTTAAATCCCCGTGAGAGCGTGAGATTGTTAATTATAAAGGATTAATTCATTTATTGTGTATTATATCTTTTGATAGATTTGATTTTATGATTATTTGTACCGATAAGCACTGTTCTATGTGTGAAAAGTATTTATTAACCCAATACAGTATAAAACAATCTTAGACCCGGCGCTCATAATGAGCTGCCGTGTCCGGCATCGGCACGACTGTGATATTTTAGGTGGCAAATCCTTCGTTTCTATTATCCTTCGGTGTTATTATGTCCTAAGACATGCCACACAGCGCCACCTAGCCCCAAACTAAGCCGAAGCTTGTACTATTGTGTACTAGACAACTGATAAACTTTCTTAGATACATTTTTGTTTTGTAAATAAATACATATAGATAGAAAACACCCAGATTGTATTGGTACAAACAGACATGTTCATGAACACAAATGTTTGTACTGTGCGGGAATCGAACCCACGACCAAATAAGGTATCGAGCCAGTCAAACGTTATTACTCTAGTTTAGGTTTCTTTGAGTCCCTCAGTGGGGACATTGTATTATGTTATTGCAAAATCATCATTATCATATTCAGCCGTACGAAGTCCACGCGGGGCTTTAAGCGCTCCCATAAGACTTATGAGACGTTCAAGACGGCCGTTTGGAAGATGCTCGTATCCACGCCAAGACTATTAATGACTGCCTACGAATGACGTATCGTTAAAGCAAAATTGATTTTAGAAAGGTGGTCCATCTCTCCCACCTCAAGTTTCCCGGACTCCCCCTACGTTCCTGTTGCATTGGTCACCTTTACTTTCGTAACCGAGCCAAGCAATCATCATCATCATCAGCCTATCACAGTCCACTGTTGGACATAGGCCTCTCCACTTGTTCACCACAGGGAAAACATCTGGAGGATTATACCCATAATCGCCGCGCTGGGCAGGCGGCTTGGCGATCGCTCCGGTGACGCTGCTGCCCGTCATCGGTCTGAGGTATTTAGCTACACCGTCAATTGTGATGGTTATACCGCCACCAGTCGGTTGCCAGCGCCCCGTTTGTTATTTGGCAGGATGCACCACGGGCAGGTGAGGTTGGCTTGGAGCGAAAAGATGATAGGCCGCTCCCTTACATCCCTAAAGGCCAAGCAATAAAGACTTACATTCTGTCAGGTGAAGCTAGAGCCTTCGGGCGGCCATCAATTCGACTTCACACCCGATATACGCCGTTTCTCCTTTTAGTATAACAGACGACGAAACTAAATCAATCACCGCACACTGACAAACGGCTTTAGGAAATTTAGCTGGGTAGAGGCGGTGGATTTGAGCACAGTGTAATAGGGTAACAGTGAGTCTGGGCAAGAAAGATGTGGAGTAAGCTTTCTTAGCTTTTGGTGCCCTTTTTGATTTCTCTTTTTTTATAGTAGCTCGACATAATGGCTTCCATACGCCTGATGGAAAGCGAAAGAGAAGCTCAAGTCGCTGTGACAATTGGCCAGTAACTGGTCAGTTACCTGTCAGTTGCCACTGCCATGCCGGCCCAACCCTGACCCCCCTCGAGCTTCGGAAACCCTACTCACCAGCAGAAACACGACCCAGAGGTCATTTGGCTGCGGTATTCTATAGGGTGGAGGTCCTTCCCCGAACGGGCGGCTCAATTCGAGCGAAGATTCGCTATGCCCTACCTCTTTCCTCTGGCTGACAAATGATTCTTTTTTGAGGACGAGCAAAGCTTAAAATGGTGTATTTGACCACATAAATAATATCAAGTGCTGCTCTGAATCTACATGCCGAAGGGCTCCGTCAAAATTTTCAAATATAATCTATAATTAGGGGGGTATTAGGATGCTCACATTATTTTGGTAAACGAACTGTAGGACGTCCTCTAAAACGGTTGGACGACGACCTGAGAAAGATGACTGGCCGAGAGTGGATGCAGATTGCTCAGCATCGGGATAATTTGCGTTCTCTGGGGGAGGCCTACGTTCAGAAGTAGACGGCATGATGTATCTTTAACTGTACAATAAGGTTTTAATTTAAGTACATTTAAATAGTTTTTATTACATTAAACTAAATGCACACATTTGTAACTAAAACAATGACATGCTTTCGCCATTTGGATTTATTAGATCGATGTCTAGATATTTCCAAATCGATGACTGCTATGGACATGTATCACTGCCTTACCTTTCACTGTGTGTCCCGGTCATCTATAACAATAAGTTCAGGAGACTCACATGAGCCTTTTAGTACAGGATTGGGGAATATTGTTACGGAAAGCGATTTATCACGCGCGATACATCGGCGCTTTATCGATATGGGCGAATGAGGTGGTGCAGGAAATTTGATGAATTGTACGCCGAAAGCTTGTCCTTTGACCGATATTCTTATATGATCACTTCACCTGACTAAATTTTGGTCACGCGCTATTTATAAAAAAAAGGTGCGCCATACGTACTATGGGTACTAGACAACTGATAAACTTATTTAGATATTTTTTTGTGTAGGCAAATTGTACATACAAAACACCCAGAACAATACAAACAGACATAATGTTTGTAATGTGTGGGGATCGAACCCTTGGCTTAGAAGGCAGGGGTCACTACCATTGAGCCAGTCAGTTATTCCCAGGAAAATGCTGCTATACTACGTTTTCTGATATTCCTTTAGTCGACTTCAACACCCACGGGGTAAGATGGGGTGGCCCCATTTCACATTCGGAAACCACACGAACAACCTTATAACCCAGTAATAAGAACTAAAACCAATAGGTATTAAACCATTGATAAACGTAACAGTTGGCAACTGAAGAAAGTCGTTAAAATGCAATTTTTCAGACAACGACCATGACAGGCGGCCGACTCGGCTGTCGATTAGCGATTTATACGACACAGCTCGATCTAACAACTTCACAAGTGAATTCAGCGATATTAATCACCAAGATTAACGTTAGTTCTAGTTTCACTTGCCAATTCTAGTGGGTATTTGGTATCAATTTAATTAATTAAATAAATAAAATAAATATCAGACAACATCACAATATATTGCTCTAATCCCAAAGTAAGTAACTTAAGCACTTGTGTTATGGGATCAGAACAACAAAGGTACCACAAATAAATACTTAAATACAAATTATAAACACCCAGACACGGAATAAACACAAGTATTCATCACACGAATGTTTGTCCCGGGTGGGAAGCGAACCCACGACCCTTGGTTCAGAAGGCAGGGTCACTACCAATTGAGCCACCGAGCCAGTATAATTCTCTTCTTCTCAGTCGTTCACTTTTGACAGAGTGGTCGTGGTCATGGGGAGTCGCCTGCTACTGTGGTTGCCTCTTTCGCGATCCGTCTCCACCGGTCCCTGCAGGTGGCATGGCGAGAACATTCCACCACAGGTGTCCCGGTGACGGACTTGATATTGTCCGTCCAGCATTTAGGCGATCGACCCCGTGGTCTGTTACCGTCGACTCTGCTCTGAATCACCAACTGCTCCATCGAATCAATTAATAACATTCACTAAAACAAACAGAATGCCTGATCAGCAGAATTAGGAATAGTTCCATTCTAGTCAGTGTGGTTTCCGGATTTAGAAGCATCATCATCATCAGCTGATACGGGCTGATGATGATCAACATCATCATCCTGCAACCGTCCACTGCTGGACATACGTTTTTTTTAGAGGAGAATGAAATGTGCACCTTCACGCCGCTTTTCGGGGGAAACGGCGTGGTGTGTGGGACTCACACCTCCCGGTAGGGCACACCCACTAAACCCCCCTGTGTCGTCAGTGGGCAGCGGCTTGCAGGGACTCGGGTAGAGCCGAAGCATACCTACGGCCGCATCCCTGCCTGCCCTGGCCAGCCGCAGATGACAAGCGGCCGGCACTCCTAGTCCGGGGAGGGCAAATACCCCTACCTCCGGTTTCCGGAGAACGAGTGGAAATCTTTTGCCGTGATTTGCCTTAGTTACCACGCTTGGCAGACTGGTTGGTGACCGCAGTAGGTTTTAGATAGATAGATAGATATTCAATTAGAAATTCAAACAATTGACTTAAAACCACGTATAGTAGACATTTTGCTGCACAATAAAGGCGGCCTTATCGCTATAAGCTATCTCTTCCAGACAACCTTAGGGTAGAGGATAGTTACAGAAAAGAGGTTAGGTGAGCTATCAACCGAATTAGAATTTTAAAATCTTAATAGTTTTACCTACATAGGTACACAGTAAAAATACAAGAGAAAACTTGCTTTTTCACCATTGTCTGGCGTATTATATCTTACGATGAAATCGTAATTATAATAGACTTTAACGATACCTTTATAAAAATTCATCCAATAAGTGTTAATGGGCGAAATCCTACAAACCTTTTAATTAAAAACGCATTGAATTCTTTCAACGGACCATTATCCTCAAAAACTCCTTTAAAACTTCCTCGGCCAATAATATTAAGGCACGTTATTACTGAATCTTTAAAGGTCTTAAAAATCCTTGGATTCTCCTCACACCTCATTGGGAAAAAATAATAATCATTTTCCAAGAAACGGAGGGACGGACCAGAATGGTAAAAAATTGGCTATTTTGAAACGTTTCTCGTGCTAATGGTTCCGTATAATTAATTCGGATGCGGTGGTGAAGAGTTTAAGTAATCTTCCGAATGCCTCGATGGCGTGATCGTGGTTACGATTCCTACCCTGAACAAACATTCGTATGATGTTTGGCTGGCCTGTAATATGTAAGGTAAATAACTGATATGTAATTTATGTTACATATCAGTTACTTATTAGTTATTATGTTACTTGTCCGTTGCCGCAGTGACTTGGGCTCATTCACTTTATATGTCAGACCACTGCTCAGCGGCTATAAAAAATCAAATTCATATCGGTCGATAGGGCTACAAAATATCGGTATCGTACGGGATCACAATAGATTTTAGTAAAAGCCCAGACTCCAGACACAAAGAGATAAACAATTTGGATTTTAAAATGACATTGGCATTACGAGGACGGGGCTCATGATTCATGCAAGTCGATGTTACCTACAAATCATTATCATCAGTCATCATACGTCTACAAACGTCCTACTACTGACCATAGCTCTCCCCCAATTTACAATGATCATTTTTGGGGGGAATAAATTTAAATGACAGGAACAAATTATATATAATTTTTTCGATATCTAGAACCCTAAAAATAAATAATCCTATTCGATGAAAGGTGAGGAGAGCGGGGCTAAAAGAAAATTAACAAAGTTTAATGAAAATACTTGGGCCAAGCCGACCCTCCCGTGAAAGGGCCAAACAGGTGTAAAAGTAAACAGATAGATGATAATAATGTCTAATATAATTGTTACGGACCCTTAGGATGGAAAAGTCATGAAATTGTTATCGATATTTTTTTTCTACATAGGCTTTCAATGATGACCATGGTTAGCTTCAGCGGTACTCAGTACAGTCCTGAAGAGTAATTGCAGGTTCGATTTGAATTGGTTTTAAAAAAATATCTATGTAGTAAGTAATCAGTTGTCTAGTTCTCATAGTAAGCTTAGTTTGGAAGTATTGGCGCTGTGTGGTTCAGAGTGTCTTGGTCATTTATATTTAGTAATTCATTGCATGTCGTCTTTCTTCAGATGATTAATACTATGGTCTATGGATCATCATCTCAGCAGCCCGGTCAGTCCACTGCTGGACATAGGCCCCTCTCCTAATGTTCGCCACTTTGTTCGATTTTGGGGCCTCTCGCATCCAGCACTTGCCAGCCGTCCGCGCAAAGCGTCACTCCACCTGGCCTGAGGGCGTCCTACATACGTTTGCCGAGACGCGGTCTCCACTCCAGAACTCGTTTACCCCAACGGTTATCAGTTCTGCGGCTAAAGCTGAGCAGCTCATGGTCTGTGGATAGCGTGGTGTATTTGCGTAGTGTATACGCAATGCGTAGTGTATGTGCACTATAATATCTTTGGGTAAACACGCACTACGAGGACTGTTCGTTGTAGCCAAAATTCAGCAAAGTATTATTACAAAGACCTTTTTAGTACTTACAACCCACCCATAAAGCTGCAGTACTTAAATGTACCTGACGCAAAAAGGTTGCTTAATAAATAAATCTAGACGTTACGGTCTACTGCGAAAGCCCTAGGCATGTTGTAATAAAATTAAATTAAGTGTAAGTAAAAGCACAACTTAGCACAAAGGTACCTTCCAAGATTAACCTTAAAGGTTCAAGGTCATACGGTTACCGTAATTTAATTCACGCCACAATTTACGGTGTAACGGTGGCCGAGATCTGAGCCGATTAACACACTGCTATACACCATCCATTCTGCCGAATAACAAACTAGGCGCTGGAACCGACTGGTGGCGGTATAACCATCGCATT
The DNA here is from genome assembly GCA_031163375.1 of Conogethes punctiferalis. NCBI lineage: Eukaryota > Metazoa > Arthropoda > Insecta > Lepidoptera > Crambidae > Conogethes > Conogethes punctiferalis. The sequence goes on along the minus strand of CM062096.1, from coordinate 10,655,735 downwards.
TGAAGGCGTAGCTAAATAGTACGGACCGATGACGGGCAGCAGTGTCAGCCGCGCGAAAAGCTACTTAGATGTTAATCTTCAGGACGTCATCAGTCGTGCTTTGCTGTTGTTAATATTCCCTTATCCCTTCACTAAATGAGCATAAAAGATAATAAGTGCTTCGAAACCCAGTAACAAAGTCCCAGTAAGAAAACTGTAAAATGTTGCTTTTTTGAGTTGTGACGTAAAAAAAGAAATATAAAACTGGGGTAAATGAGTTTGTTCCGAAATTGTGTAAGTTAAGAGTTTGTTTTAACTCTCCCTCTACAGGTATTGCATAATATTTATTACTAGCTGTGCCAGCGGGATCACGCGCGTGGAAATCGGGTTTCAAAAATAACGGACTTCCATAAAATGGTGTCAAAATTTTAAATTAGACCCTCTTGCAACACATTCGTAAATTAGTTTCTGCTTAGCCCAATGGTACCTGAAGAATGCTATTTTAAGGTGCAATACAGATTCAAATACCTGATGGTGAAACCGCATCCAACTCCATGAAGTAACTTTTTGCGTGATGCGCACTCAAACTAAGACTTAAAAAATCTCCCGTTTCCCGACACGTCCCGTCACTGCTCTGCTCCTATTAATTGTAGTGTGATGAAAAGTATTCTATAACCTACCCAGGAAGAAGAAAAATAAATGAATCAAGTTTGGTTAAAATCCATCCAGTAGTTTTTGTTTCTATAACGAACATACGAATGAATGAATGTAGTATAAATTAACTGGATCGGTGGCTCAATTGGTAGTGACCCCTGCCTTCTGAACCAAGAGTCGTGGGTTCGATCCTCACCCGGGACAAACATTCGTGTGATAAACACTTGTTTTTGTTTCGTGTCTGGGTGTTTATATTCGTATTTAAGTATATATTTGTGGTACCTTCGTTGTTCAGATACCCATAACACAAGTGCTTAAGCTACTTACTTTGGGATCGGAGCAATGTATGTGATGTTGTCTGATATTTATATTAAATAGATAGAGGGAGACTTTATCGAGAGGGAGAGATGAACCACCTTTCAAAAATCAATTTAAATTTTGCTCTAACGGTACGTCAAGACGGTCATTGGTAGACCGCATTTATAGACTTACCGCCTAATGGAAAGTGAGAGAGAAGCCCAAGTCGGCAACAGGCAGTAGTCCAGTCAGTTGTCACCGCCATGCCGGCCCGGAAGATGCTTCTTCACGCCAATTCAATTATTACTTTGTTTTGTTTGTAGTACCTATGTTTTTCTGTGTCTAATGTGATAAACAGTAGGTATCTATCTATCTAAACTCAATTTTGGTCGGTACATGGACGTTATTAATGCCTGTAGGAAACACGGTTACTCGAACGGTTGCCTCGTAAGATGTATCAACAATAGTGATGTGACACCAAACTGTCGATGAAATTCTTTTATCGACAGAAGCTGGTTTACCTGGGTACAAATAATACCGACTGCGATTAACCCGCCTACCAAGTGTTGTGACTACGGCAAATCTTCGAAGTTACAATTATCATCGCGGGAGGCCTATGTCCAGCAGTGGCCGTTTGCAGGCTGATGATGATGATGAATACCGAACAGACAACATCACAATACATAATGTAGCATTTCAATCCCTTGTGTACATAGACATACGTACTTGTGTTGAGTTTCCTCAGAAGCAGGGCTATAGATAAACTGGGATTGGATAAACTGATGCTAACTAAAATTGACCAATGATATTGCTCAAATCACACATGTCAAATCTATCCCGTTTCAGCGGATCGTCAGGTTCACGCAGCCCCATTCCTGTAGAAATCCCATGCCTAAACCAATTGTGTATTCCATGTTCCGTGGGGATTGAACCTATAACCCCGGTTAAGAAGGTCCGAATTTTCAAATGAGCCACTGCGCTATGTATGAGTTATATGTCGCTTCAAAATGGATGGGTTGTGAGGAATATCTCACGACGTTCGAGATCACTCACCACAAAAATGCTATCTATTTTATTTATACTAAACATAACAATTTTACGTTTTAATGTTTTGTTTTGATAACAAATCATTGTTAAATTTTAAAATTAAGAGCACAATGATGTTTGTCGTAAGAAAAGTTTTGTTAACGACTCCTAATTTCGGTGATTAAAACAGCAACTTTTGTAACCACATAATGCGATAAACGTTAAGATTATGATTTAATGGACCTCGGGTTTAAAAGCGAAATCTAAAGATGTTATGATGTTACAATATTAACAATAGAATTATGATAAATCTTAAAAGGTCTTGTATCACTGATAACACAAACATTTCCTTTCCATCAGGCGTAGGGAAGCCTAATGGCTTTTTATATGTTGATATAATTGTCAACATATAAAAAGAAATTAAAAAAATACACCATCGACAAAGGTCATCCGATTAGTAAGCTGAAATAGCATCACATAGATAAAATATATTCTCATTGCACAATAAATATCACTATTACTTGACAAAACTATTACGGTTAGATAATAAATATTGTACTACAATGTAGGCCATCTAGTCGCTAAGAGCGATTTCTTCCACACAACCTTCAGAGAACATAATAAGCTGAAGAGAGGCAAGGGAAGGAGCATCAGTCGAGTAAATGTTTCAGAAAGTTACATGAATAAATATAAAAAAAAAATTATATAATTTGATTTGATTTGAGTTTTATTATCATTCGTGGATTCCTTGAGGACTCTTCCCACGCAGCTTCATCCCTTTCTAGCCGTCATCTGTCAATGATTATGAAATGTATATCGAATGCATATCGACAGACAGACAGATCAAGTGGTCCTGCACTAGATATTATGAGACGTGTTCGAAGATTGGCCTGGGGGCTATTCGGAGAGTATGCGTAGCAGGGCACAGTATATTAAAACAAAACAGTATGGCTGGGTTACTATGTATCTTGTGTTGTATGTAATTTTATACCCCTCGTTTCCAACCTCGAAATAGCGTCACTAGGAAATCAGAACAAGTAAGCTACTTAAATAGATTAATAACAAAAATAACTGCACAGAAAAAAAAACAACATGATATTAACACTTTTCATCATCATCATCATCAGCCTATTGTAGTGCACTGCTGGACATAGGCCTCACCAGTTGTTCGCCACTTACGGCAAACATCTAGAGAATATACCCATAATCGCCACGCTGGGTTGGCGATCGCAGGGCGTAGCTTCTCGCTCCGGTGACGCTGCTGCCCGTCATCGGTCTGTGGTATTTATCTACGCCTTCAATTGTGATGGTTATACCGCCACCAGTCGGTTGCTAGCGCCTCGTTTGTTATTCTGCAGGATGCACCACGTGCAGGTAAGGTTGGCTTGGAGCGAAAACATGATGGGTCGCTCCCTTACATCCCAACACTTTTCACTTTGCATCAAATTCATCTTTGGCCTATTATGGCAAATATCTATCTCAACAATAAAGGTACTCAAACGTATCTAATATCTTTTATGTTGACTGTAAACAAAACTATTACAACTGATGACACTAAATGGAAATTTGGATTTCAATCAATCAATCAACAGCCTTGGTCCGTCTACTGCTGAACGTAGGCATCCTTTAATTCGCGCCACATTTCTCTATCCCGGGCTTCCCCCATCCGGCAACTGCTAGCAGTTCTTCTAAGGTCATCCGTCCAGCGGGTTGCTTGGCCTCCTACACTACGTTTGCATAAACACGGTGTCCACGACAAGATTCGTTTGCTCCACCTATTGTCGGTTCTTCGGCAGACATGACTTTTACCAGCCCACTGCCACTTCAGCGTACTAATCATTCGGGCTATGTCGGTAACTTTCGGTAATTTTGATTTACTGTCATTTGTTTCACTGCACCAGTATCAGTTTCAGCTATACATACGTGTTATGTACACACCGGTTCATCGCCTTCAATTTGAGTTATGACTCAACCTAAGGCATTAGGATCCTTACATAGATTAGGGAGTGGTCAGGTTAAGTTGGGCATCTAAGTTAAGTAACGATTTATGTATCGCTTTGTACGGAAATGGGCGGTTAGTTTACAATGGTTCTGTAAAGCTGGTTTTGTGTCTGATTTCGTACTGGGGTTGTATATACGATTGATGGGAATTAGAAAAGTAAAGGAATGAGTAGGTAAGTGGTTGTCTGAATATCAAGACACGCGAGAGCGTGTCAGCCAAGTACCAGTGCTACAATCCATACAATATCAGACAACATCACATACATTGCTCCGATCCCAAAGTAAGTAGCTTAAGCACTTGTGTTATAGGTATCAGAACAACGAAGGTACCACAAATAAATCGACGGTCCCTACGAATAAGCGGATAAGTCTAAAACTAAGGTTTACAGGAGAGCGAAATGAAAGTTCAAATCGCTCTAGAAATAAAAATACTTTCAACTTTGAACATATTGTTTGCGTAATGTGTTATTATAGTTAGACATTTTTTAAATGTTTTTAAAGATATTAAATTTATGTACATTTTCTATAAAAAACAGACAGATGACCGTTTTTACACCGTTATTGAAATAAAGCCACATCGGACAAATCTTAGATAACCGTTTGTACGTAGGAAGAAAGAATGCAATTTTTTATGGTAAAATGCTAGTATTACTTGTATAAAAAGAAACATATAATTATTTGTTTACAATGGTACCTTAAACATCTCTAGATCTTTAAGCAATAATATAAAAAATAAATTAATGAAGACATATCTCTTTATACTTGGTTTTACTTCATCCGGTCGGAAGAACAATTCCTTGCAATGTAAAAACAGTCATGTCTTCTATTATGAATATTAATCGGGTTTATTTTGATAATTAAACAAGTTTTGTGTATCTTGAATAAAATATTAATTTAACGGTAATCGTCTTCTACAAAAGACTATTGTTTCTTTACGTATACTATTGAAAATTATATTTTTTTTTGGCAACAACTTAATTATAGTGGCTTAACAATCTAAATAATAGTATCTAATATAGTTTATTGGATATTATTTTATATATATATTATAATTTTTTAATTATTATAATCACAGCTTTATTCAGACTGATTCATTGTTATGAATTATTATTTGTACAATAGGAAATGAATTAATACAAAATTAACAATTTTTATTACAACAAGTAACTCAATAGGGATGTTTCCAGGGTCAAAATAATTACATTATATTAGTCCGCATTTTAGAATAAAAAAATATATTGGACACGTATTTTTCCTTTTTTTATTTAAACAAAAAATAACAAAGATACAAGGCATCCAAATTTAGGAGTGAGGGTCTTTGACGTCACTCAGTGGCGAAAAAACTCCCACTCTTTGACGGGTTAGATCTTTGTCGTTTTTGGTCTAATTTAGAAATGAAAAAATACGTGTGTTTTATTTTTTAACAATCGACGGACGGACTAATTATAATTTTTACAGAAAAAGTCTTATAGAAATAGTGATACTTTTTTGGAATAATCATTGTATCGCAAACTCTAATCAAGTCTTTGTATTTTACTTCAGCAATTGGAAGTGGCCCTTTGTACAACTTCTCCAGTATTATTTCTTGCTCTTTCTTTTTTCTCCCTCTTGTCAGTTTCAAATTATTTCCACAGTCTGATTTCCTGTAATTATCTTTAAGAAAATCGTATGTCAATTCAATAATATATGGATGTATCTCTTGAATTTTTACTTCTTTAATTTTATTCCGCAATATTTTATCTGAAGTTGTATCTTTAAGCCGGTTCTTAGAAAGTAGCCAAGTTTTGAAATCGAAAACGAAGTTTTGGTCTACTTCTACGAACCCTTTTTCTTTGCGGTGTTGATGAACCAGACATTTCACTAGAACCTAACGGGCTTGTTCCTAAAGAAGTATCAGATATGAAAACATTACAATCGCTTAAAAAATCAGAATAATTATTATCACTGCCTCCAAAAACCGTATAAGGGATAGGTATTGGTGTAGGAGCAAAATAATGAGAATATATCAAATTTTAGTTAGTCATAAAATGTAAAATTTTATCATTTGCAATTTCACCGACTGTCTCAATTATATAATTTAAATCGGTCTGCGATAGTATATCAAATGTATTATTTTTTTTCTATATCACTATGTATTTCGGGAGCTTATCTAACGCTATCAGCAACTTCTAAAGCCTGGTCTTCATAGTCCAGCGACATATCCTTCTCCATGTGCATGTATCTCTAAAAAATAAAAAGTTTATAAGACAAACAATGAATTTAAACAGCATAAATATTTGACATCTTCAAAAACATTACCTGCCCCTGAACTAGTCGGTGGAATAGTGGTCAATATTATTATTATTATTTAAATTGAAAGACTTATTTATTGACTTACATTATAATTTAACTTGCAAGTATAGAACAAAGAAAAAAGATATTTGTACCACAAATATTATTTATGGGTGGGATTCCAACTTTTGTAAGTTAGTGCACCCATAGCACACAAAACAGGACTATTATTAATTGCACCAACGGGCCAGACAACAAAAACAGTTACGAGTAAATGATAACAAATCCGTAAAACTATAATTATGTTAAGACGTATATACAGACATGTACCTCATGACTGGATATACTTCTATAAAAATATTTTTTTTTATTTTCTTTGTACAATTGACTTATATTTAAAAAATATAGCGAATAATTATTAATTAGTTCGTAAAAAAAGGAAATTAATTTAACACAGTATAAGAAGACATGTCTGATATGACTGTTTCTTCTTTGATATCTCAGTCTTATAGGTTAGTAGAACTCTTAACTCAATTTTGTAATTATTTATAGCACTAAATATACTAATAAAAATCGTCACTTACGTTCATTAACTTCGTCGATATAATTAATTAATTCCTGTGCTTCCGAAACGCTTAAAACATTATGTCTGGAGATTGCAATATCCACCAACAATTTGGATCTATTGTTATTCATGTTAATAATAGAATAGTAATAGTTAGAACACTTATAACCATATAATATATCTCTATACTGTATATCAAAAATAATTTCGTCGCGCGAACACGTATCAACACGTCTCTGCCGGGGAATCTCCCGTAAATGACGTTAAGTTTGACATGACCGCGTTTGCACCGATCGGCGCGCATTTTAAAACGTAGTACAAAATGACAAGTATACATATCCGCGTCTACGGCACCAATTCCATAAAATTATAATACTTGTTCTCATATACGGTATGTGTATGTAGTAAAATACATACAATTTTTAAAAAAATCATGTATTGATATGAGCGTATGGACAATCTAAAGCCATATATGTAATAAAAAAAATTGGCCATTTTCGACATGACCTTTTATACGTAGGGACCGTCGAAATACTTAAATACAAATATAAACACCCAGACACGGAACAAACACAAGTGTTCATCACACGAATGTTTGTCCCGGGTGGGAATCGAACCCACGACCCTTGGCTCAGAAGGCAGGGGTCACTACCAATTGAGCCACCGAGCCAGTCAATATTAAAGATTTGCGAATTCCTTCTTGCCGTGAATAGGGACAATTTGAAATTTTTAGCCAGCTAATGTCTTTTCAGAATGTCACAACTTGGAAATTTCTGAACGTTACAGCTGAGAGACCCCAGAACACCCAGACCCGAAACAGTTCACCCGATCCGCCGCCTACCAAACGTTGAATAGTAGAAAATGCTTATAAGGCGTTAAGTTCGTCTTTTGTAGACTAAACTTGTGCAATACAGACTAAGCACATAAATAAATCAGATCCTGCCTCAATTATTTCCGTGATAAGTATTTTAAAGAGACGAGGAATTAATTATATACTCCACAAACCTTTCAATTACAATTCATAATTGTTTACTATATCTATACTTTTTTAATTCTTCATCATCTTCATCATCAGCCCGTATCAGTCCACTGCTGGACATAGGCCTCTCCTAATTTTCGCCACCTAGGTCGATTTTAATTAATTGCATATTAAAAGATAAACGTTGAACGAAAAAATAGTCAAGTCCTAATTGAAAAAACATACCTAACTACATTTTCAATAGAAATTTCATCATCAATTCGACTCGTAAAAGCGGAGGGAGCAATTATTCGATTCCAATTTCCAATTCAAAATATCTGTTGTCATCCTGATGGCGCGTGAGTGCGATCCTAATGACATCCATTCTTCTAAGGGCGAACGAATACGGGGCGATTAAATGTCCGTGCGACGACCGAGAACACAGATCACCGCCCATCTCTTGCGCGTAGGAGTCGTAAGAATGGACTTTCTTTTGTACCTATCTACCACAGGCACACAACGTCATCTAGTGCCAAGTTAAGCTGAAGCTTGTACTATGGGTACTAGACAATTGATAAACTAATTTTTTCTTTTATATTTCACTCTCTCTCTTATTTTATCTGCAATCAATTTTCTTTCACTACTTATGAGCATTACAACAGATAAACTTACGTAGATAAAATTTTTATTGGACGTACAATATACAAATCATAGCAAAAATCCAGACTAATACAAACAGACATGTTCATGCAAATAAATGTTCGTAAGTGACTACTGTTTCAGAGGTTCATTAACATTGAACCAAACTTCTTTAGGCTGCAGCTTTTCAGCAGGTGGTAAGGTTTACCCGCCTGTCTAGCGTATACGCCGTACGCACTCGGCAAAACCAAGTCAGAGCTACCTACACGACTTGCATAGTGGTGGCAACTGATCATTGGCTGATTTCGTTACTCACCTCCTAATCAAATTTGTCTTGGCTTGGTAAGCATACACCTGGCTACTGAATACTAATATAGACTGATGATTATACCGATCAATTAAGCCTACATCAAAGGGATAATATATCTAAACAACCGAACACTGCGGTCCTACTTTACTATAGTTTTGCCCAAACCGCCCCGCATGTGGTTCGCCTAAAGGTACAACATTAGCGTTTATTTGAGCTGCGAATTAACAACACCTGTTGAGCGGGAGCCCACCCGAACTCTTGATAATTTGTTTATTTAATGTAGATTGCATCCCTTTCACAAATTTGTTCTGGAAATGAAGTTCTTTGTGAACGAAATCGCCTATGTTTGTGGAGGTTTGGAGGTGATACGGTAGTAAAATTGTGTTGTTACATTGGGCGTTTGGCGGAGATAACATTTATAGCTAGGCTTAAATGCTGAGATTTTTTTTTATAATAGCACGTCAAAATGACTGCGTCCTGCCTGATGTTAAGCAAACAACGAAGTCCAAAAAGTGTAAGCGATCCTCGTCACACATGGTTAGTGCAACGCGGATCGATCACACTATGACGGCCTGCATAAGTGCCGCTTCACGCCCCGTTTAAAAGACCCAAGACTATAAGAGGAAGGGAACACGTGTGCTGGAAGAGAGTTCCACAGCCTAATTGTACGACAAAAGTAAGATTTACTGTGCTTTATAGTACGAGAGCCAATTGACTGCACAGTATTTTTGTGACAATATTTGTGAGATAGCATTTATAATGCTAGGGCTGGATTTAAACGATTTAAATAAACGAATAAACAAAAAAAAATATGCATATTCCAATCCCCTCCTCATATTCCCTAGCAAGTAAAGATGACACGTGAACACTCGAGTGACGACACTCGAATTGGGACTGACCGATAATCCGGAGACTGTCAAATCAATTCTGCGGTCGAAAGCGGCGGTGTCAACGCGAATCCCAATCGCGAATTGTACGAAATTGATTTCGAAATAGGTCTATTGAAGATTTTATGAGGGCGGTGTAATGAGTTTCGAGTTGTGATTGAAGTTTTGTGTGAAGTTTATGAGCTTTTGAATGCACTATTAACGCTTTTTGTTCATTAAAGTTTTCCTTTGTTCGTAAACGTTAAGCATTATTATAGAACTAACTGCAGTACGCAGTTTTGTCCGAGTGGATGATAATATAATCACACAACATCACATACATTGCTCCAATCGCAATGTAAGTAGCTTAAGCACTTGTGTTATGGGTATCAGAACCACGAAGGTACCACAAATATATACTTAAATACAAATTTAAACACTCAGATACGAAACAAACACAATTTTATTGTTCATCACACGATTGTGTGTCCCGAGTGGGAATCGAACCCACGACTCTTGGTTCAGAAGGCTGGGGTCAAAAATCAGATAATGATAATATCCTATCTGATAATCTAATGTATGAGCTATATGACTGGCTCGATGGCTTATTTGGTAGTAACCTCAGTCTTCTGAGCCAAGGGTCGTGGGTTCCATCCTCGCACAGTACAAACATTATTTTGTGTTTATGTAGGTAGGTGTTCTCTATGTATGTATTTATTTATAAAAAAAAAGTGTCTAAGTAAGTTTATCAGTTGTCTAGTACTCTTAGCACAAGCTTCGGCTTAGTTTGGGGCTAGATGGTGCTGTGTGGGTCAGCGTGGCATGTCTTCGGGTATTATGTATTACCATAATTATATGTACCTAGTTTAATTCAAAACTTTTTAGTAGTGTTGTGTTGGTCCGTGCCACCGTCGTCTGGATGGTATACGGATGACAAACGCTGTCCAGCACGTGTTGTTAGGGAGTGGAAAGGAGAGGATGGGATGAGTTGGAATAATTCTTCGGAGCATTCTCCATTGAAAGACGATAGAGAAGACTAAGACTGGCAATGTCTCCAGCTAGTTGAAGAGGTTTGAGGGTCTTAGTCGCCGCTTGATCCCCAACAATACCGATAGCACGTCGCTGCAACCTGTCGAGAGCCTCCAACAGTAGGGTTTCCAATCTCGGTATACCGAGATCTCGGTATTGCGGGATCCCGCGTCATTTTCAAATCCCGCGCGACGCGGGATTACGGATGCGGGATCCGCGGGATTTGCGGGACTAAAAACAAGCGTGCATACGATCTCCCGCGAGCGCAATCGCTCGGTGACTGGCGGCCGGGGGGTCAATGGGAAAATATCTTACCTATAAAAAGCCTTAAAAGGTATACCGCCGACAAGTGTGGAAGTCGAAAGGGCTTTTTCTGCTGGCTATATTGCCTCTAAAATACGCAGTAGATTGGCGGACGACAGTTTAGATATGTTGTGTTTCCTTCGCAAACATTTTCAACTGAAAGCTGACAAACATAATAATTAAAGTAACATATCAATTTTCATTTCTTTTGCTGGTTTGTCTATTTCTTGAAGAAGATACTTAGTCTTTTCTTCACTATTTGTTACTATTTTTTAAATTTGATTGATCTCATACTAATAGTAATACGTATATAAATGTCGAGTTAGTTGATTATTACATAATGTAATTTACTGTAGTGTGTGTACGACATACGTGTGCACACACGCATCTCTCTTCATATATATATATAAACATGTGTAATGCCTAATAAAGGGACACATTAGTATTTGATCGCATTCAGTATTTTATTTAGCCCGAACCACCACATTGCATTACATTGTTTTTTGGAATAAATAAAAGGTGTAATAATATAAATACCTACTTAAATAAATGTGGAGTTATTTGATCAATTCGTTGTTTTTTGTGATAACTAAACGGTGTAATTTGATTGATCTCATACTAATAGTAATCCGTAAATAAATGTGGAGTTTCTTGATTAATTCATTGTTTTATTTGCCTCATATAAATATGAATATTTTCAATATGCGGGATCCCGCAAATACCGAGATCCCGCGGGATTGAAAATTCGTAGTCCCGCAAATACCGAGATTGAATTCAGGCTGCGGGATTGGAAGCCCTATCCAACAGGTACTTAGCAGAACCGTGATAACGGACGAACCTGTGCCTTATACAAGACACAGATCTGTACCGGAGTAAAAAAAACCTATATCTACATAATAATATTTATTTTCTTACCTTATAATATGTTCTCTGAAGAGTCAAAATGACGATCCTGAAACAAAAGATTTTTAAAATTTACATAGGATATTTTGTTTAATGCATTATGGTCATTATCATTACATCTTTGCAAATACCTCGGTGGCTCATTCGTGGTACATCGCAAAGACAGGCTCGGTGACTCATTTGGTAGTGACCTCTGCCCTCTGAGCCAAGGGTCGTGGGTTCGATTCCCGCACAGTACAAACATTTGTGTTCATGAACATGTCTGTTTGTATTGGTCTGGGTGTTTTCTATGTATAATATGTATTTATTTACAAAAAAAAGTATATAAGTAAGTTTATCAGTTGTCTAGTACCCATAGTACAAGCTTCGGCTTAGTTTGGGGCTAGGTGGCGCTGTGTGGCCCAGTGTGGCATGTCTTGGGTTATTTATTTATTTACCTATAAAATCTTTACAAATACCTATAAAATTAGAATATTAAAAATGAATTTAAAAGCACCCTAGTACATGTCATGTCATGTGTACATAAAAAACTATTCTATTCTATTCTATTCATGGCAGGTATTGGCGAGGCTTGAACTTCCCACCTTATGTCACCGTCTAAGCCACTAAGCCGTCGAGACGAAAATATCCCACCAAAAAGAAAAACATTTACCCAAAAAAAAAACCGTCGTTTCACACAAAAATACAGGGCAAATGTACTTAACAACGTCACATTGGAGAAACGTTTAATACTTTATACAGGGAGTTAGTGAAAAGAGACGACATTACGTACGGGGTCATTTATCAAGGCGACAGATCATCCCCCGCTGGGGTGACCAGGCGACGCCATTTATCAGCCTGTATCTGTCCGCCGCAGGACTTCTTAGGTCTATGGTAAGGACTTAATCTTGGATTTCTCAAGCGTAGAAACGAAGTCATAAATAAGTACTGTGTAGCAGTACTGTGTGTATAAGTTATTTATCTTATAACTAATATTATAAGCTGAAGAGTTTGTTTGTTTGAACGCGCTAATCTCAGGAACTACTGGTCCGAATTGAAAAATCTTTTTGTGTTGAATAGACCATTTATCGAGGAAGGCTTTAGGCTATATAACATCACGCTGCAACTATTAGGAGCGAAGAAATAATGGAAAATGTAAAATAAAAACGGGGAAAAAATAACTATTCCACGCGGACGAAGTCGCGAGCACAGCTAGTAAGTAATAAAGCTGTACTGTTTTTAATATATTTGCCTCTTTTTGTGACTGTGTTAGTGTTGTGATACAATACTGCAAATATTTATATTTTTATAGTAATACAATATGTTAGCTTCCTCTGGCCCAAATCGAAAGAGAAGCATTCTTTATTGCAGTAAAAACAAAAGAATACTGGAAAAGCTTACAGTTACATTTGTGATATGGACAAATAAAACGATTAACAATGGAAGTAAAATCCGTGAAACAATTAACTCTTTGGTATAGAGTAGACAATAACAACATCAGCCTATTGCAGTCCACTGCTGGACATAGGCCTCTCCAGCTGTTTGCCACTTAGGGCAAGCATCTGGAGGATATACTTATAATCGCCACGCTGGGCAGGCGAGTTGGCGATCGCAGGGCGTAGCCTCTTGATCCGGTGACGCTGCTGCCCGTCATCGGTCTGTGATATTTTGCTACGCTTTCTATCGTGATGGCTATATCGCCTCCAATCGGTTTGCCAGAGCCTCGTTTGTTGTTCGGCAGGATGCACCACGAGCAGGTAAGGATGGCTTGGAGCGAAAAGGTGATAGTCGCTCCCTTACATCCCGGTATCCCGGTTTCTCGGTATTCTGTTTACTCCGACGACTTTTCATTTGCCGTTTTTTATTTTCCGGGAGTTGATCAACTTGGAATTGATTAACTTACGAGTCCCGTTATTTTCCGGTGACATATTATAGGAATCTTCTTTTCTCCATAATGTATGGTCGCCCTATCAGTGGTTCTTAGCGGGTAATGACAAATGTCTCGGTCAGGTAGACGCGGCCGACGCCGAACGTCGCTTAACCGACAAACGACCGCTAATGGTAAGGGTCCTGGCGAATTCAATACGACTGGACGTGCCTTGTGCTACGACTAAAAGTGGTGACTTTTTAAGTTAGCACATAAATCAAAGAAGAACTCAAACACACAGAGAGAAAGAGAGGTAGGGCATAGCGAATCTTCGCTCGAATTGAGCCGCCCGTCCGGGGAAGGACCTCTACCCTATAAAACACCGCAGCCAAATGACCTCCGGGTCGTGTTTCTGCCGATGTGTAGGGTTTTCGGAGCTCGTGGGGAGTTAGGTTAAGTTACTTGCCCGTTGTCACAGCGACTTGGGCCTCTCTTTCGCTTTCCATCAGGCAAAGGGAAGCCATTATATCGAGCTACTATAAAAAACACAGTAAAGTACCAGAATTCCAAAAAGTATTGTAATGTAGTAATCGGTCAAAGTGGGGAACAATTGGAGAAGCATTATGTCCAGCAGTGGGCTGCGAGTGGGTCAGGGCTGGATCTACCTAAGGGGTGTTTGCCCATTTCTGGTTAGAAAAACCAAATGACTTGTTCATTCATTTTAAAATCAAAACTTTGAACGAGTCTAGAGTTTTTTTTTTTTTATAAGAAGAGCTTTCAGGATGACCTCACTCCACCTGATGGAAAGCGGTCGTGAGGTCCAAAAGTTAGGTCGACAGGCACAATAGAGCCCATTGCGCCTGTCGCCCTCACCCTGAAGGCCCACTGAGATGCCGTTTCACGCCCCGCCTAAAGAACCCAGGATTGTAAGAGGAAGGAAAACATGAGCTGGAAGGGCATTCCATGACTTAATGACAACGCTTGATTTGTTTTGATTTGATTCTAAGTGACATTTGCCACCTCTAATCCAACAAATCAGTGAAAAACTTACCCCAGAACCTTTCCCGTAGACATACGACGTATTTATTCATCAATTTTCTATTTCGGTAACATACAACGACGAGTTTGGTTCCGAATACGAATGGCGTCGAAGCGTACGGACTAAAGCAAGTGATTTATGAAAGGGCCGATGATATCTGTGACTCTGTGACGAGGGGGAATGGGCACGTTCGATGCGATGAGAAATGGCCACAGCTCAATCTACGGGCGATAGATTCTGGAGATATGATTTTCGGAGTAAAAAGTAAAGTGATAAATGGAATATATGTAGGGATGTAAGGGAGCGGCCTATCATCTTTTCGCTCCAAGCCAACCTCACCTGCCCGTGGTGCATCCTGCCGAATAACAAACAAGGCGCTGGCAACCGACTGGTGGCGGTAAAACCATCACAATTGAAGGCGTAGCTAAATACTAAAGACCGGTGACGGGCAGCAGCGTCACCGGAGCAAGAAACTACGCCCTGCGATCGCCAACCCGCCTGCCCAGCGTGGCGATTATAGGTATATCCTCCAGATGTTTGCTCTAAGCGGCGAACACCTGGAGAGGCCTATGTCCAGCAGTGGACTGTAATAGGCTGATGATGATGATGATGTAGATAACATGACATACATTGCTCCGAACCTAAATAAGAAGCTTGAGCACTTGTGTTATGGGTATCAGGACAACGAAGACACCACAACTGTGCACGTAAATACAAACATTTTTCTAAACTACTTTTATAAAGAGGAAATATTTATTTGTTTGTTTGACACGAATAGGCTCCGAAACTACTGGACCGATTTGAATAATTCTTTATTCAGATTAGTAGTATAAAAGCTACCCCATCTCCGCTGAACATAGGCTATATTATATTTTTCAAAAAGTTAGGGATCCCCGCTAAAACTCGAATAATGTAACCCAAAATTACCAAAAAGTTTTCAATTCCTGCCCTGTGGCGAACAACTGGAGAGGCCTATGTCCAGCAGTGGACTGTGATAGGCTGATGATGATACCTATGTATCATCATCAGTTCTGTTTGTTATTGGTCTGGGTGTTTACTACTATTAGTAAACACCCAGACCAATAACAAACAGACATGTTCATAAACACGAATGTTTGTTCCGGGCGAGAACCCACGGCCTTTGGCTCGGAAGGCAGAGGTCACTACCAAATGAGCCATCGAGCCAGTCAAATAAAAATGTTTATAATATCACAAACCAAACTCCTTCGATTTATATCCCAGCAAGTTTCACGATCCCATTTCCTTCTCTCCCCGGTATCACACATAACTAACTAGGAATATTCCCAACTCAAGTTTTCCCTAGGGACGAAAAATCGAATGAGCTAGGTAATGCTTATCGGCGCGACCCAGTAACTGACAAAGGCTTCGTCTGCCTTCACCGTTTTATGAGGAAATCACTTCAATCACTTTGAAGACCAGAGTTTTCTCCGAGATTTTTAAAGACTGGATTTATTTAAATGGGAAGATTTTAAGATATTGTATGGGTAAAGATTTTGATGAAGGGTATAACTGCGCGGGATGTAAGGGAGCGACCTATCATCTTTTCGCTCCAAGCCAACCTCACCTACCCGTGGTGCATCCTGCCAAATAACAAACGAGGCACTGGCACCCGATTGGTGGCGGTATAACCATCACAATTGAAGGCGTAGCTAAATACCATGGCATAGCTAATGATGAAGAGCTGTGTCAAAAATACCTACCTAAGCATTTAAAGGTGGGTATCCATTACGTTCGTGAAACCTTTGCACTCCGCGCTCCTGTAGCCACTCCACATAGTAGATACGTTCGCGATCCCGGAGCGTGCAACACTGCGCGCTCCGCACTCTGCGTTCCATCCAGTGGCGGTAACTTGATTACAAAAGGTTCGCGAACATAATGGATATGTCACCGGAAAATAGCAAGAATCGTAAGTTGATCAATTTCCTAGGTAGTTGATTAACTTTCGGAATATAACAAACGGTAGTTGAAATGTATTATTTAACGCAATGGATTTCAGTTAATTGATCAATTTACGGTAGCCTGACAGTCATTTAATAATTTACGATTTTGACACAAGTAAAATCGTCCTCAAATGGGCCAATCGTTGCTCAATGTACTATTTAACGGTGCATTATTACCCGTAACTTAATACACTGTTCCCTGATTGGTTGCCGGGATAACGCCACGTGAGCCATTGAACCAATCAACGTTCATCGGATGATTTTACGGCAAGACCCCGTAAAATGATCAATTTACTAAAATACATACGTTAAATAATACATTTCAACTGCCGTTTATTATTTTCCGGAAGTTAATCAACTACCTAGGAAATTGATCAACTTACGATTCTTGCTATTTTCCGGTGACAGATACCCACATAACAGCTAATACCGATCATCACACGAAAGTTTATCCTCGTGCAAATAGATATAAAGTTCAATTTATATCTTTCCAGTTCACTCCACATTAAGTTGTGAGCGATGTCCCATTTATTTTCTCTCGTCCGATATCTCATACGAGTGTAAATGTACCCTCCTGGGGCAAAAATTGTATAAGCTGCCTCTTATCGCCTCGCCCCAGTAAGCAACAATAGCCGCTTGCATTGAGATCGAGTCAGTTCGAACATTTATTCGACCTGAGAGGAGCTGACAATTTTAATATGTATCTACCAATCGTTTTTCGATGAAATGGAAGTTCTGATAACTAACGATTTAAAGTTCTTTCTTCTTAAATAAAACTATTATTTCAAATCCGTCAGTCCGTTTGCTTTCCGGACTTAGAGTAGATCCCCATCTCATTCTGTGTGTGTCGTTAAAGATGACCAAGGGTCGCTGCCGGCCTTTTAAATATGAATACGGTCGTTTCTTGAAGATTCCCAAATCGTAGCTGTTTGGAAAGACTGTCGCAGGAAGTTGGTTCCACAAAATCGAGGCGAGAGGCAAGAAGTTCCTTTTAAAGCGTACAGTCGAGGATCGCCAACCATCGAGATGATGAGGATGGAGTTGCAATTGGTTACGTGTGGTGCGGTGATGAAACTCAGTTAGCCAAACAATTCTTCAGTACATTCCCCGTGATAGATGGGGTAGAGAACGCACATTGATGCAACGTCTTCGCAATGCCAGTGAGTCGAGTCGAGTAGACAGATCCTCAAACGGCGATTACAAAATTAGGAAGTCATTGGGTTAGGCCTAGGTCCAGCAGTGGACGTCTAAAGGCCTGATGTATAATTTAAGTTATACATCATACCTATAAATAAATAAATAATAAATAACCCCAGACATGCCATGCTGCGCCACACAGCGCCACCTAGCCCCAAACTAAGCCGAAGCTTGTACTATAGGTACTGATAAACTTACTTAGATACATTTAGACAACTGATAAACTTACTTAGATACATTTTTTTTTGTTAATAAATTCATATTATACGTAGAAAACACCCAGACCAATACAAACAGACACGTTCATGCACACAAATGTTTGTAATGTGCGGGGCTCGAACCCACGACCCTTGGCTCAGAAGGCAGAGGCCACTACCAATTGAACCACCGAGCCTGTCATATAATTCAAGTTCACAATTATTTATGTTTACTCGTATAGTTTTCAATCAATCAATCAATCAATCAACAGCCTTGGTTCGTCCACTGCTGAACGTAGGCCTCCTTTAATTCGCGCCACATTTCTCTATCCCGGGCCTCCCCCATCCAGCAACTGCCAGCAGTTCTTCTAAGGTCATCCGCCCAGCGGGTTGCGGGGCGTCCTACACTACGTTTGCCTAAACGCGGTGTCCACTCCAAGATTCGTCTGCTCCACCTATTGTCGGCTCTGCGGCAGACATGACTAGCCCACTGCCACTTCAGCGTACTAATCCTTCGGGCTATAGTTTTAAGCTTTGTAAATGTTTTCTTATGTGTATGTATGTGTTTCGTACATTATGTATCAAATAAAGTATTATTTCTATAAAAAGCAAATTAACGAACGGACAAAATATACCTACCTACTAAGTACTCGCCCGAAGCGAATCGGTAAACCAAGACAAGAGATGAAAGGACGTACTTGGCCCAGCGCAGCCGGTTGCGAAACCAATCTCAGTCATTCGATATCAGAAGTGAGCGGTGTTCAAGGATCATAATTCGGAACGTGGCTAACAATTGCTTAGATTTAGCGGACGGTTTGTGTAATACGTAATTTTAAAGTTTTCAATGGTTCGTGTTGATGTTAGGATGTGTTCAAATGAGCTGTTTTTCTTTGTATAGTAGCTCGCCATAATCGCTTCCTTACGCCTGATGCCGCGGCCACACATCTTAACTAATATTATAAAGCTGAAGAGTTTGTTTGTTTGTTTGTTTGTTTGTTTGAACGCGCTAATCTCAGGAACTACTGGTCCGAATAGAAAAATTATTTTTGTGTTGAATAGACCATTTATCGAGGAAGGCTTTAGGCTATATAACATCACGCTGCAACTATTAGGAGCGAAGAAATAATGGAAAATGTAAAAAAAACGGGGAAAAAATTACTATTCCACGCGAACGAAGTCGCGAGCACAGCTAGTCTTAACTAATATTATAAAGCTGAAGAGTTTCTTTGTTTGTTTGCTTGTTTGTTTGAACGCGCTAATCTCAGGAACTACTGGTCCGAATTGAAAAATTCTTTTTGTGTTGAATAGACCATTTATCGAGGAAGGCTTTAGGCTATATAACATCACGCTGCAACTATTAGGAGCGAAGAAATAATGGAAAATGTAAAAAAAAACGGGGAAAAAATTACTATTCCACGCGAACGAAGTCGCGAGCACAGCTAGTCTTAACTAATATTATAAAGCTGAAGAGTTTCTTTGTTTGTTTGCTTGTTTGTTTGAACGCGCTAATCTCAGGAACTACTGGTCCGAATTGAAAAATTCTTTTTGTGTTCAATAGACCATTTATCGAGGAAGGCTTTAGGCTATATAACATCACGTTGCAACTATTAGGAGCGAAGAAATAATGGAAAATGTAAAAAAAAAACGGGGAAAAAATAACTATTCCTAATATTATAAAAACATAAAGTGCTAACCTAATTTTAATGAGACAGTGAAAGTTAGGTGAAATAAACCTCTGAGGGTGTGGCCACTTTTCTAGGATGAGCGAAATTCTCAATTCATTACCAAACATCTGTTTGCACACGCTAATCTTGAAAGCTACGAGACGGATTTGAATGGCATCAACAAGCAAAAGATATACTAAGTATATGATTTACCGTAATGTTTTATTCATAACGGTCAAATCCGTTTAGTGATTTATCATTTGAGACCGGATCTAATCGACTTTAAAAGTTAATTTAGTCTTTACTAAAAGCCTCTCCAGGTGTCCGCCAGTTTGGGCAATAATCTGGAGGTTATACTCGTTAACTACTACTGGCGGTATAACCATCGCAATTGAAGGCCACAGACCAATGACGGGCAGCAACGTCACAGGAGCTACGCCCTGCGATTGCCAACCCGCCTGCCCAGCGTGGCAATTATTATCTACCCATAGTGTTCCAGATGTTTGCCCTAAGTGGCGAACACCTGAAGAGGCCAATGTCCAGCACTGCAATAGGCTGATAATGACGTTGAAGCCTAAACTAACTCAGGCTCGGTGGCTCATTTGGTAGTGACCCCTGCCCTCTGAGCCAAGGGTCGTGGGTTCGATTTCCGCACAGTACAAACATTTGTGTTCATGAACATGTCTGTTTGTATTGGTCTGGGTGTTTTCTATGTCTATGTATTTATTTACAAAAAAAATGTATCTAAGTAAGTTTATCAGTTGTCTAGTACCCATAGTACAAGCTTCGGCTTAGTTTGGGGCTAGGTGGCGCTGTGTGGCCCAGCGTGGCATGTCTTAGGTTATTTATTTATTTATTATTTATAACTGTTCTCTACAACTTCTATTTGCAATAGCGCGTAGAATTTCTTTCTGTTCGATTTTATACTCATCATTCATAGTTAATCATAAAAATAACAAAAATACTACCTCATTACTAGTTGATGGATGAAGCCTACCTAAGTTTCTTTTTGTTTGCTTACTACAGACCGTGGACATATCAATCATATAGCTACATAATTATTAGGTTACTTCAACAGAATATAAGGGTAATTTTAATAAAACTTTACAAAATATGATTTTAAGCCTCTATTCTAGACTTTTCTATCATTAATTGTATATGTATTTATTAAAGTTTGTCTCTTTAGGTAACTCTATGAAATCGACGAAATGTAGTCGTAGTCTTAATCATCATCATCAGCCATTATCAGTCCACAGCTGGACATAGACCTCGCCCAATGTTCGCCACTTTGGTCGATCCTGGACATCCCGCATCCAGCACCTGCTGCCCTGCGCAAATCGTCGCTCCGCCTGGCCTGAGGGCGTCCTACATTACGTTTTTACATTAACCACTATATGTACACGACACGTACGTAGTCTTAATAATAGTTATAAATAACTAGACAACCAAGTAGACCAACAAACTAGACAACGTATCAGCCAAGTTCTATTATTTTTTTGATTGTGATTTCATTTAAAATTTCGTTGACATGCATCAGCCGGTTTTTCATCATCATCATTTCGTGTAGCTGATCAATCAACAGCCTTGGTCCGTCCACTGCTGAACGTAGGCCTCCTTTAATTCGCGCCACATTTCTCTATCCTGGGCTTCCCCCATCCAGCAACTGCCAGTAGTGCTAAGGTCATCCGCCCGGCGGGTTGCGGGGCGTCCTGCACTACGTTTGCCTAAACGCGGTGTCCACTCCTAGATTCGTCTGCTCCACCTAATATCGGCTCTACATGACCGGCCCACTGCCACTTCAGGGTATTCATCCTTTGGGCTATGTCAGTAACTTTCGTCCTCTGACGTATATACTCGTTTCGTACCCCATCTTTTAACGAGATACCTACCAAGCATAGCCCTTTCCATAGCGCGTTGAGTGACTTTAAACTTGTGGAGAAAGCTCCCGTAAGGTCCACGTTTCGGCAGCGTTGATTAAAACCTAAGTACCACAGACCGACGACGGGCAGCAGCGTCACCGGAGCGAGAAGCTACGCCCTGCGATCGCCAACCCGTCTACCCAGCGTGGCGATTATGGGTATATCCTCCAGATGTTTGCCCTAAGTGGCGAACAACTGGAGAGGCCTATGTCCAGCAGTGGACTGCAATAGGCTGATGATGATGATGATTAAAACGGGTGGCTGAACTTTGGCTTAATTTAGATTGGCATCGACACAAAAAGAAGATAAAACTAACTAACTAACTAGATCGGGGCAGTGACCCGAGCCGAGTCTTGGCCTCCAACAATAAGAGCCTCCATCTAGGTCTGTCCTGTGCAACCTCCTGCCAGCTGTCCGCACGGAGCTCACGCAAATCCTTTTGGACTTCATCAAAACAAAAAGAAGATAGAATTTTAAAAATACCCATATTGTTAAAGGCGCACTAGATTACGTTTTAGTTGAAGCATGATACTGAACTGTTCTGTTGAACGGCGGATTCAATTTCGACAAAACATTGTGATACGATCTACCATTTGTGCTGAACTGGAGTTTTCCAGATTAATTCATGACTATGCAAATGCAATTTACATTGTCTTAACGACTTGAAGAGGTTTTGTTTGAAATATCTGCTTTTATTAACGTACTTTTTGCCATTGTTAGCCGTTGGTGTTTGCGTGCTCCGTTTAATTGGAATATGTCTTTGTACGTTGTACATTACATCGTTTACATAAAAAGGTTATACTGATAAGATTAATGAATTAGACTATCAAATATTCGAATATTGTAGATCCCATCGTCATGACATTTTTTTCTAGGAAAACATACCGTCTAGAAATTTTGTACATAATCATCATCAACCGCCTTTCACAGTCCATTGCTGGACGTAGGCTTCCTCAATTGCTCACTCCACTTTGCTCGATTCTGGGCTTTTCGCTTCCAGCACTTGCCAACCTTCTTGCACAAATCGTCTCTCCACCTAATTTGTAGAATAAGGGATTTATTTTACTGTGCTTCTCTTTGTACACTCGTCAAGTCATCATACACAAATCTGCTCTTTGCATGACCTAAAGGTTGGTAGAGAATGCTCTTTATTTTTATTTATTTCTAAGAATATTGACCACATTCTCACCTGGTGTCAAAATGATGATATGACCTTAGATGGAGCATAATCATTAAGTCTACCTATTGTACCATTTTGTGCAATAAAGTTTACTTAAGTAAATAGTTACTCCTTCGGGAAAAGAAATAATAACAAATTCATGTATATATCAATTTTGATTAAAAAAGCTTTCGAGATATTTAATCACGATAGTTCTACGTATAGTCAGAAATTGTGTTCTGTAATCAACCAATAACTTTACCTAAACACAACTTCAACATTAGTGCGAACATACCTTTAGCCCATAATGACTCTCAACTGTTCAATCTGCGCGGGATTGCGTAAGGTCAGGCATTCAACACGTTTTTACGTAGAACGGTCATTTTACTAGATTTATGAACTGCGCTAATGTTCGGTTGCCTATGTGGCATAGTTAGATGAGATTCAGTGAGAAACGTTTATATGACCACTGTCGGGTAATTTTCCGGTCCCCACATAACTTAAGGGTCCCCGCAACGTTGAAGGTCGGGCAGGTGATGGTGGCTTGGGGAGCAAAGGTGATAGATTGCTCCTTTACATCCCAATTTTGAAATACTAACTTACAAATATTATGACAAAGGCGTAATTAAATATGTAGATAGATTACCTTTGCTTGGGGACAGGTTAATGGCAACAAATATGTGTGTAGATAATTATTTAATAATTAATATTATAATGCAATACAAATCAATGTTTCGTAACATGACAGATCTCAACGTCATCTCAATAAATCACCTCGCTCTATGACTCTATAAAGAGGACGCATATCAGCGCCCACAACTACCCCCCCACGGAGAAAAAAACAATTATTTACAATAAAAAAAACTAGTTACTTCTAATTTAAACATAAAAATTAACAAATTAATAAAACTTCCGTTAAAATCCTACACATCTACAGGTAGTTTAAACCGAACAACTCGGCCAGACCGAGTGGTAATAGAATTTGGAAGAGAGGCAGGAGTAGGAATCGAGCATGAACTGGGGGGTGAGTCAGCAGTCAGGTAAGCGAGTTTAACGCGATCCAAACTAACCTCAACCTTTCTCCCTGATATATCCAATGTACACGTTTTGTTGTTGCGACCAATCACTCGATATGGTCCAGTGTATGGTGCCTGTAAGGAGCGTCGTAAAGTATCCTCACGGAGGAAAAAATGGGAGGAAGTTTCTAAATCTTTGGAAACAAAGATTGCAGGCTTAACATGTCTCGCCGCCGGTGAGGGGCGAAGACTTGCTATTTGTATTTCGCACCAAAAATGATGGTACATAGAATTAGGCATGTTAGATACTAAATGCTGTACAATTCAGGTGATCTTATCACTATGAGCGATAAAAACACCTGAATCTCTTTCAGACAGCCTTTGAGTAGAGAACCGCTAGATAGAAATGACGATGCGGTGTAGTACAATCAAACAGTGTGTTGACCAAACAAAAAGTTTTTTTGTACTGACTGCTTCATCATCATTATTATTAGCCTTCATCAGTCCACCGCTGGACATAGGCCTCCCCAATGTACTGACTGATTAGTGAATTGAAAGCTGTCAATTGCCACACTGTTCTATCACTGTACTATGCTACGATCATCGTCAAAAACATCGGACAATTAGGTCCTTATGCAAATGCAATAAGGTTCACAATTGCATAATCACCCTCAGGCTTAGCTGTAGTGCAATTAGGAGCAATTTTGCATTGTTCAGTGCGAGATTTAGGTTCGTGATGGAGTACTATTGAATGGGAGATAATAATGTAGTACAGGGTATAATAATGATAATTATGTATTATGGTATGGCTTACTTACTCCGCTTAAACAAAACTAAAATTTTAGCACATACAACCCAGGACATGCCACGCTAGGCTACACAGCGCCATCTAATCCCATACTAAGCCGAATCTTGTACAATGGTTACTATACAACTGATAAACTTACTTAGCTACTTTTTTTGGAAATCAATACAATTAGTTACAGTTTGCACGAATTTGCCCCTCTCTTCAGAATAGCACACAAGGAAATTGTTGTTTGTAATACCTTGTCTATAAATGTTTGTATTTTGTGCAATAAAGAATATCTATCTATCTATTAAGTATACAGTATAGCAAAAGAACAACACAAACAGACATGTTCATTCGTAACACAAATCGAGTTCATGCACACAAATGTTTGTACTGGGCGGGAATCAAACCCCAATACCAAATGACCCATTAGGCCAGTCATTTCTTAAAACAAACACAAATGTTCATCACACGAATGTTTGTCATCGAACCCACGACCTTTGAATCTAGAGGTAGAGACCACAACCAAATAAGCTATCGAGCCAGTCGAATAATGCGAAGGGAGAATTTTCCCTGGATTTTGAACCCAAGACTTTCGGACAGGTACTGCCAAATGTACCACGGGACTTGTCGAAGATAGCTTAAAATGCTGTAGATTATAGACGGACGGACGATAAATCACAACTAAGTTACCCTTACTTGGTAACTGCTGCTTGTAACGCAACTTGAAATATGGTAGCAGTTCAGAGGTGGATGAAGCTATTATTTTCCTATGATTTATTCCTATATTGAACGTATTTATTTGTTTTTTTTTATGTTTATGTAAGTATGTTATGGCCAGGATCGTCACACAATGGATGCCAGAAGACGGCTACCGCCGAAGGGGACGGCCCAAGAAACGTGATGATCTGGTTCGTCAATCAGAGGAATGGCAGGCTCAGGGAACTTTGGAAAAGTTTAGGGGAGACCTTTTCCCAGCAGTGGGGGTTAGAAAAGAAAGAAGAAGAAAGATGTTAAATAAATACCTATATATGTTGGTGGGTTGCTATAAAGATACACTTAAATTGTACACCATAAAAATTTACTTACAACTAGGAAAGTATACAACAGTTGCACAATTTAGGAGGTTTTATCACTATAAGCGATTTCTTCCAGACAACCTTAGGGTAGACAATAGCAAGATACAGGTTTTAGATGTATGTACTGTATAAGACATATGTTTCCTATTAAATATCATCTACCCGATGCTGTCTGAAAGAAATCGCTTTAGCCCTAAGACCGTCCGTGATTAAGATTAAGAGTATAAATCACGACGCCAACTCTTCCTGCGGATGTCGTAAGTCTAATAATTACACAAACCATTCTGGTCTCAAACTAAGGTTTTCTTCCATGTGCAATCTTACATGATCATAGCTTGCCAACCCACCTGCCCAGCGTTGCGATTATGGGTATATCCTCCAGATGTTTGCCCTAAGTGGCGAACAACTGGAGAGGCCTATGTCCAGCAGTGGAATGCAATAGGCTGATGATGAAAACAATTTTGCTAGATAGTTTCAAGTATGTAACATTTCAAATTAAATAAATAAATAACTGGGCCACACAGCGCCATCTAGCCCCAAACTAAGCCGAAGCTTGTACTATGGGTACTAGACAACTTACTTAGATACATTTTTTTTTGTAAATAAATACATATTATTATACATAGAAAACACCCAGACCAACACAAACAGACATGTTCATGAACAAACATTTGGTTTGTACTGTGCGGGAATCGAACCCACGACCCTTGGCTCAGAGGGCAGAGGTCACTATCAAATGAGTCATCGAGCCAGTCAAAATTATATAAACCGTTATGTATATAAAAGTAACACATGTATATGGATTATAAAAAGGTAGTTCCTTCCTTACACGTACCTTATAGTAACACCATGGAAAAGGTACATGGCACAAAAAAGGGCTAGACAGAAGAGCAAAAATGCCGTCTGGACGAGCAGTCCTCTTCCGTCCCTCTCGTTTTCAATACTATCTCTAGCCCTTTCCCTTTCGCCGGACCGGTCGCGCGACCACAGACCAAACGCGGTAACAGCCGTACCTACAGAAGCTGTGGTTAAACTGGTTGGTTCACAGAACCTAATTCTGTAACCCAATTGGTAAATGAATAACCCGAAATATGTCACAATATACATACCTACCGGCGTGGTCGAAATCCCACCGAATCCCCAGAACGAGACCCCAGAACTCGATTTGAGTTGAGTCCATGGGCGGTGTAGACTGCTTACCACCAGGCATCACATTTGCTCGTCTGCCGCCTCTTGCATACAAAAAGCCATATAAGGTATCATATTTGTATACTTACAAGTTTGAGTTGTCGTAAACTTTATAGATTTTAGAATTTATAGGCGTACGAACAGAATACAGCGAAACTGTTAAAAAGAGAAATCCTTTTTTATATTGCGAGCGTTTTTAAAAGCGCGTACATTTTTTTAAGCTAGGCCGGTATCTCTAGTTATATATGTCACCGGAAAATAGCAAGAATCGTAAGTTGATCAATTTCCTAGGTAGTTGATTAACTTCCGGAAAATAATAAACGGCAGTTGAAATGTATTATTTAGCGTATGTATTTTAGTAAATTGATCATTTTACGGGGTCTTGCCGTAAAATCATCCGACGAAGGTGAGGTGAACGTTGATTGGTTCAATGGCTCACGTGGCGTTATCCCGGCAACCAATCAGGGAAGAGTGTATTAAGTTACGGGTAATAGTGCACCGTTAAATAGTACATTGAGCAACGATTGGCCCATTTGAGGATGAATTTACTTGTGTCAAAATAGTAAATTATTAAATGACTGTCGGGCTACCGTAAATTGATCAACTAACTGAAATTCATTGCGTTAAATAATACATTTCAATTACCGTTTGTTATATTCCGAAAGTTAATCAACTACCTAGGAAATTGATCAACTTACGATTCTTGCTATTTTCCGGTGACATATATACCGGAAATAGTCCACGTTGTTACTTTCACACCTGAACTGAAATTCTGTATTGAATTTTGAGGATTTACAAAGGGCTGTGAATTGAAATATGTATATAACAACTACATCTTCTGTGTATTTTGTTAAGAGTATCACAGTATAGTGGCCTCCTGTTGCCTCATGAAAGCGAAAGTTGCCCAAGTCGCTACGGCAACGGACAAATGTAATAGATAGATTGATTTATTAGATTAGATTTTATCCAACTTTGCAGCACACTACTTACGTCTGTTGACTGGTAGAGAAGGCCTATGCGGCATTAAGTCCGCCTTTTGTACACTATTTCTTTTGTGCAATTAAGATTAAATAAATAAATAATTCTTTATTGCACAAAGTACAAACACAGAGAAAGTATACATACAGAGACTTACTCGTATTACAGACAACTGGTAGTACAACTTCTTCCTTTTGACCGTATCCAGCGAAGAGCGGCTCGAATCATTGACGACCGAGAACTTTCAGAGAAACTAGACCCTTTATCTTTGCGCAGGGATGTTGCGTCTTTGTGCGTTTTCTACCGTATATATCACGGCGAGTGTTCGGAGGAATTGTTTGATCTGGTACCGGCTGCTATTTTTCATCATCGTACATCTCGCACCAATTCTAGATTTCATCCTTATCATCTTGATAGTTGGAGGTCTTCCACGGTGCGTTTTGCGCGCAATTTTCTGCCTCGTGCAACCGGTCTTTGGAATCAGCTTCCTGCTGCAATTTTTCCGAGTGGATATGATTTAGGGACCTTCAAAAAGCGAGCCTATAGATTTCTCAAAGGCCGGCAACGCACCTGTGACTCCCCTGGTGTTGCGGTGTCTATGGGCTGAAGTGATCACTTACCATCAGGTGACCTTCAGGCCCGTTTGCCCCCTATTCCATAAAAAAAAAAAAAAAAAAACAATTTAGGCGGTCTTATCGCTAGTAAGCGATCTCTTCCAGACAACCTTCAGGTAGAGGAAGTTTAACGTTCAGAAGAGAGGGTCAATGTTGCAATGTGGCGTAAATCTTTATTATAATTTTTCTTCATAGGCATTCTTCTTATTTCTAAATAGGTATATATATTTCGCTTAAAACCAGATATTTTCGTTTCTTTGTAACCGATCGTGGTTTACCAGCATTACAAACGTGAATTTAGGCCGTCCATCCGCCAACATCCAACCGTTTCCCGCCAAAGGAAGTGAAGATAAATGGCAACATTTTACGCGGAGTTAACTCGAATAATTTCAAGTGATTTTTTTGCGTTCCCAACTTCATTTGCTAAACGAGAAAGTAGTTCTTCTGCTCTTTTTTTGCCGTCCGTCCTTTTAGTTCTATAATGCAGTTTCGCTGCGAATAGGTTTTCTTGGCTGCTCCCCGTTTGACCTCATTCATTAAGCTGTCATTAGATATTGCTGAGAATCTGATGGATGGGTCTAAGGAAAAATAAATACTCAAGACTTGCCACGTTGGGCCAGACATCGCCATCAAGTGCCAGAATAAGCTTAGCTTATTAAGCCTAGCTTGTACTATTGGTACTAGACATCTGATAAACTTATTTATTTATTTATTCAATCTTTATTGCACAAATGAAATAAAGTGTACAAAAGGCGGACTAAATGCCGCATAGGCATTCTCTACCAGTCAACCATTGGGCTAAGCAGAAATAGATGTAAACTTAGTAGCACGACATAATGGCTAATGGCTTTCCCACGCCTGATGGAAAGCGAAAGAGAAGCCCAAGGTCGCCGCGACAGCGGGTAAGCAACCGGCCAGTCACCTGTCAGCTGCCACTGCCATGCAAGCCCATTAATAAATAAATAACCCAAGACATGCCACACTGGGCCACACATCGCCATCTAGCCCCAAACTAAGCCGAAGCTTGTACTATGAGTACTACTAGACAACTGATAAACTTACTTAAATACTTTTTTTTGTAAATAAATATTAAACACCCAGAGTCCCAGACCAATACAAACAGACATGTTTATAAACACAAATGTTTGTACTGTGCGGGAATCGAACCCACGACCCTCGGCTCAGACAGCAGAGGTCACTACCAAATGAGCCACCGAGCCAGCCAAAGTCTTCAAAGCTCTTCGCTCAAGTGACGCTGTTGCCCGTCATTGGTCTGTGGTATTTAGCTGCGTCTTCAACTGTGATGGCTATACCGCCACCAGTCGGTTACCAGCGCCTCATTTATTATTCGGCAGGATACACCACGGGCAGGTGAGGGTGCTTGAATCTAAAAGATGATGGGTCACTCCCTTACAACACAAAGACAAAGTGGTGGGTATTCGTTGTATTCCTGCTAGTCCACTGCTGGACATAGGCCTCTCCAGTTGTTCGCCACTTAGGACAACCATCTGGAGGATATACCCATAATCGCCACGCTGGGCAGGCGGTTGGCGACCGCAGGGCGTAGTCTTCGCTCCGGGGACGCTGCTGCCCGTCATCGGTCTGTGGTATTCTGCTGCTGCGCCTTCAATTGTGGTGGTTATACCGTCACCAGTCGGTTGACAGCGCCTCGTTTGTTATTTGGCAGGATGCACCACGGGCTGGTGAGGTTGGCTTAAAGCGAAAAGATGATAGGCCGCTTACCTTACCTTACATCCCTCATTGCTCTTCCATAGAACTCTTGTCAAATAAGCAAATAGTATCTACAAACCTAATTAAAATCGACTTCACACGACGACGGATAACATCGGATGTCTAAATCGAGTCGAAAGCGCACAATAAATCGAGAGCGCTCGCTGAACGAACCAGATCTCTCGAATGATATCGATGATGGATGTCTCCGTCTGAGGCGTTAGTTTATCGGCTTCATTCGTTCCGTTCTGGAGTTAAATTTTGTCATTCGGTCTTTGGCGGTGGAACGGCTTTTGTGGATTTAAATGCGATTTTTCTTCTTCTTAGTCGTTTTCTTCATTACTGAAGGTACTAGTCTTGTTGTCTTGTCATTGGGATGTAAGGGAGCGGCCTATCATCTTTTCGCTCCAAGCCAACCTCACCTGCCCGTGGTGCATCCTGCCGAATAACAAACGAGGTGCTGCAGCCAACTGGTGGCGGTATAACCATCACAATTGAAGGCGTAGCTAAATACTAAAGACTGGTGACGGGCAGCAGCGTCACTGGAGCATGAAGCTACGCCCTGCGACCGCCAACCCGCCTGCCCAGCGTGGCGATTATGGGTATATCCTCCAGATGTTTGCTCAAAGTGGCGAACAACTGGAGAGGTCTATGTCCAGCAGTGGACTGTAATAGGCTGATGATGATGATGATGACTAGTCTTGTTAGGCCGTGGTAGAAGTTTTGACGAGCTGCTTCCACACCACCCTGTCAGCAGCCCGTCTGACGCTGTAGTCAAACTAATTCCCATGATATCTTTGATGGAATCAGACTAGCGGATTGGTGATCGCCGACGTTTTTTCAATTTTTTTTTTATAAGGAGAGCTTTCAGGATTACCTCATTCCACCTGATGGTAAGCGGTCGTGAGATCCAAAAGTTAGGTCGACAGGCACAATAGAATAAACCCATTGCGCCTGTCGCCCTCACCCTGAAGGTCCACTGAGATGTCATTTCACGCCCCGCCTAAAGAACCCAGGATTGTGAGAGGAAGGAAACACATGAGCTGGAAAGGCATTCCATGACTTAATGGATCGACTGGCTCGGTGGCTCAATTGGTAGTGACCTCTGCCTTCTGAGCCAAGGGTCGTGGGTTCGATCCCCACACATTACAAACATTTGTGTGCATGAACATGTCTGTTTGTATTGGTCTGGGTGTTTTCTATGTATAATATGTATTTATTTACAAAAAAAAAAGTATATAAGGTTTATCAGTTGTCTAGTACCCATAGTACAAGCTTCGGCTTAGTTTGGGGCTAGATGGCGCTGTGTGGCCCAGCGTGGCATGTCTTGGGTTATTATTATTATGAAACGGGGCAAGAACGAGGAACTAAACCTCTTGGTGCGCGCGACCATCGTCTGGATGGTATGCGGATGTAAATGCCGTCTAGCACGTTTTGTTCGGGAGTGGAAAGAAGAGGATGGAACGAGTTGGAATAACTCTTCGGAGCATTCCCCATTGTAAAGCGGATAGAGAACACTAAGACTGGCAGTGTCTCTACGTAGCTAAAGAGATCAATTGGTGAGTAAAGTTTATATAAGTGCAAGGTTCAAGTCTATATGATTGAGTTTAGTCTAACACATAATATAATAGCCAGATACCTCCTTATATTGCCATACTTCTACCATTCAAAAGGAACCGATAAGAAAACAACATTAAACACGAAATGAGCGCACAACAAAAATTGACTCAAAAATGTATCCCCTTTTATAAGACGGATCTAAGTAAATCCCCATTCTCATTTCCTCTATAGCCGTAATCGCTGTATTATGACGAACACTTTTTGTCAGAGCGCTATTCCGACAACAGACGAGACGAAACACGATTTTCCTTTGTGCAAACTTTTTTTATTACGTCGCTTTTTCCTTACGACCATCACTGAAGTATGGTGTACATATTACCTTATTGCGATTAGGTTGGGCGTATACGGTGACAGATAGGAGATATTATGCCAAATCACCATAAGTTAATGAAAAGCTTAGGAATAAACTGTAAAATAAAATTACTGAAAAATAGTTGGGATGTAAGGGAGCGATCTTTTTGCTACAAACCATCCTCACCTGCCCGTGTTGCATCCTGCTACATAACGAACGAGGCTATGGCACTCGACTGGTGGGGATATAAAATCATGATTAAAGGCGCAGCCTTGAGTACAGGCATGAATACAGGCCGATGTCGGGCAGCACCGTCACCGGAGCGAGACGCTACGCCCTATGATCGCCAACACGCCTGCCCAGCATGGCGATTATTGGTACCGAACCCTTTCAAACAAAAAAAATCCAAATCGGTTCACAATTCTCGGAGATATGTAACAAACTTACTTACCATTATGTATTAGTTATATATGTATTATTATTTATGTATTTATATTTATTAGCTAGCGTCAATTCCGATTCAGCTGATAGCTCACACTTTATTTTTCAACTATCCTAGAAGATAGACCCTAAGATTGTCTGGAAGAGATCGCTAATAGCGATAAGGCCGCCTGTGCCTAAGTGTCTGTTATACTTACTTTTAAGTCAACTGTATGTTGCGCAGTAAAGAATATCTATCTATAACTACAACAACAAAAAAATAACATCCAGTTGAATTGAGGTCCACTTTTATATGAAGTCAGTTAAAAATATAGCCTCCATGATATCCCCATTACACTTCCCATTTCGTTCCCCATTCGTCGCCACTAGACGATAGGATTTATTAATTCCAACTTAGAGGAATAACAAACGTTTTCTATCCCGTCGTGACATAGTGAATAATCGCGTCGATTAGGGGAGTTGAGTGGTAGAGGGTTTCAGAGTATAATGGAAAATGGGTCTTTGGTCCTTGATCTCTACGCGACTGTCTTGGTAAGGGTCAACGAACTTGGTGGTTACTTTTTTTATAAAATGTATGACGTCAAAATGACTGTCCGCTATAGCCTATCATTAATCTGTGGTATTTAGATATGTCACCGGAAAATAGCAAGAATCGTAAGTTGATCAATTTCCTAGTTCCTAGTTGATTAACTTTCGGAATATAACAAACGGTAGTTAAAGTGTATTATTTTACGCAATGGATTTCAGTTAGTTGATCAATTTACGGTAGCCTGACAGTCATTTAATAATTTACGATTTTGACACAAGTAAAATCGTCCTCAAATGGGCCAATCGGTGCTCAATGTACTATTTAACGGTGCACTATTACCCGTAACTTAATACACTATTCCTTGATTGGTTGCCGGGATAATGTCACGTGAGCCATTGAACCAATCAACGTTTACCTCACCTTCGTCGGATGATTTTACGGCAAGATCCCGTAAAATGATCAATATACTAAAATACATACGTTAAATAATACATTTCAACTGCCGTTTATTATTTTCCGGAAGTAAATCAACTACCTAGGAGATTGATCAACTTACGATTCTTGCTATTTTCCGGTGACAGATGCACCTTTAATTGTGATGTTTACACTGCCGGTTCGATTGCCAGAGCCTCGTTCGTTCGATAAGATGCACTATGGGCAGGTGAGGGTAGCTTGGAACGAATAGATGATGGGTCGCTCGCATTCCTGCGCTTTATATGAAAGCAATGCAATCTATATCCATCCCATCCCACTAATATTATAAACGCGAAAGTTTGTTTGGATGGATAGATAGATGGATGGATGTTTGTTCCCTTTTCACGCAAAAACTACTGAACAGATTTTAGTGAAACTTTACACGAATATTGTTTATGCATCAGATTAACATATAGGCTATAAATTACAATGATTTATCAATTTTTTCATTTAGAATTTCGGGAAAATATGTTACGGAATGATTTAGAACTTTTTGAATACACCATAGATACTGTCATTTCTTGACTTTGTCAGCGAAATTATCAATTTGACATGACAGGTACTGATATCGAGGTAGGCAAATACGGAAATTCGCCACTTATAAGTACAAATAATTGTGAATTAAAATTGTGCGGCTTATTTTCGGAATGAAATTCTTCGGAAAATACTATATGCAAACTGCTATAACTGAAAAGACGACCAATGTAAAGGGATAACGACCGGCGTTGTCTACTAGAATATTGCTCAGTTTCAGAGGCACCTCATTCAGCAACAAATTGGAAAAAACTTTCAGAATTGTGTACAGTCAAAACAGATCTAGCATAACCCGTAAAGAAGGCGACCTGCATCTGATAATGAATCACAGTGACCAAGAACCAAAAACCTTACTGCAATCTCAGAAGGCTCACAGCGGGCCACATGTCTAGCTCGGATGCGACGAAACTGCGATCAGTGTACCTATGCTTAATAAATATTTTTCTAATCCAAATTGTAATTTCTGTCCTCAATATACTAATATTATAACATTTCAGCCTAATAAAATCGTTTTAATTAAGCATGTCGGAAGAAAATAACGCTTTGAAGTAAGTTAAGATTCATACACCGGCCGCTTTTTGGTCGGCGTGATACTTAAAACCTGTGAACTAACATATTTTATTGTACATAGTTAGGTAGGTACCACCTATAATTAAAAAAATCTTAATTTTATCGGTAAATAATTTTCACAGCATGTTCTTAGGGATGCTCAGTATGACAAAGAAAAATCGAATAAAAGATACTTAGTATTTTTAGCGTGGCTTCTCAAAATATGTTCATACACAGGATATCCAGGTTCTGCTTTAGTTGTAGGTATAGATATAAAATTATTAAACGCACTTATTTTCCAAAAAGTACAAAATAAGTATCCGAATTTCTATATTGAATGGGAGTGACCTATCACCTTTTCACTTCAAGCCTTCCTCACCTGCCCGTGGTGCATCCTGCCGACCAACAAACGAGGCTCTGGCAAACCGACTGGTGGTGGTAAAACTATAACGATGGAAGGCGTAGCTAGCTATATCACAGGCCTATGACGGGCAGCAGCGTGACCGGAGCGAGAAGCTACGCCCTGCGATCGCCAACCCGCCTGCCCAGGTGGCGAGCAACTGAAGAGGCCTGTATCCAGCAGTGGACTGTAATAGGCTGATGATGATGATGATTTCTATATTAATCAATTTTAAACGTATCGCGCCGGCGCTAGCCCTCTCTTGGCCGAAAATCGGCCACAATGACCATTCTCCAAGCAGACCGGGCAAGTACGCACGAGATATTGAAGTGTACATGTTTATGCCCATACACAAGTGCATTACGTGCGGTTGCTCTGTTTGAAATAATGAGAATTCATAGTAGTAACTAGATACGTAGGTAAGCACCATTTTTGATACCAAAAAAAAGACTAATTGACTCAAAAAAAGTACGGACGCGACATAACTATCTGATGACTGCTGACCCCAGTGGCGCATTATATCGGTTCCCGGTAGGATTGTATTCCCGGTATCCCAATGTAGAAACTTTCTTAGATAACTCGAATAATTCAGGAAGACGTCGCTCTGGATAAGTCATCACCAGAACTTACAGTTAAGAGAACCATAGCTTAAGACCAGGTGATTCATGAACAATGGGCCGCGGCTTCCAATGGCCAACCAGAGGCCAACATGATGTACCTACATTGTGTTTGTCCTGTGTCAACCTATGTTCAGATTTCTCAGCACTCAAATCGAATACCTATATCTTCATCATCTTGTGAGCAAACATTCGTAAGCGCGTGTGATAAAATAAGAGACAAAGACGCGTACGTACATGATATAATGACAGAGTAAGCTCTTTATGACAAACCGATGTTCACGCAGGCAAAGCCGCGGGCAGCAGCTAGTACTTATAATAAATCTGTAGAGAAGTCAATTCTGTACATAAAATATTTTTTCAAAATATCTATCAGGGGGTGATTAGTGATCGATACCGATACCAAAAATGCAATCAGTAAAATTGTTGTCTGTCTGTCTGTATGTTCGTTATAGAAAAAAAACTTCTGGACGGATTTTAACGAAACTTGGTACGATTATTCTTCATACTCCTGGGCAGGTTATAGTATACCTTTCATTATGCTACAATCAATAGGAGCAGAGCAGTGACGGGAAGTGTTGGGAAAACTGGAGAAATTTTTATCTGCATGTTTGATCGCGCGTCACGCGAATACTACTGCATGGGAAATTAATGCGGTTTTCACCAATGTATTGCTAGAGGTCTAACTTAAATTTTAGGTATCATTTTATGGAAGTCCGTTATTTTTGAAACCCGATATCCACGCGTGGGACGCCGCCGGCACAGCTAGTACATAAATACTAACGGTCCCTCAAGTTCCACTAAAATAAAAAGATCCCTTCACCCCGTGTATCATGCCAAGCGTTATATTTGACTGGCCGTGGGTATACCTGTCAAAGGTTTTGAATCAAATAAAACGTTACAATTTCCGTTACACTACAAGGGATTCCTAGTGGAGCTTTTCAAACAGTACTATCGGATTTCTGAATAAAATAACTAAAACATTTTCACTATATCCCGTCCGGAATTGAGAAAAATGGATTTTGTACACGAGAATTTAACACTCGATGCAAAAAGAGGGGTGAAAAAGTTGGATGGGCCTAGTGGCTCATTTGGTGTAGCCCTTCTGAATGAAGGGTCGTAGGTTCGTTCGTCCCACCCAAGTCCATGCTAAATGTATAAAAGTTCTTTTTCTCAATTACTTCGACCGGTATTGAACCCAGTATTTCGCTTCTTCTGTGAATTAAGAAAACACCCAGACCAATACAAACAGACATGTTCATGAACACAAATGTTTGTACTGTGCGGGAATCGAACTCACGACCCTTGGCTCAGAGGGCAGAGGTCACTACCAAATGAGCCACCGAGCCTGTCAAAATGTGCTATAAATACATAAACATTATGTATTTATGTAGACTCTATATTATACATTTATTTTTTAAGGACAAACGTCTTCAAAAATTGCGTACCCTCTCCCCGCCAATTTAGATAAGGCATATCTCGCTTACATTCTCATCTCTGCGTAAAATCGTGAAGTTACATCAGAAAAACAATTCGTAACATTTGCATAAAAATGTTTGGACCGAGATAATCCCAGACCAACTTCTGGAGAAATTCTTTATTTTCCAATATGTTTCTGCGAATATCGGGAATGGTTTATGCAAATAGAATTGTGTTATCACTAGGGCTGCCAACCACCAAAGATAAGTCCTGTAGGAACAGACTTGTCCCTACGAA
Organism: Conogethes punctiferalis; assembly: GCA_031163375.1. Classification (NCBI taxonomy): domain Eukaryota; kingdom Metazoa; phylum Arthropoda; class Insecta; order Lepidoptera; family Crambidae; genus Conogethes; species Conogethes punctiferalis. The sequence goes on along the minus strand of CM062096.1, from coordinate 10,618,384 downwards.
AATTGGAAGTACTTCCGCCGAGTTAGGTGATCGTGCTCGGGGACTACGATCCGATAGACCATCTTGGTTTTATGTATAGCAAGTTGTGATGAAAACTTCGTACGTGAGTTTGTAGGTCTTCCATAGAATTTGTACGGAGCGATTTAGTTCATCATCAGCCCACATTAGTCCACTGCTGGACATAGGCCTCTCCCAATACTCGCCACTTCGATCGATCCCGGGCTAATGTGGGCTGATGATGATGATGATTTAGTTCTTTATGGGATTTCTTGCCACAGAATGTACTTCGCCATCTTTTTTTTTATAGTATCGACATAATGGCTTCCCTACGTCTGATAGAAAGTGAGAACCCAAGTCGCTGTGACAACGGAAAAAGTAACTGGTCAGTAACCTGTCAGTTGCCGCCGGCATGCCGGCCGAACCCTAACCCCCTACGAGCTCCGGAAACCCTACTCACCGGCAGAAACACGACCCGGAGGTCATTTGGCTGCGGTATTCTATAGGTTGGAAGTCCTTCCCCGCACGGGCGCGGCGGCGCTATGCGCTGCCTCTAAAGCTATGTTAAACATAATAAATACAAACACAAACTTTAACCAGAGCCCGTAAACCCTAGTTATCTTCCAGATAAGCCACAGGCAGCCTATCTCCATCGGACCGTATTGATTTTCTAACTAATGGCATTCGCGTTTGATTCGTAAGCGGAGTGAATTGAAAAATAAAATGAATTGCTTCCGCGGCCTTTCATCACGACGCCGAGTAGCAATTAGTCGGAGCCTTTAGTGGCAGGCGGGGTTATAAAATGGAAATTAATTTTCTAAGTAGAATAGTCAAGAATGTACTTGTTTTTGTTATTGTTTGTGTGATCATCATCATCAGTTTCATATAGTCTTAAAATCAATCAAATAAAAATAAAATTATTTATTTCTGCAAATAGATAGCGGGGAAAGACCTCCACCCTTTTCAATACCGCAGCCAAATGACCTCTGGGTCGTGTTTCTGCCTGTGAGTAGGGTTTCCGGAGCTCGTGGGGATTAGATTTGGGCCGGCATGGCGGTGGCAATTGATAGGTAACTTTCACCAGTAATACTTTTGCAAACATTTTTTCCTACTAGCACTTTAGAGAAGAAGTGTCTCAAGAATCTCATCAGTTTGCCGATATTATCGTCTAGGAAGTCATTTTCAGTAAGTGAAATATGTATTAAGATTTAGTGTGAGTGCACTGCTAAATATAGGCCTCTTCAATTGGCCGCCACTTTTCTCAATCTTGGGCTTCGGATATCTAGAATTGGCCAGCCATCTTGTGCAAATCGTTGCTATGCCTGGCCTGAGGGCGTTTACCAATCACCTTGGTAAAGCCTTATTAAGAGTTACCATAACAAAGGGTGGAAAATATTCCACTCTTTGTTCTGTTCATTATACCAGCTATTCCCAAAGGGGAAACATGATATACTTACATTGTTCCTAATGTTTGTGTTTCGAAATGAGTAGCTAAATCAAAAGAGCACAGATTTAGCATGTTGAATTGGCATGAATTCAGAAACAGGTAACAAATTGCGTGAATGTTTACAAACTGAAACTCCATTAAAATTATACCGTATCGTAATATGGGTAGCTAGGGTAGCCTTTAATAGGACGAATAAGTAGCTGATAAACTTGAAATTTTCATAAAAACCCTTAATTTCTGTTAAAGTGAAACTAGATACTTAATTTTTTGTTTGACGACGCTTCGCTCGAATTGAGCCGCCCGTCCGGGGAAGGACCGCCACCCTATAGAATACCGCAGTCAAATGACCTCTGGGTCGTGTTTCTGCCGGTGAGTAGTGTGTCCGGAGCTCGTGGGGGGTTGGGGTTGGGCCGGCATGGCGGTGGCAACTGACAGGTAACTGACCAGTTACTTGCCCGTTGTCACAGCGACTCGGGCTTCTCTCTCGCTTTCCATCGGTCGTAGGGAAGCTACTATGTCGAGCCACTATAAAAAAAAATATAACACAAAATTGGAACAATTATACGCAACATAAGAAAACAATAATCCAAACAATCGCTATTCATAAACATTGCTGAGCTATCTAAATCGAATTGCACGAAGTTAATTATAACTAGATCTTAAACACACTGATTACTAAAACAAAGCCTAAGAGCCAATACGTACTGTCGACTAGTCGCCGGCGACTCAGTCGCCGGTGACTGACTTACTATAGTTTAAATAGGGGCTTGCGCACTTAGTCGTCAGTCGCCTTTCTCTGTTTTGGTCGCCGAGAGACTGAGTCGCCAGCGACAAGTCGACAGTGCGTAACGGCTCTAAATGAGATGACTCCGCGGCCACGTCATACAAACCCAGCACGAACACGGCCACTACCCGCAAAGCTATTGACTTTGAGCGGCGCCCAGTTGTCACTAATAGCAGCTTTGATCGCTCGCGGCCGCTGATCACTGTGTTTGTACTTTTGTGCTCCGCTTGTGGGTTATGGCGCGGAATGATGAGCCGAAAAGTGATCTTTGCTGTAAATAAAACTGTTTCATCATCATCATCAGCCTATTGCAGTCCACTGCTGGACATAGGCCTCTCCAGTTGTTCGCCACTTAGTGCAAACATCTGGAGGATATACCCATAATCGCCACGCTGGGCAGGCGGGTTGGCGATCGCAGGGCGAAGCTTCTCGCTCCGGTGACGGTTCTTAAAATCCTTTATTTTTATAAAAAATGCGTTTAGGATGACTTCTCTATACAGCACTTCACTATACTATACACTACTTCAGCAGTGGACTGCAATAGGGTGATGATGATGAGATTTCATGAAGAGAAGACTTCAACCATTGTCTTGAGTTCACCAACCCGACCTTCAAGCATGGTGACTTAGGCAAATCTCTTGGCCAAAGGCAAATGTCATAGGAAAAAAGCCTATTTCTAGAAGTGAACGTTAGCTGGCTGATGATGATGATGAACAGTGAAGAATCTTAAATAAAGGTCTTAGATCTTTTAAATCTTCTGTTGGGCTGGTTCTTATCGATAGTAGCAACTTTCCGAACCTCGCGGTAGAAACATTTTCATTTGTATTTATGTTCTATTATAAATCCGGAAACCACACTCTATGGTTACTCTTTTCAATGCCAAGGTATTACATACAACTATCATGTTGACAGTTTATTTATACTTATCAGTCTATGGTCTTCACTGTTAGCTGAAATTATAACATAAGCATCTGTTAGCATTAACAGTAACCTTGAACTTGTATGACCAGAACGATTGTTTCTCGGGTTCAAACTACTTGATAAGGCCGTCGTGACTAAGATGTATATCTTGAGAAGCATATTATTATCTGCGGCGTTTACATTACACATATGTACATACGAAAATGGACCTTACTGAATTAACTTTAGGAACTAATAAGGTATTTAAATTTGCTGGTGTTGTTTCGTACAATATTGATTATGAACAGATGTTAATCATGTTACGTTTTCATTTGATGAGATGATAAAAGCCCAAAAAAGCACAGAAAAGTTTGGGATTTACAATTGTGTGAAGAAGTGGAATTCCTTTGCTAGCAACTGCTTTATCGTGGCAACTTGGGTTAGCTTTTTTAGCGTTTCAAGGCGGAGAGAATCCACCGAGTTTGTCAATATAAAAAATAAATAAAGCTTGCATCCGAATCGGTATTCCTCTAAATTGTTCCAATCGGAAATCGAATCCCACTACCTGATATCGTCTGCATATCACACAAACTGTATAATGAGGTCATCAGTGGATCACATTCTAAATGCGCACTTTGACATTTAGAAATCACCCCACAAATGATCCAAAATTCCAATAAAGCCGCTTTAACTAAATGTTATTTTTGAAATGAAAGCAAAGGAATTCAATTTGAATTGATTCACGCGCTGACAATCGCTGCCCGCTCAGGCGAACGATACGGATCATTGAGTGAACGAATGAACTGGCCGATGAACGACGATTTGAACAAAGGGCCGTATCAGCGAAACGCGTTCCGTTCGAACATGAGTTTGAATTTAAAAATGGAACTCGAAATAAGAATTTGTGCCATCTTTTTTAATGACGCAGCGTTGTGCCACAGTCAAAACAAACGCGTGTGTGAATCGTAGAAATGTCGATTATTATTATTAATTGTATATTGATTTAGAAATATCTATTGTCCGTGTGGTATTTAGAATAGGACCCATCCCATCCCGTGGGCGTCGTGGAAGACATTACGTGGGTACTCAAAAGAACTATTGCGGTGCCCGAAATACTATTGGATATTGGATAAAAAATATTCGACACGTATTTTTCTATTTCGATTAAAAAGATTTTTTTATGCAAGAGGCGGCAAACGAGCAAATGTTATGCCTGATGGTAAGCAGTCGACATCGCCCATGGACACCCGTAACTCAAATCGAGTTCTGGGGTCGCTGCCGGCCTTTTAAATAGGAGCGAGTAGTTTCTTGAAGACTCCCATGTCGTAGCTGTTCGAAAAGACTGACGCAGAGAGTTGGTTCCACAAAACCGATGCGCGTGGCAAGAAGTTCCTTATAAAGCGTACAGTGGAGGATAGCCAACCATCGAGATGATGAGGATGAAATTGCATTAAAGATACAAGGCATCATAGGAGTGGAAGTCTTTGAGGTCACTCCTTGCGAATAAATGCCACGAGAAGTGAAGTCATACATAACTTTAGCGGGCTATATCTTTGTAATTTTTAGTCTAATTTAGAAATTGAAAAAATTCTTATTTTGGAACAATCTAAAAGAAGGACTAATTACATTTTTAAAGCAACAAGCCCGCATGCCAATCGTAGTGACAAAGTAAAATCATTTGTAATAGTAATTTCTTAACAGGTAATCCCAGTAATACTTTTTATTTCAACCAGGGGTACGAACCCGGGACTTTAATCCCTAGGCTTAGTCTATTATATACGTGAAGTCTTAAAAAAAAATAGACTTTGTAATTAGATGTGTTTTGCTTATCTACTAAACCTAAAATGAACGACACTTTTGAAACTCGGGAAATCTATAGACGATAATGACGAAACGGAACTGAAGGGAACGAACGAATGTAGGTAGTCGTTCATTCCACAAAGAACAATCAAAAGGCAAGCCATTACAATTCAGTACAAGTCTTTGAGTGGTGAACTGTAAAGGCTAATAGAACGAAAGTTCGTTACCTACGTTCTTTTATTGCGAGAGTTCACTTTTACGTATCGGAATGGTGTTGCCGGGAAACCGTTGCATATGCGATTGGGCATTTTTTTCTTTCATAGTAGCACGGCATAATAGTCTCTCTACGCCTGAAAAAAAGCGAGAGAGAAGCCCAAGTCGCTGGGACAACGGAAAAGTAACTCGCTTACCAGTTGCCACTGCCATGCTCGTGTTAATAATGCATCATTCTGGCTGTACATCGAGCTTACAGTAGTCGCCAGACGTGCGGATAAACCACCACAGGCTGTTATATTGAAACCTCAAGAGGACCTTATCGACTGTTATGATACTTATGAGAAGAAAAGGGGCGATGGTTAGTATTCAAGAAGCATAGAAATATTATTTAGTCAAGTGTTTTTTAATTTGATATTGGAAGAGAAGAATTTTTATGAGAGGTAGGGCATAGCAAATCTTCCGCCATTTGAGCCGCCCGTCCGGGTAAGGACTTCTACCCTAAAAGAATACCGCAGCCAAATGACCTCCTGGTCGTGTTTCTGCCGGTGAGTCTACCTTTCCGCAGCTCGTGGGAGGTTAGGATTGGTCCGGCATGGCGGTGGCAACTGACAGGTAACTGACCAGTTACTTTCCCGTTGTCACAGCAACTTGGGCTTCTCTTTCACTTTCCACCAGTCGTAGGAAGCCATTATGTCGAGCTACTATAAAAAAACTCACCACTTCACCCCATCAAGTTAAGTGTAAACGTACCTGAAACAAAAATTCATGAGGGACTCAGTACAAATATAAAAACATGCTTTATGAATAAATATCTACTTTCTAAAGGATACATACATTTTTATTAGAAGTATGCCGAGCTTCTTCGTTTATGGCGTCATAACGTAAAAAGGAACGTTTAGGAATAATATTTGAACACCCTGCGTTGTGGTGGGGAGGTTTCACTTAATATACAGTTGACTTAATGTATGCGAGTATATTTTTAGAGACAATATTATTATCTGTTACTAGTACCTACACGAAACCTTATTTTTCTATGTAAGCAATTGCCGAGATATTTTTTTTACTATGCATTATAATTATTTTTATGTACATACTAGCTGTGCCGGCGGCGTCGCACGCGTGGATATCGTTATATTAAGTTAGACTTCTAGCAATACATTGGTGAAAACCGCATTTGATTCCATGCAGTATTTTTTACGTGATGCACGATCAAACATGCAGATAAAAATTTCTCCCGTTTTCCTAACGCTTCCCGTCACTGCTCTGCTCCTATTGGTTGTAGCGTGATGAAAAGTATACTATAACCTGCCCAGGAGTATGAAGAATAATCGTGCCAAGTTTCGTTAAAATCCGTCCAGTAGTTTTTTTTTCTATAGCGAACATACAGACAGACAAAAATTTTACTGATTGCATTTTTGGCATCAGTATCGATCACCCTGATAGTTATTTTGAAAACATATTTCATGTACAGAATAGACCTCTCTACAGATTTATTATAAGTATAGAAGATTTATTATATGTACCTATGTACTATTATATGTATATGTCACCGGAAAATAGCAAGAATCGTAAGTTGATCAATCTCCTAGGTAGTTGATTAACTTCCGGAAAATAATAAACGGCAGTTGAAATGTATTATTTAACGTATGTATTTTAGTAAATTGATCATTTTACGGGATCTTGCCGTAAAATCATCCGACGAAGGTGAGGTGAACGTTGATTGGTTCAATGGCTCACGTGACATTATCCCGGCAACCAATCAGGGAATAGTGTATTAAGTTACGGGTAATAGTGCACCGTTAAATAGTACATTGAGCACCGATTGGCCCATTTGAGGACGATTTTACTTGTGTCAAAATCGTAAATTATTAAATGACTGTCAGGCTACCGTAAATTGATCAACTAACTGAAATCCATTGCGTAAAATAATACATTTCAACTACCGTTTGTTATATTCCGAAAGTTAATCAACTAACTAGGAAATTGATCAACTTACGATTCTTGCTATTTTCCGGTGACATATATTTCTTAAAATTATGTTTTTCGTTTTTGTTTTTCAAACCAACTTTTTGGCACACTACCTATTACCTAGTTTCTGCTTAGCCCAATGGTTGACTGGCAGAGAATGCCTATGTGGATTTAAGTCCGCCTTTTGTAAACGACTTCACTGTCCAATGATGATTAAGGTCCAGCGCAGACGGCACACTTTTTGTGCGATAGAGTCTGAGACATTTAAAAAGAGCGTCTAAGTCTGCCGACAGAATGATCGAAGATGTGCGTCGTGTGCGTTGAGTCTGTGAAATATCCGCGACAGATTTTTGCGCGTCGTGTGCGTTACTGCATATAATTGCAAAAAAGTGCGTCATGGATAGTCTGCCGTCTGCGCTGCCCCTTAATAAAAAAAATCTTGGTTCGTCAGAGCTTTAGGTTTGAAGTCGATAGAAACTTTAATTTGAACTTGAGTAAGTAAGTACATCAAATTAATATCTATAGATATCATTTAGTCATTGTCCAACGTTTGCAGGCAATTTCGTTTATCAAAACAGGACATGTCTGAACTAGCTAGGTGTATGGACATCGTGACTCGATTTGGCTTGTGGTCAAGTCGTGAGCGTACCTTCGTGACACTGACCTTGGGGTGAACGCCCTATGCACTTTACACTTACTACGTTATTGTTATGTAAGTAGGTACTACTTATGTAATAAATTAGACAGTTTTGACGCCAAACGTCGCATTTGCGAAAGGCTTTCTTATTCGCGCATATTTGTGGAACATTAACATTAGCCAAAAATAAATAACCTAAGATGAAGAAGGGATGTAAGCGAGCGGCCTATCATCTTTTCGCTCCAAGCCAACCTCACCTGCCCGTGGTGTATCCTGCCGAATAACAAACGAGGCACTGGCAACCGACTGGTGGCGGTATAACCATCACAATTGAAGGCGTAGCTAAATACTAAAGACCGGTGACAGGCAGCAGCGTCACCGGAGCAAGAAGCTACGCCCTGCGATCGCCAACCCGCCTGCCCAGCGTGGCGATTATGGGTATATCCTCCAGATGTTTGCTCTAAGTGGCGAACAGCTGGAGAGGCCTATGTCCAGCAGTGGACTGTAATAGGCTGATGATCATGAACCTAAGATGTGCTACGCAGGGCCGTACAGCGCCATCTAGCCCCAAATAAAACCGAACCTTGTACTATGGGTACTAGGCAACTGATAAACTTACTTATATACATTTTTTTTGTAAATAAAAACAACTTATACTTAAAAAAGCACCCAGACCAATACAAACAGACATGTTCATGCACACAAATGTTTGCACTGTTCGGGGATCGAATCCACGACCCTTGGCTGATTACTTGTTTAGCTAACAAGCTTTTCTTAGCGGACAGGCGTGGCTACAATAAAAAAGAACAACAAAATAAAATATTGTCCGCTTCACAGTAGTAATATTAGAGCTACTAATTACAGTATAGCAAGTGAAAGAAACTCTTCGGACAAAGAACTCGTTTGCGCAAGACAGTATTGTCTGTGAACAAAGGGCGCACTTATTGAGCGTAATGATATGCAAACGCTTGACGGCGAGCTTTGAACATTGCGCGAAAGAATCTCAGTAGCCTGATGCACGAGTATACAGTCCAGATAAATATCCGTTATTCAATAATGACGGGATGTAAGGGAGCGACCTATCATCTTTTCGCTCCATGCCTCTCTTCCCTGCTCGTGGTGCATCCTGGCGAATAACAAACGAGGCTCTGAAAGCCTGGTGGCGGTATAACCATCACAATTGAAGGCGTAGCTAAATAAGTAGCTAAACACACTGAAGACGGGCAGCAACGTCACTGGAGCGAGCAAGCAGGGCGTACCTGCGATCGCCAACCCGGCATGCTGGGCTGGCGATTATGGCTATATCCTCCAGATGTTTGCCCGAAGTGGCGAACAACTGGAGAGCCTATGTCCAGCAGTGGACTTCAATAGGCTGATGATGAAGGTCTTTGGTGTAAGGAACAGGGGTCTTGAGGGCTGCGTTGGTTATGGGGCCATGGGGCTGCTCTTTACTTTGCAAGATCCCGGTCTTCGCCATCGCTGATGGTTTTGTGGGTTTTCCTTGCCTCCCTTCCATCTTGAGGCAGGGTACCAGTCGCTTCTCCGACCTGCAAGGATGCCCTGCACCCTGCCAGCTCATTTGTGGCTACTATTGTTGCAACATAATCGAAACGTCAAGTTATAAGTAAGTACATAACATACTATATAACAAACTTCATAGTAAGCCCACAGATTCCAAAGAAGATTTGATGATCCATTCGTACATACATACATAATGTCCCGCCTTTCTACCAGAGGGGTACTCAGAGACCACGTCCTTCCATTTGCTAAAATCCAGGCACACAACTTTTGCTTCGTCCACATTCATCAATCTCCTCATACATGCTCGTCGGTTTAGGGTACTTAGTATATTACTTTCATACATTTTGATCCATTCGTACTTATGGGAAAAGCTTTCAAAAACATGACACATTTATTATTAAAACTACGCGCTTCCTCTTGACAATGCGAACACTAATTGGTCTCAAACAAACATTTCTGTTTGTCTGTACATTTCTGTATAATTTTCACAATCAACACTATACAAAATTTCTTTCCTGTGAAACCTACGAGGGTAATTTTAATTGTTGTACTAATTATTTTTACACAAGTGTGTGTGTGCTTGTGTTTCATTAGCTGAAATGTATTCATCATCATCATCATAGGCTGATGCCTATTGCAGTCCACTGCTGGACATAGGCTTCTCCAGCTTCTCCATCCCATGTGGGATGTAAGGGAGCTACCTGTCACCTTTTTGCTCCAAGCCATCCTCACCTGCCCATGGTGCATGCTGCCGAAATGTATTAGGGAGCCACATATTATCGTCTTTTTCATTGGTGCATCTTGCCGAATAACAAACGAGGCTCCGGCAACCGATTGGTGGCGGTATAACCATCACGATGGAAGGTGTAGCTAAATACCAAAGACAAATGACGGGCAGTAGCACGCTACTGCATCTGTGATCTGTGCCAGGTCTCTGTCATCTGTGTCTTTGTCATCTGTGTCTTTGTCATCAGTGTCTTTGTCATCTGTGTCTTTGTCATCTGTGTCTTTGTCATCTTTGTCTTTGTCATCTGTGTCTTTGTCATCTGTGTCTTTGTCATCTGTGTCAGGGGGTAGCTCTTCGCTCCAGTCACGACTGGACTGGCCGCCCTGCGATACCCATACCGCCTGCCCAGGGTGGCGATTATAAGCAAATCCTCCGGATGTTTACCCCAAGTAGCGATCAGCTTAAGAGGCCTATGTCCAGCAGTGGATGCGATAGGCTGATGATGATGATGATGATTATAAATTTCTATCGGCCCATCTCCGAGAAGACTAGCCAAGTTACGCATAGTTATGAAAATGTTAAATAATGATCATATAACCACAATCTGACGAGGTTCAATCATGTTAAACCAAACTACTTGTTATTCATGGGATAATCCTAACGTAATCTAATAAGTATTCAGATTAATTGTACATAGTTATAATCTATTAGACCTACTTCTAGATTATCTTGTATTATTAATAGAAATGTATTATATTAAATGAGATTTAGTCCGCTTCATATCTTTTGCTAATATTGCTTGTACAGGCTTACTACGTAATGACCTAGATTATAAGGACCTATTGTAGCGAACATTCCTTATTCCAATTTTTCTTTTTCCTAATCTTATTCGCAGGAAATATTGGGGACTTTAGGACTGATAGTTAGTAGAATAGAGATTCTCTACCCTTATGAGAGAAGAGATCGTTTATAGCGTAAGGCCGCTTAATTTGAGCAACAAATATCTATTAATACCTAGTTTTAAGTCATTATAGTTCTCGTATATCTATCTACTCTATTAATTAAAGTCGAATCCTGGTTTTATCCTAAAATGATTACTATGGTTGTTACATTAAATAAAAATATCAGCCACGTCACCATCTTCATCATCAGCCTATTGCAGTCCACTGCTGGACATAGGCCTCCCCAGTTGCTCGCCGCCTAGGGCAAACTTCTGGAGGATATACCCATAATCGTCAAGCTGGGCAGGCGGGTTGGCGATCGCAGGGCGTAGCTTCTTGCTCCGATGACGATGCTGCCCGTCATCGACCTGTGGTATTTAGCTACGCCTTCTATCGTGATGGTTTTACCGCCACCAGTCGGTTTGCCAGAGCCTCATTTGTTGTTCTGTAGGATGCACCACGGGCAGGTGAGGATGGCTTGGAGCGAAAAGTAATGTAATTTAAGTGGTTTGATTTTCTACTGCTTTATTCATAATTTGTATGTGACTCTAATAAACGTTTTTTTTTTTTCTTTCTTTCTTTCTTTCAAAAGGTGATAGGTCGCTCTCTTACATCCCAACATCACATACATTGCTCCAATCCCAAAGTAGGTAAGTAGCTTAAGCACATGTGTTATGGTTGAAATGAGTAACGGAGCGCAATTCTTAAAGCAACCTAAGAACGTAATTACGAGTAGATAGATTAATTATTCTTTATTGCACACTCTACAGGTGGTGTTTTTTTTTTAAAAATTTATAGCTTGTAGTGGCAGACGAGCAGGCGGCCTGTCTGATGTTAAACAGTAACCGCCGCCCATGAACATCAGCAATGCCAGGGGCACAGCCAAGCCGCCGCCTACCGTGAGGAAAGAGCTCTCTTTAAACCACGCTTAAAGAAGGACATGTCGTAGCGATCAGGGAACACCATGGCTGGGAGGTCGTTCCAGAGTGTATAATAGACATCAGCGGTATTACGAGTACATTTATAGGCCGTCTTATCGCTATAAGCCATCTCTTCCAGACAATCTTTGCAAGTTTGCGTCTTTGCGACTGGCTCGGTGGCTCAATTGGTAGTGACCCCTGCCTTCTGAGTGAAGGGTCGTGGGTTCGATTCCCACTCGGGACAAACATTCGTGTGATGAACACTTGTGTTTGTTCCGTGTCTGGGTGTTTGTATTTGTATTTAAGTATGTATTTGTGGTACCTTCGTTGTTCTGATACCCATAACACAAGTGCTTAAGTTACTTTGGGATCGGAGCAATGTATGTGATGTTGTCTGATATTTATTTATTATTATTATTAAGTTGACAAGATAAAAGAACGTAGCTTATACTAAGTGCACAGTACAGCGCAGCAACAAACAAAAGTGTCGGTCCTGCCTCAACGCGGCGCAGATAGGGCAAGGGCATCGGACGCGCGCGCCTGCAGATCTGCGGGACTTTGCCTAACGTACAGAGCCGACAGACCGTACTAAGGAGTTTATATGACTGCGCATACAAGATCAAAGTAAATAATGCTTAGCGAGTGAGATGTCACTTCATGTTTACAAGTCTCATCTTAAATCCTATCTCCTGTCCCTTAAATAACACTATTCCTTCTTTTGTTTTTTTTTTGGTATTTTTTTATTATGTGTACAATATTATGTCGCAGTAAGATAGATAAAGCCGTAATATAGTTATATCTCTAGGAATATAATTGTATACCGTATCATAGTTATACGAAAGCGATTTATTACTATCTCACTAGGAATATAGTTATAAAACGGTCCAAGTTTAGTGATATACTTATATTACTAGATTTAGTTAAGTGAAATAGCTTTCGGAGGGGTTCGTTGTGTTTACGCGCTCCCCACTCCGCAGTCAGTCGGCCGAGAACAGTTGTTCGGCGTTCACGAAAATGCACAAAAACTAGACTTTGGTAATATTAGTTTTATTATTGCTAATTACTCGTGCCAGTTATGGATAACGACGAAAAAATTAATGAAAGCCGACGTTTTGACCAGGAACTTTGTCTATTTTACAATGCGAGATGCAGAAAACCAGAGTGGACGCTGTAGAGATTAAGTGAAATAATAAATTACACAGAAGAGTATAAAGTGGCGCCTCGGCTTAACGTAAAAAAAATCCTCCGGACGACCGAACTTGGCTCAATTGGCTGCCTATCAGTGTCTACTTCGCACGTATCTATACCCTTATTGTTGTACAGAGTATAAACCTTCATAAGAAGTCACACGACATTTACATCGGGCGTTTAGGCACGTCATACAAACCGAGCTGTCCCTTCTTGCCTCCTCCGTGCCTTGATCCTTGAGACTCTTGACCCCCGAGCGTGACCACCGAGCGATCGTTGCCACTGAGCTCAATTGCCCGTCTATCTGTGTCTACTTCGCACGTATCTATACCGGTATTGTTACCGAGTTCCGCGTCTGTACCGTGGGAGTTGCTAGATTGGTTAATCTTTGAGTTAAATAATTAAAAATGTATAAAAGTAACGAAGTAGGTCGCGTTGATTGGTATGTGTGACGCGGCCTTGTCTGCTAGATACCTAATGTCTATCCATCTACTTCCAAACTAAGCTGAAACTTGTACTTTGGGTACTGACAACTGATATACTTACTTAGACATTTTTATGGAAATAAATCGGTACATAGCAAGCACCTAGACCAATACAAACAGACATGTACATGCACACAAAATATGTTTGTACTGCGCGGGTATCGAACCCGCGACCATTGTGTCAGAGACAGCATTCCCTGCCACTAAACTAAACTACTCATTCTAGAAATACAATAAATATCAAACAACATCACATACATTGCTCCGACCCCTAAGTAAATAGCTTAAGCACTTGTGTTATGGGTATTAGAACAACGAAGGTACCACAAATAAATACTTAAACACAAATATAAACATCCAGACACGGAACGAACACAAGTGTTCATCACACGAATGTTTGTCCTGGGTGGGAATCGAAGGTTCAGAAGGTAGGAGTCACCAATTGAGCCACCGAGCCAGTCACAACATCCCAGTCATCCAAATGTTTATTACATAATCGACATAAAATATACATTGTCAAAGTTTTATGGCTAAGCAATTCCCTTACACTGTTGGTCGAGATACACCAATAAATAAAATGCACTTAAAGTTTATAACTTTGAATTTTACAGTTTTTGATTTGGGTGATATAAAATAACGTTATTATTACGAGTATGATCGTAATACAGACATATCAATTTGGAAAGCTTGTATGAAACTTTGACTGAAAAACTGTAATCTTATAAATCCAGTTTCAGTCGATGAAATCTATAGAATATGCCTATGGAATGGGTTGTAAGGGAGAGATATATCATCTTTTCGCTTCAAGCCGCCCTCCCCAGCCCGTGGTGCATCCTGCTGAATAACAAACGAGGTGCTGGCCGACCGACTGGTGGCGGCATAACCGTCACAATTGAAGGCGTAGCTACATACCACAGACTGATTACGGGCAGCAGTGTCACCGGAGCGACAACTCGCCTGCCCAGCGTGGTGATTATGGGTATATCCTCCAGATGTTTGCCCTAATTAGCGAACGACTGGAGAGGCCTATGTCCAGCAGTGGACTGCAATACGCTGATAATGTTGCCTAGACTAAAATTAACTGAGATTTCCCTTACTAAGACTGTTTTAAATAGTAACACTTCTATAATGAGAACAATTTAGAACTCTCCCATTGAAAAGGGGGACTTGAACACAATGCCTTTGTTGTGGTACAAAGAATAAATAAATGTCATTTAATTATTTTCCACGGCAAGAATTTTCTATTTTCCCTGTTGCAGCAACAATGTCGGCCGCGAATGCCGCGATTCATTTCTCATAGGAGTGACCACAGAAATGTATTTATTTATTTATTAAAACTTTATTGCACAAAATGGTACAAAAGGCGAATTTAATGCTAGGAGCATTCTCTACCAGTTTACCTTTAGGTCGTAGGTAGGGGATGTAAGGGAGCGACCTATCACCTTTTTGCTCCAAGCCATCCTCACCTGCGCGTGGTGCATCCTGCCGAACAACAAACGAGGCTCTGGCAAACCGACTGGTGGCGGTATAGCCATCACGATAGAAGGCGTAGCTAAATATCACAGGTCGATGACGGGCAGCAGCGTCACCGGGGCGAGAAGCTACGCCCTGCGATCGCCAACCCGCCTGCCCAGCGTGGCGATTATGGGTATGTCATCCAGATTATTGCCCGCGTTTAGGCAAACGTAGTGTAGGACGCCCCGCAACCCGCTGGGCTGATGACCTTAGAGGAACTGCTGGCAGTTGCTGGATGGGGGAAGCCCGGGATAGAGAAATGTGGCGCGAATTAAAGGAGGCCTACTTTCAGCAGTGGACGGACCAAGGCTGTTGATTGATTGATTGATTATTGCCCTACGTGGCAACAACTGGAGAGGCCTATGTCCAGCAGTGGACTGCGATAGGCTGATGATCATAAGGCATTCTCGTACAAAAAACGGAAATACTCAGTACAGCATACTTAATGTGAATAAAGTAAGTCATATATTTCTCAAGGCCAATTCATAGTAGGTATCAGTTAGACTGGCTAAGTCCAACAATACAGTACACTGATAACGGCACAGCTGATATTGCGCAAGTCGCAATTCATAGACATGTCGGCCCACGTGCGACAATACAGTTTCCTGGCCGACAAGCTTTCCCACACAGACGGACGGTGGCACTGCTAGCGATTGTACTATCTACACTTATAATAAATCTGTAGAAAAGTCAATTCTGTACATGAAATATATTTTCAAAATAACTATCAGGGGGTGATCAGTGATCGATACTGATGCCAAAAATGCAATCTCCCTGTTGCTCCCGTTTTCCCAACATGTTCCTTCACTGCTCTGCTCCTATTGATTGTAGCGTGATGAAAAGTATCCTATAACCTGCCCAGGAGTATAAAGAATAATTATCAAGCAGTACGTAGTTTCGTTAAAATCCGTCCAGTAGATTTGTTTCTATAACGAACATACAGACAGACAAAAATTTTACTGATTGCATTTTTGGCATCAGTATCGATCACTAATCATCTCCTGATAGTTATTCTGAAAATGTATTCAATGTACAGAATTGACCTCTCTACAGATTTATTATAAGTATAGATAGGAGATAAGTCAGTTTAAAGTAAATATAATCAAAAAAATATCAACACTGTTCATATCTTTTTGATCATGTTTTTTTTTTTTTTTTTTTTTTTTTTATTTAGTGTTGCATTGGGTGTATGGTTGGTGGACTATTTGATGGTTAGCTGGTGCTGTATTATGTGTGTTAATTCCTGCTAGTGGATACAGGAATTGTATGGTGATCGATAGAGTTTGTGTAATGTTTGGGTGCAAATAGAATTTTAAGTTTTATTTATGCCCTTCAGTCTGTGGACTATGGAGTATATGAGCCGGCAAAAGGTTTCAATGGGCTCATGTTTTGTGGCTACCATATTGATGTTGAAAGGCTCTATGTTTAGGTTGTTGCAGACAATGAGGTGATCGTTTCGTTCCTTGCCAAATATTGGGCATGTTTCGGTGAGGTGTTCTATGTGTTGTATGCTGGTGTTGTCGCAAGGGCATGTGTTATCATCAGTGATCTTGAAACGGTGGAGGTACTGTTTGTGGTAGCCATGCCCTGTTATTATTTGAGTCAGTTCGAACGTGGTGGGGAATGACAGTCGGAAGTCCCCAATTTCCTTTATGGTTTTAAACCATTTAAAGATATTGGAATCTTTAGCTTCGTCTGCATACATTTGTTGCCACTGTGTGGATATACGTTTTCTGATTTCATACTTGGCGTAGGACAAAGGGAACTCATTGAGATTATTTGCGGTCCGCATTTGGGCTGCTGCTTTCGCGTGTGTGTCAGCCAATTCGTTTCCAATTATGCCTACGTGGGATTTGACCCAGATGAACCCAACCTCGATTTGGTGTGTCGTCTGGAGTCCGTGGAGAAGGTGATGGATAGAGCACACTGAAGGTTCCGTATTGCTACGGTCTTGTAGTGCTTTGAGAGACGATAGGCTGTCTGTTGCGATTATGGTTTTGGTCTTGTTTCTGATTTGAACAAGCCATCTGAGTCCAATCTCGATAGCGGTCAATTCTGACATGAAAACCGTTGCTGTGAGTGGTAGCTTCTTTTTCTTAACAATTGGTAATATAAAGGGTTGGTATATGACCGCAGCGGAACCCACAGTGCCATCGTCTTGTTTGCTTCCATCAGTATATATTTGAATCGGATAATCCCTTACTAGTGCTTCAACCTCAGTTTGATCGTGGGCTTCTTTGTAGGTGATAGAAATACGCTGAGCCGGATGGAGGAGGTCGCGAACTGAAGCTTTACGTCTTAAGGTAATATCCGAGGGGAGGTCTTCAAAAATTCCAGATGATTTAATGTGGTGGATTTCCATGGCTTCTTGGATTACCATGTGTAATGGTATCATTTGAGCTAGTGCTATTGCTGAAATTGCGGACACTGTACGGAAGGCACGAATACATCGGATAGCAAATTGTCTCTGAAAAGATCTCAGTGCTTTCCTTACTGCGTAGTAGCGAGTGGCGGTCCCCCAGATTCCGGCAGCATATGTGAACATTGGCTGAATCACTTGGCGGTATATTGTTTCTACATTTTGGGGGTGAACACCCCAGGTAGGCTTCACGAAAAGTGACAGTTTCTTGTAGAGTCGTGTGGCTTTATTTATGAGGTGCCTATTGTGACTTATGAAGGTTAATCGAGAATCCAGTATTACTCCCAAGAGTTTAATCTCTTTATGAAAGGGGATTGGCGTATTGTCCATTATAAATTTAACTGAATTTATATTTGTAGCTGGAGTAAATGCTATAGCTTGGGTTTTAGTTGGGCCAAATTTGAGTTTCGCCTGTGTTCCCCAGTCGCAAATGGTTTTTAGGGCTTGGTTTGCAAGAGTCTCCACATCTCCAGGTGTCGCCGCCTTCACCAGCAACAGCACGTCATCTGCAAAGGCCTGTATGCGGACGCCCTCCGGAAAATCTTTTTCCAACAGCTCGTCCAAAATAAGATTCCAAAAGGTTGGTCCGCACACAGAACCCTGGATACAACCCTTAGATGTGGTTTTAGTGGCGCTTGAACTGCCGAACCTAAGTGTGGATTTGCGGTCTTCTAAATAACTTTGGATAAGTTGGTAAATGTTTTTAGGACATTCTGATATTCGTAGTCGGTGAAGGAGTAAGGGCCACCAGGCGTGATCAAAAGCAGCTTTAATATCCAAAGATACCGCAGCAACTTGTTGTCCTTGGGATTTTGCATCCCTAATGAAGTTTATAGCATCCTGGAGTGCATCAACTGTAGAAGTCTGCTCTTTGAAGCCATACTGTCTACCATTATATTTATTTGATTTCTCTAGGTGATACACTAAACGCTTGGTGATCAATTTTTCCAGTAATTTACCGAAGACAGGAAGGAGTCCGATTGGCCTGTATGACGACAGGTCATTGGGATCCTCTTTATTAGGCTTTGGCAAAATTTTGATGAGGGCGTTTTTCCAGGCGGTCGGGAAGTGGCTAATGTTCAGGCATTGGTTCATTAATTGAGTGATGAATTTTGGTATTGCAGCAAATGTATGTAGACATATATCCGAGGTAAAATGGTCCAACCCTGGGGCCTTGTTGGGGTTCATTGAGCATAGGGATTCTTTGATTTCATCTTCGGTGAATGGATGGTCATCATCGGTATTTATAGGTAGTTTATAGGTTGTGCGTAGATCTTTTTGTCTATCTGTTGTATCGTCTGAGTCGTCAGGAAAGAAATGTTGCAGCAGGGCGTTGGCAGTATTCAGACTATTGCTGGTGAACGTATTACCTACCTTGAGTGTTTGTGGGGGGCGGTATTTTGGAGAGTCCTTTATTATTCTGTTTGTAACAGACCATACATTCTCCTTTCCTTGCGTGTTACAAAAGTCCCTGAAATGGTCAGTAGACGCTTTAGAAAGTTCTTTAGCATATGTTGCTTTAGCTTCTTTATGTTGTGCGATAGCGTCGTCCATGGGTCTGCCAGAGGCTTTTAGGTCGTGTAATCGATGGTGGGTCCTGATGCAAGCTTTCTTCAGTCGTTCTAGTTGTTCGTTCCACCAGGGATTAAAACCAGCGTTAGGATTTCGCTTGAGAAGTGTAGCATCACATGTTTCTTTGATAATTCTAGTCAGGTCTGAGATTATGTTGTCTATCTGTTGTTTATCGCTATAGTCTGTAAGTTTAGAGTTGAGATCTTCTTTTATGAATAGTTCATTAAGTTTGCCTTCGAATAGTTGCCAATCAGCTTTCCGAGTGTTGTAGGCATATGTGGATGATGACATAGGTTTAACAATACGGTCTTTGTTTAGAATGGTGAAGTCTATGGCATTGTGGTCAGATGTCGGGCAAGCATCGAGATTGACTTTCCAATTGTGGACGAGGGATAAGATGTTATCCGACACCATTGTCACGTCAACAATGGAGGAGCAATGTCTTCCGTGCCGAATAGCCTCGAAAGTTGCTGTGGCTCCGGTGTTGATAATGGACATTTCGTGTGATGATGCCATAGTGGCTATGTCTTCTCCACGTGAGTCTGATACCGGTACACCCCATTCGGGGTGTTTGCCGTTGAGGTCACCACCGAGAATACGATACGTATTTGTGGTTGAATTAAGAAATCTGTCTATTGCATTGAGAGTATTAAATGTGTCTACGTTAGGTTCAATATAAGCAGACGCAATGAACATTTTGCGTTGTCCCAGAGTTAGCTGTACAACTGCCAGGTTGGAGTTGGATAATTGGGATATACCTAGAGCGAAACCTATATTATTCTTTACTAATATGCAGGACTTGACTTTGGCAGCAGTATTAAATTGGAAGATATTTATGTTCGGTATTGTAGAAACTGTGGGTTGGTTACCAGTGTATGGTTCAGTAATAAGTGCTATGGAGTAGTCATGGGATGTGAAGAACTGAAGAAGCTCTCGGTATGCTAAGTAGCAACGATTTACATTGCACTGTATTATTTTTATGCGAGTTTCAATAGCCATAGTCAATTTGGGAGTCTATGCGGTTCTTCATGTATTGGATACGTGTACAGATGTTGGGGTTAGTTGCGCTGTGATTTGTGTCTATACTGCTATTTGTCTTTTGGTTGAACCTCTGACAGTTGTAACACTGCTTTTTAGTGCTGTTGTCCTTGTTAGGACAGTCCTTGGAACAATGATCCGAGTTGGCGCAGTGGGCGCACGGAGTCAGTTCGGCAGTGCACTTGGTGCGGGTATGCCCGAACTGTAGACACCGGTAGCACTGCACGAACCTGGAATAATCCTCTACGTGCACTCGCTGGTGGTCTAAGTTTAGTTTGCCACTCTCGATCAGCAGGCGACGCGACTCAGGTTTTGATCATGTTTGACGCCATATTTGTTTTGGTGACTACTAACGCTGCAGTCTCAAGTCGTTTGCTCGTTTGTTATTCAGCAGGATACACTTGGCTTAGAGCAAAAAGAGGCTAGGTCACTCACGACCTTACATCTTTATTTTATATCCTCTTAGCGTTGTCCCGGTTTGTGCCTCTAGGCCCAGGGTCCGCTTAAACCATGATCCTAGATTAAGCGAGTCTGGTTATTACATTGAAGCGACTGCCATCTGACCTTCGTAACGCTCAGAAAGGGGAACCAGACAAATTTGGATCATGGTTACACATTCAGAATTAAACTGGATGTGCAGGTTTCCTCACGTTGTTTTCCTTCACCGCTAAGCTAGTGGTATAATTCCGCACATAGATTTTTGCAAATCCAGAGGTGCGTGCCCCGCGCGGATTCGAACCGACGACCTCACGTGTGTAAAGCGACGATCTTACCACTAGGCTACCACGGCTCTCTCGTGACCTTACATCTCTTTACAATAAATTAAGCTTAGTTATTTCACGTCACTTCCGCTACAAAAGTAACCCCACCCTTGGTTTATTGCATAAGCAAGCTAGTTCAAAACGCGACGTAATTATTACTATGGTTTCCAACTGATTACGTAACAAAGCATTTTCTAGAACTTCGCTGAACTTGCTGGATTTTACGGCGCTCCGATAAAATGCAAAGCCCCACTTTTTGACCTAGTTTGGGGTTTAGTAGCTTTTTATTGGGACCCTAGCGTCGGATCCTTTGTTGAGCTCCATGTTAAGAAATTTAGTTTTAAAGAAAAGCTGTATATTAAACGTTGGTTCGCAAAACTAATACTTTAATTCAAGAACAGTAAGCGATAATTGTGTTGGATTTTGGGCTTCAAGATTTTTTGTTTTAATAATAATCATGGTTAGTCTTAAGACGTTAAAAGTATATCACCATACTTGGCATTCCTATTGACTTTAGGTATAGGTTTTATTTGTAACCCGGTAAACGCTTCTTTTTTTATAGTAGCTCGCCATAATGGCCTCCCTACGCCTGATGGCAAGTGAAAGAGACGTCCAAGTCGCTGTGACAACGGGCAAGTAACTGGTCAGTTACCTGTCAGTTGTGACCGCCATGCCGGCCCAGCCCTAACCCCCTACGAACTCCGGAATCATTACTCACCGGCAGAAACACGATCCGAAGGTCATTTGGCTGCGGTATTCTATACGGTGAAGGTCCTTGCCGAATCCTTGAAGAATCGCTATGCCCTACCTCTCTTAAAGTCCTATCCCATCAGAAAATCGCAGATTAACGTTCTTCCTTTCCATAAGGTGAAAACACACAATTAAAAAAGAATTAAGACAACATTGGCCGTGTCCTATTTCTAGATACAGACTTACATTCTAGTACACTAAACTGCGCCTTGCTTCGCCCCATAATCGTAAAGCGGGGCAGTTGTCTCTTTTTCGTTTTCAATTAGCCGAATTTACGAGTATAGCTTGGCTTGTGTTCTTTTTGTTCTACACTGCTTACAAGTTAGTGCTTAAAGGTTTATAACTCCGAGTAAGTACATTTAAATTAAATGATGTCGGATTGAAACTAATTTTGGCAGCATTTTCCAATCAGCTAAGCGTGGGAATGTGGTAGATTGTCAAAATACTTTTAAAGCATTCTGTCCAATCAGTTTGTCTTTATAAAGCTTAGTAAATACAGATGCCATGTTTTGCTGTACCATCGGAGCACATGGTTTTGGATCATCAGAATCATGGATGCCTTATGTCCACCTCAACTCTATAATAATAATGTCCTCATGAATAAATTTCGATCCCAGCCTCACAGGAGACGTAGTCAAGTACTCAGTAGAGATATTCAAGTTTCCGAGGCCGCTTTTGAACAGTATCAATTTTCGATCCTGTATCCTTGTCATTTGTTACAAGCCAGCAAGAAAAAAATACATATTAGGATGACTGGATCTTGGTTAAGAATCTAGAACTTCTGAATAAGCATTCATTAGGGATGTAAGGGAGTGACCCATCATCTTTTCGCTCCAAGCCAACCTCACCTGCACGTGGTGCATCTTGCCAAATAACAAACGAGGCGCTGGCAACCGATTGGTGGCGGTATAACCATCACAGTTGAATGCGTAGCTAAGTACTACAGACCGATGACGGGCAGCAGCGTCACCGGAGCGAGAAGCTACGCCCTGCGATCGCCAACCCGCCTGCCCAGCGTGGCGATTATGGGTATATCCTCCAGATGTTTGCCATAAGTGGCGAACAACTGGAGAGGCCTATGTCCAGCAGTGGACTGCAATAGGCTGATGATGATGATGATGATTCAGGTTTTATCATGATTTTTGGTAAATCGGTTACTAAAACATCCAATGCTTCGAGATTTCAAAGAAGGAAATCTGAGTCGGAAGTTTAGTTTTTAATAAGCCAAAAAACCAGCAATGTTTTATTAGACAGTTGCAATATTAACCACAATTAGGTTTTTTTTATAGTAGCTCGACATAATGGCTTCCCTACGCCTGATGAAAAGCGATAGAGAAGCCCAAGTTGCTGTAACAACTGGCAAGTAACTGGTCAGTTACGTGTCAGTTTCCACTGCCATGTCGGCCCAACCCTAACCCCCCACGAGCTCCGGAAACCCTACTCACCAGCAGAAACACGACCCAGAGGTATTGTACAGGGTGGAGGTCCTTCCCCGGACGGGCAGCTCTATTCGAGCGAAGGTTCGCTATGCCCTACCTCTCTTAAATTCTTCAAAAAGGTTATTACTTAATTTGTATGTCTTAGCAAACATAGAAATTTAAAGCGATTTATTGTCACTTTTACCAGAAACAACATTAATTGCCTTTCGCTATCGACCCCAACAATCAGACTTACAACATTATTAGACCTAAATCCGGTCTAGGCTACATTTCCAAAGTGGTTGAGTCACTAGAAGTCTAGGTTGCGTGGCTAAATTTATGATCGCATTCGGTACAATAAGTCGCCTGACGGGTTCTGCACAAACACGACCGATTGATACGATACGGCTTGCGCAAGAGTCGGGAACTATACCTACCAGATGGTGGGAGTTTACCCTGATTGAGGGTACTTGAATAAGTTTGAGATGCTTAGTCTATATTTTTATTCATTAGGTACTAGTGACCCGCCCTCGCTTCGCTAATAAAGAAAATCAGATAAAAAAATTAAACTAAAACCCACACTCGCTTCGCTTTAGGTGTTTCAGATAAAAAAAAACTAAATATAGCCTATGTTAGTAATAATGTAGCTTTATAATAAAATAAAAAAGTATTATTAAAATCGGTTCAGTACTTTTTGAGTTTATTTGTTACATACAAAAATACAAATCTTTCCTCTTTATAATATTAGTGTAGATTAGTGTAGATATTACCACTGTCCACGTGGTTTCCGGATTAGTGATAGGACCACCCTATAGCAAAAAACGGGCAGCAGCTTGGGTACAAATAACACCTACTCCGGTCACCAAACCGCCTGCAAAGCTTGGTCACAAGGCAAATCCCCCAAATGACAATTAGTCCTTAGGGGAAGCATATGTAAAGCAGTAGACGTTTTCAAGCTGATGATGATGAATTGTTAACTAGCTGCAGCTACGGCATTTCAGCGTCGCCGAAGCCAGGAGCTACGCTCTGCGATCGCCGACCTGACTACCCAGCGAGGCGATTAAAGCCTCCATCTTCAGCCTATTGCAGTCCATTGCTGGACATAGGCCTCTGCAGTTGTTCGCCACTTGGGGCAAATATCTGGAGGAAATACCCTTAATCGCCACGCTGGGAAGGCGGGTTGGCGATCGCAGGGCGTAGCTTCTCGCTCCGGTGACGCTGCTGCCCGTCATCGGTCTGTGGTATTAAGCTACGCCTTCAATTGTGATGGTTATACCGCCACTAGTCGGTTGCCAGCGCCTCGTTTGTTATTCGGCAGGATGCACCACGTGCAGGTGAGGTTGGCTTGGAGCGAAAAGATGATGGGTCGCTCCCTTACATCCATAAAGCCTCCAGGTTTGCTTAAAGTGGCCAACAGCCGGAGAGCTGTGGACTGAACTAGGCTGATGATGATGATAATGATGACTGTTAGTAAGATGGAGTGACGATTAACGCAGGACGGCTGGCAAGTGCTGGATGCGAGAAGCACAAAATCGATCAAGGTGGTGACATTTGGAGAGGTCTATGTCCAGTAGTGAACTTACATAGGCTGATGATGATAATGATGATTAGTAAGATTCATACAAAAATATATCCTATATATACTCTACCTATTTTAGGGTAAATTAACGTCCATATCATGGCAACTCCGCTTAGGACTGTGACACAATTTATGTGTAGAATGTTTCCTGACTTTTTGTTGTAAACAACAGTTCCTGTTTAGCTTACGTTAATCTTATATAGCGAGTCAACAACAGCTGTTCATGAATAGTACGGGTGAAAAATTAATTTATCATTTGCTTGCAAAAACTAAGTGCATGGTTTACGAAATTCTTCGTCTATTTTGATTTATTTTTATGAAATAGGGGGCACCTGATATAAGTGATAACCGCCGCCCATGTACATCTGCAACATCAGGAGTTACAGCTGCGCTGCCGGCCTTTAAGAGAGAGGTACGCCCTTTTCTTGAAGAATTAAAGGTCGTATCGGTCCGAAAACAAAGCATTCCACAGTTAGTTGTGCGGGGCAGAAACTTGCATGAGAAGCGCACAGTTGAGGATTGCCAGGCGTCTATCCTCCAGGTATATCCTCCAGACGTTTGCCCTAAGTGGCGAACACCTGGAGAGGCCTATGTCCAGCAGTGGACTGCAATAGACTGATGATAATGATGATCACTTACCATCATGTGACCTTCAGGCCCGTTTGTGTCCCCTCTGTCACAAAAAAAGTCCAAAAGGATCTTTAGTATCAATCTAACTTTAGGTTTTATCTACTAAGCCGACAAACAAACCGATTGGCGTAAAACAAATGTTGTATAGACAATTTGTATACATATATATTGTATACAAATGGTCGTTTGCACGACACTGTCATTGACCGGGGGATATGCGTCGGTCACGTTTGTACTATTCATTAGTTCGCAAATAGGTACACAGTGTAAGATATAATCAGTAAATCAAGTTCGTACGAGAACATTAAATGCGCCTAATAATTGACTTTACTGAACTAACCATCACGATTGAAAGCCAACATGATAAGGCTGCTTTGGCTATCATCGCAGTCATTTTGAAAAAAAAAAGAAGGCGTAGGTAGCCAATCTCACCTGCCCTAGACTAGTGGCGGCATAACCATCACAATAATTGAAGGCGTAGAAAAACACCACTGGCCGATGACGGTTAACTAAAAAAAACTGTTAACTGCGCAGTTCATATTGTGGTGTGCGTAATTACGCACGTTAGCCTAATAAGGTTACGTTAACTACGTAAAACTTAGTCGACTCTTCTTTTAGGGATGGGGCGGTGATTTGTATACTTGACTTTCCACACAGATTCCTATAAAATAGAACGTAAACTGCGCAGTACGTATTGTGGTGTGCGTAATTAAACTACGTCAACATAGTCGACTCTTCTTTTAGTGATGGGGCGGCGAGTTGTACTCTTTATTTTCCGCATAGATCCCTATTGGGTACAAAGTAGCACGTGAATTGCGCAGTTCGTATTGTGGTGTGCGTAATTAGGCTATTAGCACGACAGCGCTGTCATTGACCGGGGATATGCATCAGTCACGTTTGTACTATTCATTAGTTTACGACGCAGTTTACGTAATAAACAGTAGCTTTACGTTGTGGAAATACGAACGCAGTCATTTGTTTGACGTAGATTATTTCATGTAAGAAATAAAAACTGTTACTTATAAAATTGTACTTACTGTAACCCTATTGTCAATTGTTTTTGGTTCGTTAACAAAATTGTCGGTGTGGCTTCCGGATTTACGAAAATAGGACCACCCCATCTCATCCCGTAGCTGTGGTAGAAGATGACTAAGGGAATATAAGGAAATGGGCAGCTGCATTTACGTGGTTACAAATCAAACCTACTGCGGTGCCCAGACCGCATGCCAAACGTAGTGACTAAGGCAAATTTCTCTAATGATCATTAGCGGAGGCCTACCTATGTCCATACGTTTAGCATTGAACGTTCGTAATCACCTAAGAACGCAGAACCTATAACCGCTGGGGTAAACGAGTTCTGGAGTAGATACCATGTGTCGGCAAACGCCCTCAGGCCAGGTGGAGTGACGCTTTGCGCAGGACGGCTGGCAAGTGCTGGATGCGAGAAGCCCAAAATCGAGCACAGTGGCGAATTTTTGAAGAGGCCTATATCCAGCAGTGGACTGGTATAACCTGATGACGATGAGTCACCTAAGACCGAAGAAATAAAAGTAACAACAAAAAATAACCAATATTCTAAATCTGGAAACGACATAAGTTACTGATCCTTTAATTATACTGTTGCCACTTACCTATATCATGAGCGTGATATGTTGTTTACTTTATGCTAATACTCGGACAGCGCTAAGTACCTGCGGACAATAAAATCAATATGAATTAAATACAATAATAATAGATGCATGATGCGATGTAAACCGCACGTGGTATGGTGAGATAGATAAATAGGGTATGTGCATGAATTTTTACCCGACTGCCAAAGAAGATTTTACGTATGTAGGTAGTTAAGTCTGTTTCTTATAGTTCATTCGCGTTAAGAAAATAATGACTGACAGGTCACTGACAGGCCACTAGCCAATCAAAACGCTAGAAATATATTTCTGGCCAATCAAAACGCTAGAAATATATTTCTAGCGTTTTGATTGGCTAGTGGCCTGTCAGTGACCTGTCAGTCACTATTTTCTTAACGCGAATGAACTATAGTGACCTCCTATAGCCTAAACGGCTTGATGGAATTTAGATAGAATATATATGAAATGAAAAAATGTCTTTTATTTTTGAACAATCTAAAAGACGGACTAATTACATTTTTTTACGACAACAGGCCTATCGTGAACTGATTTGGAAAATTATTTTTTTATTCGAAAGGATGTACCCATAATTTGTCCTATTGTCACCACATTGAAGTCGGTTTTTATTTTTTTGCTAAAAATGCTGTTATAACATGACAAACGGACACAAACATTCATAGGATCTTCCATGCCAGTTCGGTTCATTAAACCCAATCGTCGTACAATATAAATTACACCCGAGTTTGTATGATGTCATATCCTATTATGTACATTTTGCGATGTCGTCACCGCGAAGAAAAGGAAATAGGGGGGAGAAGGGAGTGGGGGGGGGGGGAGACACAAATACACTATTTATATAGTGCAGTAATCGTAAAGTGCGTACATTATACTTATCATATTTTTAGAGACAAGCCCGAAGGCGCATTTGGTTGTGAACTTTGCCTTCTAATCCATTCGTCCGGTCGGGGTTCGATCCACGCACAGTACAAACATTTCTCTGTCTGTCACGTCTTTTTGTATTGGTGTGGGTGTTTTCTATGTATCATCATCAGCCTATCATAGTCCACTGCTGGACATAGGCCTTTCTAGTTGTGCACCACTTTGGGCAAACACCTGGAGGTTATACCCATAACGCCACGCTGCCACGCTGGGCAGGCGGGTTGGCGATCACAGGGTGCTCCGGCGATGCTGATTCCCGTCATCGGCCTGTGGTATTTAGCTACGCCTTCAATTGTGATGGTATTACCGCCACCAGTCGGTTGACAGCGCCTCGTTTGTTATTCGGCAGGATGCACCACGGGCAGGAGAAGTTGGCTTGGAGCGGAATGATGATAGTCTCGGCGAAGGTCATTTTATATCGGGAACTGAAACTAATGTCAAAAATAGAGAGCAAATTGTTCTAATCAATCAGATGTTAAGTATTATTCTAATAACTTAATGTACAGACATTCACAGAGAACCAAATCAAATTCTAATACCTTTAACCAGTATTTCCGTCAATCAACAAGGTATTCCACTCTACCGCCGAACATCTCCCGTAGGTATTGGGAACATGTCTGCCGGGATAGCCGTGTTCCCTGAAGTAGGTAGCACTCGGGACGCCTCGGGATTAACGATATTAGATCTGTATTGGAAGATCTGGATTTTAAAATAGATATCGTAAGTACACGGAAGAATTGAATCTGATGGTTCTTTTGAAATGGTGTCAAGCGTAAGATTAAGTTGTAAGTGAAATTGTTAAAGGAAGGAGGTATCAAGATTGTTTGAGTTTCGTATAATATATAATTATATACAAGGTGACTTTTTAATCACTATCCAAATATCTTCTGGGCATTAGGTATCGTTAATAGAGCCAATTTCTACAAAAAAAATATAGGTAAAATTTTTACAACAAATTCATTGTCCCGAACCAATTATAAATTTCACATGGTTACCATTTCGTAGTACTCGCGGTAATACCGTCTTACCTTTAAATTCGTACCTTAATTCCTAATACCATTGATATTTATCGTTTTGCGTACTAAATATTTACGCCAGAAATGGTAACCATGCAAAATTTATAATGGATTCGGGACGATAGCTAATGCCCAGAAAAAAATTGGATAGTGATTAAAAAGTCACCTTGTATATACACATACATAACATATTATGTTGTGATGTCCAAAAATAACAAACTTTACTTATTTCTTGTCATAGTCATGCAGATCAGTTCGATCAGTCGGTGCAGAACTGCAGAGTTAGACGTTTAACCGCAGTACGCGCTATGCCTAGGAAAGAAGATTAGATAAGAACACAGCCACGAATCAACCTATCCCCTTTTTACATGTACCACTCTGTCACGTTTCCTAGAAGTGTCCAAAGCTATAATAGTGCATTAAGAAATTTGATAGTTAAAGGTGGACGTGAGTCCGTACGTAAGAGAGGTAGAGCATAGCGAATCGTCGCTCGAATTGAGCCGCCCGTCCGGAGAAGGACCTCCACCCTATAGAATACCGCAGCCAAATGACCTCCGGATCATGTTTCTGCCGGTGAGTAGGGTTTCCGGAGCTCGTGTGGGGTTAGGGTTGGGCCGGCATGGCCCGTTGTCACAGCGACTTGGGTTTCTCTTTCGCTTTCCATCAGGCGTAGGGAAGCCATTACGACGAGCTACTATAAAAAAAATGTACATTGAAAGTAGACTATATTTTATCTCTATTGTGTCCTATAATGTTTGACAGCCTCGGTGGTACAATGGTTAGGCTTAATGAAAGCTTAAAGGGCGGACGATCAGAAGGCAGATGGATTCCCGGTCTGGGCAATGTAGATATGTATTAACTTTTTTAGATATTGT
This sequence comes from Conogethes punctiferalis, assembly GCA_031163375.1. NCBI lineage: Eukaryota > Metazoa > Arthropoda > Insecta > Lepidoptera > Crambidae > Conogethes > Conogethes punctiferalis. The sequence continues at coordinate 10,588,713 of CM062096.1, read as the reverse complement.
TCAGGTGTTTTGAGAGACGCCCCGAGTCATAATCCTGGGTACTTATAGTAGAAGGGAAAACCTCAGTTTGAGACCGTAGGTGTGTATTGTCTGAAGTTTTATTAGATACCCTCTCACAAACATAATTTAAATATTCGGGCTATTTTCTGTCATTAATATAAATTCGACTATAAATAAACTTATATACAGGAAATGATACATCAAGCGGCAGTTTGACTTCAAATAAGATATCACAATATAACTAATCGGTTACAACTGTTCTGTGATTAATTTACTTCGAAATCGATTATGGTAATTATCGATAATCGATTAGCATCAATCGGAAGGAGTCGCCATTAAGGCGTTACTGACCTCACGACTAGTTATGTAATGAAGTCGTCTGATCTGTCTGGTGTGGTGTGATTGACCGTCATTTGTTATGATTACATTGTCAAGGCTACTTGGGTCTTGGTTTTATTTGCACGGATCCCTGTCATCGTCTTATGGGAGTAGCTTGGCCTTAAGGCTCATCCCGTCATCATCATCATCATCAGCCTATCGCTGTACATTTATTTAATTAATTACGTAGGCCTCGCCAATTTAATCAAAATCAAGAATAATTACATTATATTGAGTCCGTATTTTAGATTATAAGAATATATTGGACATGTATTTTTCTTTTTTTCATTTAAACAAAAAATAGCAAAGATACAAGGCATCCAAATGTAGGAGTCTGACGTCACTCAGTCGCGGAAAAACTCTCTCTTTGACGTGATGCGTATTTTAACGGGCTATATCCTTGTCATTTTGTTCTAATTTAGAAATGAAAAAAAAATACGTGTCTTTTATTTTTAAAGAGAGACGGACTAATTACATTTTTTTTTCGGCAACATGTCTATTGTCATTGACTATGTCCACAAGTAGACGTTGGCAGCTGATAATAATAATGATGGCAAGTTATTCCTTCACACTTTTTCAAGATGGCAAGTTGCTTCTTAACACTAACAGAATTTATTTACAGGCAGACGAAAGTACATGCTCGCAAAGAGCTAAGAAAACTTCGGCCAGAAACTCTTCTGACCGAAGTTTTCTTAGTTCTTTATATTATTCACATACAACAGCTTAAAGATGGCATTGTGTTTTCAACAACAAATATTACCGGTTAAATAAGTCGTACAAAAGATGGAACATACGAGTATAACCTAGTTCGAATACTAGATAATCCTGAAGATGTTTGCTTTGAAATCCCAGACCGGTACAGGCCAGATCACAATAGTACGTGAGCTATTGAAACGGTTCGGAGTCAGAGGTCTCTTGAGGCGACCTGATATTGAATTGTTGAAACTGCATCTTTGGGTCAGTAAATAAGGTTTTCTATAGTGAATGTAGTGTTTAAGGTGGACAGATTTACTTAGATAAATTTCTGAAAAATAGCTTCAGAAGCTTAATAGCTAACTTAACCCATTCCCTGTACACCGTCCAGACACAATAGAATTTATATTGTTATGTATCATATATGATACAGAGGACAGGGAACCTGTTAATAGTAGGATATTCATCAGCTACGCCCTGCAATCGCCCACCCATCTGCCCAGCGTGGCGATTATGGGTATATCCTCCAGACGTTTGCCCTAAGTGGCGAACAACTGGAGAGGCCCAAGTCCAGCAGTGGACTGAATATGGCTGATGATGATGAGGATATTCACCATCACCTTGTAAACGTCAAAATCGATCCTGCAAATCATCTTATCACCATCAATCCAATGCCTATTGCAATCCAATGCTAGACATAGGCCTCTACAGTTGTTCACCATTTAAGGCAAACATCTGGAGGATTTACTTATAATCGTCACGTGGGGCAGGTGGGTTGACGATCGCAGGGCGTAGCTTCTTTCTCCGGTAACGCTGCTACCCGTCATCGGTCTGTGGTCTTTAGCTACGCCTTCAATTGTGATGGTTATACTGCCACCGGTCGTTTGACCGTTTGCCACTCGTTTGTTATGCGGCAGGATGCACCAAGGGCAGGTGAGGTTGGCTTGGAACGAAAATATGACAGGCCGCTCCCTTACATTCCTACCATTCTTACTGAAGAAGAAAAATTTTATTTCATAAAAATAAAATAAAGTCAGATTTCCCAGAAAAATATTACGTTCATTCACAAAAATGACTTTATTTCGCTCACCGCTCTCCAGAATACATACAAATCAACAATATGTAGGATCCAATTTTTCTGATTTCAACAGAATTCTCGGTTAGATCCAAGAGGAGCGTACGGGAGCTATCAAGGCATCCCTCGGGAAGCGATGGGATTGGATTGAATTTTCGAAGCCCCATCTCTTTTCCACAATGGGATGCCGTTGATGAGTGAGCGGGACGGCACAATTTCGGTTAAATGTCGGTTGCAATTCGAAGCCCGGTTTGGTTCACCATTGAATCTTTTATCGGTAAATTCGTTGGTAATTTTTATGTTAGTACTTGTAGGAGAAAATGTTATGTAGGTTTTAATATTTTTTGTTATACGCAGGTCTCAGAAACCATCCAAAATTATTGTTAATCTCTGAAAACTATCGAAAGCTTTTTCATTTCAATTGTTCAAAATTAAATTTATTTTGGTTTGGTAATTACATTAAACTCCGATTGATAGAAAGAAAGCAATAAAACAGATCGACTGTGCTTAACGCTGACTATAGGTACATACTTACTCGTAATAGGGATGTTTCCAGGGTCAAATAAATTATTACTTTTATTATATTATTGTATTATGAAAATATATTGGACACGTATTTTATCCTTTTTTATTTAAACAAAAAATAAAAAGTTACAATGCATCAAAATTTAGGAGTGAGGACCGACGTCGCTCAGAGACAAAAAAAATCCCACTCTTTGACGTCACGCGTAATTTTAACGGGCTATATCTTTGTCATTTTTGGTCTAATTTACAAATGAAAAACTATATATATGTCCTTTATTTTTAACAATGTAAAAGACGGACTAATTACATTGTTTACGGCAACGAGCCGCTTATATCCAGCATTAGACGTTTGCATGATGAAGTACATACTCATAAAGCCGATAAATAAATACATAGGACTAGAGCTAAGAGAGAATGTAAGGGAGCGACCTATCACCTTTTCCCTCCAAGCCTACGTCACCTGCCCGTGGTGCATCCTGCCGAACAACAAACGAGGCTCTGGCAAACCGACTGGTGGCGGTAAAACCATCACGATAGAAAGCGTAGTTAATACCAAAGGCCGATGACGGGCAGCAGCGTCACCGGAGCAAGAAGCTACGCCCTGCGATCGCCAACCCCAGCGTGGCGATTATGGGTATATCCTCCAGAAGTTTGCCCTAGGTGGCGAACCACTGGAGACGCCTATGTCCAGCAGTGGACTGCAATAGGCTGATGATAATGATGATGAAATAAAATGTTTCTCTCACGAGACAACTGTTGTCAACCACTTAAGACTTAACCTTTAATTACGCCAAATACCGAATTATCCTCTTATTGTTTGCAAGTTAGTTAATTGTTGTTACTATTAATTGCACACTTCATTAATAAGTACATGAGTGATGCAATATTATTAAGTCACAGTACACTTCCTGGTTTATAAATAATTCAAGACAGAACAAAGGGTTTTCCTAGCCTAGAATACTTTTCCATAGACACAGGTAATCGTTTCATTAATGAAATGGAATTTATAATGAGACGGCTTAACCGCGGCGGGTATTTGACTGTTGCTCATAAGAAAAATAAATAATAAATATCAGACAGCATCACATACTTAAATTAAATAAATAAATAAATAACCCAAGACATGCCACGCTGGGCCACACATCGCCATCTAGCCCCAAACTAAGCCGAAGCTTGTAATATGGGTGCTAGACAACTGATAAACTTACTTAGATACTTTTTTTTTTGTAAATAAATACATATTATACATAGGAAACACCCAGACCAATACAAACAGACACGTTGATGAACACAAATGTTTGTATTGTGCGGGACTCGAACCCACGACCCTTGGCTCAGAAGGCAGAGGTCACTACCAAATAAGCCATCGAGCCCGTCACTTAGTTGTATATTTGCTCCGATCCCAAAGTAAGTAGCTTAAGCACATGAGTAATGGGTATCAGAATAACGAAGATACCAGAAATATTTACTAAAATACAAATATAAACACTCAGACTTGGAACAAACACAAATGACAGGCTCGGTGGCTCATTTGGTAGTGACCTCTGCCCTCTGAGCCAAGAGTCGTGGGTTCGATTCCCGCACAGTACAAACATTTGTGTTCATGAACAGTAGGGCTAGGTGGCGCTGTGTGGCCCAGCGTGGCATGTCCTGGGTTATTTATTTATTTATATGTTCATCACACGTGTATTTGTCATCAGGCTATCGCAATCCACTGTTGGACATAGGTCTCTCCAGCTGTTTACCACATTGTGCAAACATCTGAAGGTTTTACCTATAATCGCCACGCTGGGCAGGCGGGTTGGCGATCGCAGGACGAAGCGCCTCGCTCCGGTACCGCTGCTGCCCGTCATCGATCTGTGGTATTTAGCTACGCCTTCACTCGTGATAGCTATACCGGCTACTTATCACTTCTATTTAAGTAAGTATTATATTTGGGGTATCTTCATAGTTCTGATACCCATACCGCAAGTGCTTAAGCTTTTTTCTTTGGGATAGAAGCAATGTATGTGATATTGTCCGATATACAATCATACACAAAGCGACTTATCAGATCGTCTCTGTTCTCGTGACTCAAATTGCACCAATTGTCTGGTAAATATTTGCACAGTGAGTCAGCGAATTCAGCGATGTCTCGCCGGGGTCAACAGTCCCTTGGACACGCGGGAAGTGTTCAGATGTGACTCAGTGTAAACTAATCGTTTGAAGCAAGCATACCTATAAGTACCATACGAACATATATATAGTTCACCCTTTTCACAAGTGCATTACTTTAACGTGCATAATCTTCTATATATGTATATCTATCTTCTAAACTTAGGTATAATAAATCTGTAGAGAGGTCAATTCTGTACATGAAATATATTTTCAAAATAACAAAGTGATTAGTGATCGATTTTGTCGTTATAGAAACAAAAACTACTGGACGGATTTGGCACGACGAAACTTGGCACGATTATTCTTCATACTCCTGTGCAGGTTATAGGATACTTTTCATCACGCTACAAACAATAGGAGCGGAGCAGTGACGGCAAGTGTTGGGAAAACGGGAGAAATTTTTATCTGCATGTTTGATCGCGCATCACGCAAAAACTGCTGCATGAAATTGAATGCGGTTTTCACCAATGTATTGCTAGAGGTCTAACTTAAAATTCAGGTACCATTTTATGGAAGTCTGTTATTTTTGAAAACCCGATATCCACGCGTGCGACGCCGCCGGCACAGCTAGTGTATCAATAAAAATATCAGATAAACTCGGCTCCATTAAAAAAGAACATCTCATCGAATCACCGTTATGTCAACGCAATTAGAATTGCAGCGAAAATCGGCAACACGTGTAGTAAAACAATGAAAGTGTACGAGTGAGTGGCGACCGCGAGTTATCGGCGTCACGGCCCGGTAGGTCTGCGCGCGCGCACGCGACTGAGCGGTACACACGGCCGGGGCGTTTAGACAGCAAGAGAGTGTGACTTTTTTATTTTTATTAAATAAATACCGAATTCCGGCATGTATTATCTTTTACAGTGTTTCTTTTTACACTCACCGCCCACACATTTGCTCTCTGCATGATCCAAACTTTGACTGGTAGAGAATGCCCCTAGCATTAAGTTCGCCTTTTGTACCATTTTGTGCAATAACGTTTTAAATAAATAAATAATAATTCACTGACCAAATTTACCAAGCAATTGTTGCAGTTTCAGACGCAGTTTTCATTTGAATGGAGACGATCTGATAAACCGTTCATACGAGTATAATTACCAGATAGCATCACCTACATTGCTCCGATCCCAAAGTAAGTGGCTGGAGCACTTGCGTTATGAGGTATTAGAACAATGAAGGTACCACAATTAGGACGAATTAAAAATAAAACCTAAATACAATCTCAAACACTCAGACCCGGGCCTTTTTTTGCTTTCCACCAGGCGACGTGAGGCTATTGTATTGTGTTTTACGTCTGATGGTAACTGCTACTATAAAAAAAAACTGTAGTAAGTACAGTTTCTTACCCTCCGTACTAGGGTAGTTGGGATTGTGACACTATAAAGTGAGCTACTGATCTATTTGTATAATATGTAACAAGACTAGATAATGTGTTTTTAAGCGCTTGCCATGACAGATAAAAAAATTAAAAAAGAAGATACAACTAAAGCGATATATAAGTCTACTGGAGTTACACAATACGGAGTTACATTTTTTGGGTTTTAGCCAAGAAAACTGATGCAGAACGAATTTTATCTCTTATTTCACATTATTATCTAGATAACGTACGTTCTACTTCATGTAACCTAACCCATTTAACCTTACGGTTGATTGCGAATGTACCCTACTAAAAAACGTCGTAATCACGTAACGAAACTAATCTCAAAAGAATATTTTCGCTCACACAAAGTATTAGTCCCACAGGAGACAAAATGGATGTAGGGAACACAAAAGTTAATAATGAAAGTCGGACGATTCTTAGAGATAACGATGTTTGTGAATTCGAGTTTTGGCAAGTCCGTCGCGAGATGAGAAACAAAAATTTAATTTTACGTAAATAAATGTAAAAGGGGATGATACTTTTTTCGTCCGTTAAGGCTTTCGCAGTAAGGAAATTGCCATTCCGTTTTGAGTTAAGGGTAAATAAATTTCTTTCAGTTGCCTTTACGACATTTGTTTGCAATTGTACAAAATAATTGCTTTAATTTGATGTGTTCTTTTGCTTAATTCATTTATGGTGCAAGTACTAATTGTACCTTCGTTGTTCTGATACCCAAAACATAGGTGTTTAGCTACTATGGGATCGAAACCCATGGCAGCTTAAACACTTATAACACCCAGATACGGAACCATGCATCCTCCATCTCTTTGAAGCAATGCATTGTCATGTTCATCATTTATTATTATTATTGATTCATATTTATCAACGTACATCACTTTACTGCATTAAATATTCTAAAATAACACAAGACAGCCATTAAATGATATCGAGCGTGTGCAATAAACTCAACAAAGAACCATAAAACTCGGTAATAATAGAGAAAGTGACGCCATACAGTCCACCGTTGTTTTTATGCAACACAGGGGAATCAATAGTTTTGACGTCCATGCCCTACATTCTGTATGTATTACAATTTAAAACGTTTGGTGCTTAAACAAAGGCTTAACAATGATTTTTTGGTATTGAGACCAATGAAATGTAAATAGTCCGGTCAAAATAGTCCGGTCTGAAATAAATAAAAGAGAAAGCTACTTATTACAAAAATTGGTTTTGTGAAACCAACTTTCTGCGACAGTTTTTCCGAACAGCTACGACTTGGGAGCCTTCATGAAACGAGCGTGTTCCTATTTAAAACGTCAGCAGCGAACCTAGAATTCGATTTGAATTGCGGGTATCCATGGGCGATGTGGACTGCTTACCATCAGGCATCACATTTGCTCGTCTGCCTTCTCTTGAATTCATTTTTTTTTCAGCTAAAAGGTAAGTTTATCGTCAAATAGCATCGATTCACGGTACTATTACTATACTATGCATTGATAATTATCTCTAATATTATTTAACGAAGCGTTGCGTAAGCGCTATTTATAATAAAATACTTTTAAATAAATTTTAATGTTTCTCTATGCGCAAGAGCAGTGTGTCCCAGAACCAGTGTGCGCTGTCAACCGCGCGTCAACCAATAAGACGCGGTTACGCAACCGGTTGCGTACGTCGCAAAATCGAAAACCGGTCGTTATCTGGAGCAAGTGCCAGCTGTGTTGCTCTACCGGTCGGTTTAGGGATAGGGGAATCGATATATCGATATTTACACATGTTTGTTTCATTATCTGAGTACGATTGACTCGAGTACAATTAGATACTTTTCTATAGCCCGCCCTCTTCCGACAAAGACGAGGCCCTATGCGAGGTAACCCCGCACCAACCATCCGCCGGGCCCCAGGCTTCAGGTCAGGCCAGGTCAGGAGGCTACAGGCGGTCAAAATTCCCCTGCATGCCCCCTTCTACGACGACCCTGGACCGGACCAAAGGTTCTCGTTTTGCTGCCTTAGGGGTGAGAGCCTTCCGCTCCTCCAACAGTCCAGTGTTGATGACAAGGCCGGCCTGGCCATCATCGTAGTCCTTTAGAAAAAAAAAACGCTCTGCTGCCTCCTTTTGCGAGATGACTGACTCGCAGAAAGAGGCAACAGCTGTCCAGGCTTCCCGGCTCCTCAGTTTGCCCGATACGACTACTGTGAGCGACGAGATTTCTCCAAAGGCATCATCCTGTCTCAAGATGGCAAAGATGCAGGAAATACCCATCAAAAACCCCTTACCTTCCGTCAAGCGCCATGTGGCAGCGTCAGGGGTCCTAGAAGACCCATGCTGCCGACACCGCTAATCAAAGTCCTCCCCTGAGTCTGTGCTATTGTACTCGTATTATGCAGGTACATACACCGGCGTTCCCCCGAACACCGGGCATGCATAAAAGCATTTTTCCCGGATAAAAAAAAGGTACATTATCCAAATCATCAGAACGTCTCCTCTGTTGTGAGAGAGGGCTCGATCGGCTTCCACTGGATGGATCTTAGTGATGACCTTAGTCCACCTTGCATTTCGTAAACACCATAAACTTTATCGACGTTTTATTCCCCATGTCCTTCAAACACATCACTAGTTTGTGCCGACTTAATTAGACTGGCGTAAAATTAGCTGACAATTTTATAGCTTGCATTGTTGAACTATTTTGTTCCTAGCCGGGTTTCCTAAGATTTTACTAGCAAAACACAACTAGTTTGAACTGAGAACAGTTCGTTATGTTTTTGATTACCTACCTATTTTCCTCATTGAATATTTTACGCAATCACTATTGAATGCTAACAAGAATTCAGGTCAACTGCTAAATATAAATTGTATATATATATATGTTATCTAAATACTTATTTGTTTATATTATCTAAATAATAAATATCAGACAACATCTTATACCTATGTACACAAATGTCCCCGGTGGAAATCAAACCTACGACTTATAAATGCTATGTTATGGTCTTAGTCTATGCTTAGCTCTCACATTCGCAACTTACACTTAAACAGGACAAATTGGTCTGCGAATACCGATTTTTCAAAGCCAATTAATGAACGCGATACAAAAACTTATTAAACGTTACGCTTAAAAGATTAATGGAGGCTGTCCTGAAATAACCGCGGGTCATAATCTGTTGTTTATGACAACTTAATTAATCAAGAGCGCTGACCGAATGAGAACATTTGTTTTTGCTAGTTAGCAAATTTTTAATTTGAACGCCAAAGGTTTTCGATTGAAAACGCTAGGTGTTCTGAAATTACGACATCCTAATCTTTCATGCCAATATAAATAAAGAAATAACCCAAGTAATGCCACGTTGGACCACAAAGCGCCATCTAGTTCCGTACTATACTGAAGCCTGAACTATACTGAACCATGAGTACTAAACAACTGTTTTTTATGCAAGAGGCGGCAGACGAGCAAATGTGATGCCTGATGGTAAGCAGTCGACACCAGCAGTGAAATCCATTGCGTAAAATAATACATTTCAACTACCGTTTGTTATATTCCGAACGTTAATCAACTACCTAGGAAATTGATCAACTTACGATTCTTGCTATTTTCCGGTGACATATACATATAACTTAGAGTGAATGTAGCTTCCCAATGGTGAAATATTTTTTAAATCGGCTCAGTAGATTTTGCGTTTATTAATTACACAAAATTACAAATCTTCCCTCTGTATAATATTAGTGTTAGACATACATCCAAACAAACTTACGAATTTATAATATTAGTAGGATACGGGACTACTTTTATATTAATTATTTCATGTTAAACCTATTTAGGCGAACAAAAGCCAATTTTCGGTAATGTCCGCATAGGGCTGCGGTCAGATCCGTTTACTAAACCATAACGTTCACAAATTAAATGCGTATCCACTCTAAACTAAACGTAAATTCAACCGCAAACAGAATTAACGGTTAATTACAATACGTTTGATAGAAATTATATTATGTACGCAAAGCGAAGAGTATATTTTTTACAAATGCTCATTCGATTATTCGAAATCTCAAACATCCTTTCATCCTGGAAAAGAAATTGTTAGGATACGTATTCATACGGATCACAGCAAAAGCTAGTTTGCTTGTATCAGGCATCACACTTGCTTGTCTGCCGCTTCTCGTATAAAAAAAACACCGAAAGCGAAGCGAGAGGGCGCTAGTTTATTACATTTCGCTTACTATGACTAATTGTCCGTAATAACCATTGTGTAGCTGTTTCAATGTTTATCTTTTCCTGTCCTTATCATTATGCAACGGAACAAGCTTAGATTTTGTAAAAACCGTGTCAGTATCGTACCGACCGCCTATTACCCCTATAAGCAAGACTAAATTTTGTTTACAAGTGTAAAAAATGGAAGTTTTCGTTAACGCAGTTATTTTGATATCCCTAACTTTCTCAATGTGTTATTGTTACAATTGGGGCTATACAGAAGAAGCTTACACGTTGGACGGTGAGCCTTGTATGTCAAACTGTGTGATGAGAATGTGTGTCGTGAACTGGAGGATGAAGGAAAAGTCGTGTAACCCAACAGGTATGCCTGCACTCATATATTTTACCAGTGAAAAGAAGAGACCATACAACAAACGCTGTTTAAGTAACTGTGGAAGATTCTCTTATTCATATAATTGGTGCATCACCACAGAGGAAGGCCATTGGGACTATTGCAATCCAGACAGACAAGAGTCGGAAGACAGCAGAGATAGACTATACCCAAGAGTATACTCAGTTCGAAGTAAATATTGCGTTGGAGAGAAACCCTATTGTCGGAAAGATTGGGGCACTTACTACAAATGGTGCACTATAGATAACAGTAATAATTGGGACTATTGTGCTCCTGCGGCAGTCCCAAGAATTCCTATACTGCCAAGGGACTTTAGATCCGGCTTACGCAACAATAAGGACTGTTTCCGTGTGATCAACTTTAGGAACGTATCCCACACTCCAGATGGTTTTTTGCAACAATCGATAGAAGTTTTACAAGAAGATTTTACGTCAATCAAACGATTGATTTACGATCCAGCTAATTTTGTGCCTAGTTACGAAATAACGCTTGTAGACCTTCCTAGAAGATTGTCCGTGCCGATCGCGATAGAAATGACTATTGAAAAGCAGAATGTAAGGGGAAAAGTGGACTTTGCTGAAATGATTCGGAGGCATTTGATGGAAATGGAGGCGCCGCAAAATGTGGACATGGGATCTGTTAACCTGTTGGATAATTATGACATTAAAGCATCTACTCCTGTCCTTGAAACGCCGGAATGGTTGAAGATGACTAATATGATAAATACTTGGGTGAAAGATAACTACAAAGTTGAATTGCTTATTGTGTTTTATTATTCTGATTACACAAACCCAGTAATTGCTTTTGGTGTGTCTGCTACTAAGTGGAGAAATCAGAAGTATTTAAGTGAGGTTTGTCAGGGTGTATTATTTTTTAATGGGCACATGCCAAGTGCTTATGCTGATTAGAATAAGAATAATAATATACCTATTGTCTTTTTAGTATGCATACATAGATGAATATTACATAGTCGTCCAAATAAACAATACCATTACAATCATATTGTAAAAGTGTAGACAAACTTTTACAAACTTTTACAAGCTTCTATTTATTTAACCCACCTAGTTAGTATGTAAAAATGTGTATGTTTCCATGGCTTATAACCTGTTTCCTGAATGGCAATTTGTGTGAAATGCATTTAAAAGTGTTATTATGATTGTATAAAAACCTGGTTTTTGTTTAATAATTTTGATAGTCATTTATTATGCTCGGTTTCAAGTTGTAAAAAAAATATGAAAACAATCTTTTAAATACTCAGTAGGTATGTGCTTTGTTTGAGTGTAGGTATAATATAAAGCCGCGGCCACACATTGGAGATATTTGAACCAATTTGCGCCCAATGCACCAATGTGTGTATCGGTACTTCGACACAATGAAGACATTGAGCGCGTTAGTATTGGGCAATGGACAGTGATTGGACGCAAAGTTGAATCCAATGTGTGGCCGCGGCATAAATCTGCACATAAGTATTTTTCTTTGTCTAAAGTGTGATTTTGAATACACTAATTTAAAAAAAAAGTGTTGTTCAAATTATTTACCCACGGGATGAGATCCTGCCTTAGACGGACAACTCCTCCGTTTAATAAGTTTGAATTACTACTGCAAATTTATTTTCTAAACTTAACACGACACGATAACTTGAATTCAGGTGTGCTATTACGAACTATCACGAAACTAGTTCTGGAAACGCAGACGAAATTGAACTGTCAGGGAAGCGAGTGGAGATGACACTTATTCTAATATCGCTCGCAGGATGCGATATGAAAGGACACAACGGCCGTATATAATGGGACGCTGTTTGGTTGTGTAAGAGACGTACGGACGGAATAGAATACAAATCACCGCCCATTTTGACTAGCCCGATGGCATTTGGTAGTGACCTTTTTCTTTTAACCAAGGATCGCGGGTTCGATCCCGGCACAATAGAAACATTTGTTTGCATGAACATGTCTGTTTGTATTGGCCTGGGTGTTTTCAATGTATGTATTTACAAGCAAAAATGTATCTCTAACTAAGTTTATCAGTTGTCTAGTACCCATAGTACAATGGTACTGTGTGGCCCCGCGTAGCATGTCTTGGGTTATTTGTTTATTTTTACCCCTGTGTATCGTAAGGGACTTCCTCAAGCACTTCTTGAGATTCTTAGCATATGATAAAGTTTACCGGTCTGGCTTTCAATCATCTTTTTTGTTCTAGTATCTCGACATAATGGCTTCCCTACGCCTGGTGGAAAGAGAAGCCCAAGTCGCTGTGACAACGGGCAAGTAACTAGTCAATTATCTCGTAGTTGCCACCGCCATGCCCCCCCCCCCCTCCCCCCTTTTCGCTCCAAGCCTCTGCTCACCTGCCCGTGGTGCATCCTGCCGAATTATAAACAAGGCACTGGCAACCTAGTGCTAGGTTAAAGGCATAGCTAAGTGCTACAGGCTGATGACAGGCAGCAGCGTCACCAGAGGGAGAAGCCACGCCCTGCGATCGCCAACCCGCCTGCCCGGCGTGGCTATTATGGATATATCCTCCAGATGTCTGCCCTAAGTGGCGAACAACTGGAGAGCCTATGTCTAGCAGTGGGCAGATGATGTGTCCATCTTGCATCTGTGACTAGCAGTAGACGTTTGTAGACTCATGATGATGATGTTAGGCTCTTTAAATGTATAGCTATGTCTACTGGTAACTCACATTTCTTCACATTTACGATACATTCATATACTCGTCTATGTAATTTTATCAGTCAGACTTGTGCCAACAACCGCAATCTATTTTTGAACCTAATACTCGTTAATAGAAGTCAGCTCTATTGACGAGTGTTCTTAATAAAGCGAATTGATCTAATAATAGGCCAGTTTATCTTATGATACGAGTACTTACTCGTAACTATAAAATGAAAATAATATTAACTTGTTTTCTTCAAAGTTATATTATTTTCATGTATTTTTGTTATGTATAATAAACTAGCAACCCGCCCCGGCTTCGCACGGGTATAATTTAATGTATGCCTATGTTCACCGTTGATAGTGTAGCTTTCTCGTCTCGGGCTCCGTGAGGTTTATAGCAAAGAAAATTCAGGAAAAAAGAAGCCATCTGGTGGCGAAACGGAGTTCGCCGGGTTTGCTAGCTTTTTATAATAATAGTGTAGATTTCAAACAACATTACATGCATTGTTCTAATGCCATAGTAAGTAGCTTAAGCACTTACGTTATGGGTAGAAGAACAAGAAGGCACCACAAATATGTACTTAAACACAAATATAAACACCCAGACACGAAACAAACAGAAGTGTTCATCATACGAAATTACAAAATCATAGCACATCGCCAAATGTTGCCTAAGGTAGGTACCTAACAATTGCGTTACAAATAATAACAAGCTCAGTTAATTAATTGACACAGGGAAATACGAGTAGAAGCGATCTTGTTGACAATACCTTGAGTTAGCAGTGGTAACAATGTTGGCAGTTTATAGACAAACTAGCTGTACCCGCGACTTCGTCCGCGTGGAATAAAGTTTCATCTCCTATTTTATCCCTTTGGGAGTAGAATCGATCAAAATCCTTTCTTAGCGGATGCCTACGTCATAGCATCTACCTGCATTCCAAATGCTTTTGTAACATAATCCCTACTAATATAATAAATGCGAAAGTAACTCTATCTGTCGGTTACGCTTTCCCGCTTAAACCTCTCAACCGATTTTGAAGAAATTTAGCACAGACAATGTTTAGACCCTGAGAAAGGACATAGGTTACCTTTTATTGCGATAAAAGGGATGAAGAAACACTTCTGTGATACAACTACATGCGGGCGAACAACGCGGGCGAAGCCGCGGGCATAGCTAGTTTGTTATAAATAGAGCCACTCATAGGATGGTACAATGTTATTGAATGAATTTCACACTTTCAAAATAGGCCTTTTATGTCAATCTTGCAACAAATTTTAGTCTTTTTTTTATACCACTGGGTGGCAAACAAGCCTACGGCCCGCCTGATGTTAAGCGGTTACCGCAGCCTATGGACACCTGCGACACCAGGGGTATCACACGCGCGTTGCCTACCCTTTAGAAACCTCATCACAACCTTTTTGAAGGACCCCATACTGTCAAGGGATAGCCTCGGCGGTAAATGTTAACTCTTTATGGTTACCATTAAGTAACATGCAAAATCAAATATAATCAATTTGTTTATAATTAGATATTGCCTATTAGGTTTTATGGTTATTTACCCTGTTAACAAAAACATTCATCGAACCAAAATAAAAATATAAATAAACTCTGGGAAAGACCATCGTATCAGTGACGGCTGGGGTCACATTAAGGTCATCAATGTCATACTTATTATCAGACGAATAACAAACAGGCCATTTACTATCGACATGGAAGTGAGATAACCCCATTTCGACATACATCGCCGACTTACATCACCTATTTCGACGACAACGCCTACGTAAAGAGCATTGGATTAGCAACGTTGTGCATTCCTATCGGAGAGGTTAGAGTGCGAACATTATACTTATTTAATACATTTTAATTGTAACACAATGTTTGATAACAATGATGTGTGAATACTGTACTTTATTGCATCCATAATGTTTAAGTTATGTTAGATAAGAGGAACTGTGGCGTAGACCCTGGGACATAGGAGATGGCCCAAAAAAGACCTTCGTACCAAACTTCTTGTGTTATTTAGCTTAAGTTTTTATGTTTTGTAAGGAAGTTTTATAACTTCCCAAAGTAAGTGGCTTAAGCACTGTAACAGGTTTTTGATGAAACGTTTAGTTACTTAAAGGTTACAGGCAATACACGGAAACTCAACCCAGGTAGCTTCTGATCTTTAGATTGTACTCGCAACCACTGATCTACAGAAGATGTCATCCTTAAATACCTACTTAGTTCCTTTTTTAATCTTTTGATCGCCGAAATAAGAGACACAAAAACGATCTATTGTTATCGACGTATATAAGAGTCTACGGCGTTTAACGGGTGAAATAGGCATCGTGATTCGTTCATCGTAAGTAAGTAGTACGAGAGATATTTAAAAAAAAATTATCGTTATTTTTTTTAAACTTAGAAAAAAAGCAATCTTTTTAAATCTTTATTTCAGTTATGAATAATGACAATGAAAGAAAGAGGCTTTAAAGCGCTTATCCTGAGACAGTATTTGTTTAACTTAAATCTAGACTTGGTCTAGGACAAAAGATCTTAAGACTAAGGTCACCTTAACCTTTGATTAAGAATGCGAGCAGGTTAGGACACTTTTTTGGAGGTCAAAGATTCGAACCTCCTTCGAAATTCGTTTTTTTAGGAATTTGTACCTCGAAAGGAAAAAACGGAGCCCTTATTATAGAACCATACATCCCTTTTGTTCCAACTACACAATATAGCAGTTTATCTTTCAAGTAATTGTATTTCAAACATAATTAAAGGCAAATTCGGCTCTACTGTTTTATTGCACAAGAGAGTACAAAAGGCGGACTTAACGCTGCGTGGCTCTACCATCCAATGATTGGGCGAGCCAGAAAACTTTTATACGGGGCTTAGTGATTAGACTTGATAGAGACCCCTATTTCGAACACTATAGGTACGGAAACATACTCGAATTCGATATACCTATCTACGAGTATAACTTGTCTTTCCTAACTTAGTCTAATTCACAGAGGTTAATCTGTGGTCTAATTACATAGTATATAACTATCTAGGTCGATAGATTTTGTACACCTTATAGCATACAACCTAAGTATAAAATACAACGGTCTTATCGCTATGAGCGATCTTTCCTAGAAAACCAATTGGTAAAGGATAGTTAAACAGAATGACTCACCCTTTTGTTTTTCAACAGATTCAGAATTGATAATCAATTTAAGAGTCTAAACGTAAATTCAAACTAAACAAAAACAATTATTATAATAATATTAATAATAGAGCATGCATAATAAGTATTTACGATTAGGTACCTATTATAATAAGTGCAACATAAATATAATATAAGTATATGTCAAAATAATATCTATCTAGGTTAAATTGAATTATGTAGAGCCATAAATTTTAAACTTAAAGTTACCTAAAAAAAGTTTATTACCAAAAACTTACAACAAAGCTTACATTCATCGACTTGAATTAAAATAAATTAAAACATTATAATTAATAGTATTACATTATGTAGAGCTGACGCAACTTCAAAGATTAGATTTAATTTGACTCTCAAAAAGAGAGTCAAATCTTCTACAGCAGTGGGGTTGAGGAACCATTTTCCTCGCTATACCGAGCCCCCATGACGGGAGACTCCTGTTGACCGACCAATGGTCGTTGCATCACCGGCATTTCAGCCGTTACCACAATGTGCGACTCAGCGCAAACACGATTACTGCCGCCCCAGGGCCAGAGGGCGTGTGCAGTCCACGAGGTCCCAACTTCTATTGCGATTTCCGTTTTCGCCAGATAGAAGGGGGTACAACTGTGCGGTAGAATTAGGACAGCTCCACCGCCACCACTGAACCACTGTGTAGAAACGGACCCTCCGTTTTGTATGGAGAGTCGACCGTATATATGCAGCGCGGGACAAAAACTTCGCATGCGCGATGCAGGATAGAAAATTTTAAAACTGATTTTTCATCATTTGTACACGCGTTTTTTACAAATCTTATTCGTTGTATCGATAGATAAACTACTTGACTGTAAAATTGTACCAGCAAAAATTTAACAAGTATTGCAATAAAATTTAAAAAGATAATTTATTAGGAGAGCGCGGAAATTCTCCATACAACTGATAATGCAGACGCGACGGTGACGCCATCTAGCTTGCAACGGCAGAACGAACGGCCCTACGAAATGTTGATGGATTTTTATTAGACAATTTATTACATTATTTCAATAACATTTATAAAGAAGAGTTGGTACAGGATTTATTAATTTTTTGATGTTATTAATATATAAAACCTAAACATAACACGTATTTAAAATATTTACAGTAAAATAAAATTGTTAAAACACTATTAAATTACAGATTATGAAAATAGTTGCCAAGAAAAAATACCAATTTCTTTAAAATTATTAATTTGATTTTTTTGACATGATTCTGTATTTGTTGATAAACATATATCTTATTCCACAAAATTATAAGATAACTAAATTAGCTTAAAAATGTTATAATATCTAAGTAAAAATATTTATAGAAAACATTACTTAATAAAAAAATCCTTAATACTCTACCATGAAGACAAAATACTATGGCTCTCTTGTCCTTGAGACTCGACCACGTGTTAGTTCCCCAAACAAAGGGTCCCCCAAAACAGGTTTTTAAAACGGCGCAAACCAAACGGTCTCTACATAATTAATAAGGAAATACTCTATCAATTCATACTACGTTGTGACGTTTTGAATAAAAATAGATTTCTTATCTATCGTAACGTTTGTAATCTACGTTATTGTATTAATAGCACGTGACAGGGCTTGGCGGCAAGGGCGCAGTGGTTTAGTTACTCTAAAACGGGAGATAGCGGGTTCGATTCCTGGCCACTTTACAAAGAAGACGCTTGATTCAATTTAGACTGGATGTTGGGCAATTCTTATTGTTCTCAATTTCTGTATGTACGTATAGGTATTCGTTGTAAAATACGTATTAAAATTTATAATACTTACGTAATGTGATGACAATCAGTTTGGTTCAGGGGTAGTGAATCAATGATCGCGGGTTCGATTCCCGCACAGTACCTACAAACATTTGTGTACAAGAACATATTGTCTGTTTGTATTGGTCTGGTTGTTTGCTATGTGTAATATTATGTACCAACTTGTTTACAAAAAAAAACTGAATGTTAATAAGTTAATCAGTTGGCTAGAACCCATACTACAAGCTTCGACTAAATTTTGGACTAGATGGTGCTGTATGGCATTTGGCGACATTTTCATTATATTTCTTTTATTCGATATGAGGTTGCGCTTGACTGCGATTCGCCTGATGGTAAGCAATATCGAAGTCAATTTCATTCAATCATCCCATTGCCGATGCTTATTGTAGTAATGTTTATATTTTTGACGTTGTTTCTGGTTTGACGTTTGTGGACGAACGGCAAACGTATGTTACAGATGTCAGTTGAAGATGACATGGAAGATGGCGTTATTGCGCGCGAACAAAGATGGTCACATACTTATAGAGTCCATATACAAAAAAAAACCGTGTACACACCTCGGAACGGGAAGCTAATCGTTTTGGTTTTGGGTTGCATAGCGCCTCATGTGTGCCACTTTAGTTATAAAGTGATTATATCCGATCCGGTTACAAATTAAATCGAGTAGCTTTTGGTGCTTTTATTTATTTTATGATTGGCTCGGTGTCTCAATTGGTAGTGACCTCTGCCTTCTGAGCCGAGGGTCGTGGGTTCGATTCCCGCACAGTACAAACATTTGTGTTCATAAACATGTCTGTTTGTATTGGTCTGGGTGTTTAATATGTATAATTTGTATTTATTTCCAAAAAAAAAGTATCGTATATATAGTAATAAGTATGTTTATCAGTTGTCTAGTACCCATAGTACAAGCTTCGGCTTAGTTTGAGACTAGATGGCGATGTGTGGCCCAGCGTGGCAGGTCTTGGGTTATTTATTTATTTATTTCAACGATCCTGCGGTGCGTGAAGATGAAGTCTCTGCACCTGGATAATCCCAACGGCGTCCCTCATATTTATATAAGTATATTTAGGTAGAAGAATTCCTTACAAAATACTAAGAAATGGAAGTCTGAAGCGTAATCAAGCAGCTCAAATATTTCGCAGTGCCTAATCTTTGCTGATTACGGAAGTATGCGATAAGAGAATCGAATACATGTGTAATGATTGTGTTAACGAAACGAAAGAACGAACTAAACGAAATGTTAGTGTAGATAAATTATAATGTCTCTAAGTGTCAATAAATCATCATCATCCTAGCCTTTTTCCCGATTGTCTCAGGGTCGGCTTCCCAAACTGAGAGATTTGGCGTGGGCTAAGCTTTTACACAGAGCGACTGCCATCAGACCTCGCAACACTTAGGAGGTCTGATGGCAGTCGATAAATATTAATAAATATTAAGAAAAAATCTGATTCCCTTTGGACTTGGACGCAGGACGCAGTTTTGTCGCGATATTAAAAAACAATTAAGAAAAATTCTAATTATTTGGTCCAAAATTGAATGAGTCGTTTTCGTTCTTTTTTTTTATACAAAGAGCGCACATTAGGGCAAATCCACCGCGCCTGTCGTCCTTACCCTGAAGGCCCACTGAGATGCCGTTTCACGCCTCGCTTAGAGAACCCAGGATTATAAGAAGAAGGAAACACATGAGCTGGAAGGGCAATTCATGACTTAATGGCACGGGGCAGGAACGAGGAACTAAACCTTAGGTACATAAAAATGTCTGTATGGTATGCGGATGACAAGACAAACGCTGTCCAGCACGTGTTGTTTGGGAGAGGAAAGGAGAGGATGGGATTAGTTGGAATAACTCTTCAAACGTTCTTGCCATAGAAAGTTTGGGTTTGAACTATCATATCGGGCATAAAACAAAGTATTGGTCAAGGCTATACTAGTGAATCCTATCTCACTATCGAAATAACTAGTTTAGCTTAAGCCGAACTGGTTTGTTTAAAAATTTGGTCTGGCCATAAATGTACCTTTAAAAATCTCTACATTGTGCCAAAGCCCAGTTTTCCAAACGTATATTCCAGTATATCCCAATCCAGTTTCTATTCTAACAGTTTTACCTACGCATATATTCACCCTCGCTCCGTCCGTACTTTCCCGCCTTGTTTCATCTGTGTACTAGTTTTTTTTATTCTTTTTCGTGCCATCCGCTCATTTCCTGCCGGCAATTGTCTTCTTTCAATTGCCGTGTTCGTACTTCGTAGGCTGTATAAATAGGGTTGTCTTTGCCATCTAAGCATGCGCGTAATTCAAAATGGCGAATAAGTTGACACAGTACCTACTTTGCTAAATTAAATTGAATCGAATTATTTATTTTCGAGTTCGAAGATTATAAAATTGATGTTTTAGTAAATTTATGATTATAGAGTGTTTGAATGAATACTTATAGATAATATGATTTATAAACCGTTATCACCATGGAAGTAATAAGTACTACGTACAAGGTTAGATATCACACACCGATGGGGGGTTTCTGTAAAAAGAAATCCACCACATAAAAGGCAGGTCTGTTACATGATTGGTTCATTTTGACATGACACTGACATTTACCTACATAGCAACTGACCAATCACCATTATAGCTGGACCGCAGGGCCACATAACGCCATCTACTGAATATTTCATTTTTAAACACCCTCATTAGCTTAAAAGTAGTTTTAGGAGACATTTATTACCATATATTCTGAATCATAGCTAAGATCACTCCTTCTTTTAAATAACCATTATTATCCTAAGGCTGTCTCGTAGAGATTCCTGACTTAAGCCATACCTAATAACAGTGTAAAAACAGGAAGGAATCTTCAAAATTTTTTGAATATAGGTAGGTAATCTTTTTGATACTCAAATAGTTTTTTTTTTCAGTAATAATTTTAACCCTTACCAAACAGGCACTTTACAAGATTTAGTGGCAAATTTTATCTGTTCCAGAAACTTCCTCGTAGGCGGAAAGAGTTTGAAAAGTAATTATTTACCAGAAACTTCTCTAATTAGCGAAGATTCAAATATTCATAATGCTTGCGAAAATAGTTGAAGGAGTTTTTTCGCTTTAGAGTTGCTTTGAAAGTTCGCTGTGAACTTTTTATGAAGAGTTTATCTCTTTTTTTTTAATTCTTGATTCAATCCGGTAATTGGTGAAGGTTTTTTGAAAGATAAACAGTTTACCGAAGAAAAGGCAGATGATGTTGTCAGAATTTACCTGTAACAATAAAAATTTTTTATGGAATTTGGAGCAATTGTAGTTCATGTAGGTAAGTAGGTAGATAGATATTCTTTATTGCAATAAACACAATCATTACAGGAAAACACATTACAAACTTAACATAGTTAAATTTAGGCGGTCTTGTCACTAATAGCGATCTCTTCTCTAAACCTATGCGAATGAAGATTATTTTGATTTGATTTCAAAATAAGGTCGGAGCCAGACTAAACTCTATGACATACCAAAATAAGTAGGCAACCTAGGTACCTACCTACTAGGCTATAAGTAGGTAGCTAGTTAGGTACAAAATAGCCACCTTTTAGTTCTGCTAAGCCTAATCTTTGACTATAGAGAATACCTATGCGGCATTAAGTCCGTCTTTTGTAGGTACAGGTACAGGTGTACTTATTGTGCCATAAAGATGAAATAAGTAAATACCCATAATAATAAGAACATTATAGGTAAGTAGGTACTTATTAGGGTACACGATCGAAGAGTGGTACAAACTATAACATGCCATAAAATATAATATCATGGATTATTTTAAAATCGCTTATCTCAAGAAGTTGTCTGTATCAAAGTATCGTTGAACGTTCCATAACGTACAACTTGAATTTTTAAAAACTGCAGAAAAAGCGGACGGTGAAAATCTGTTGCTGAAACGGAACGCTCCGAAACAAGGAAACGTATTAAGCGAAACAAAGGAGGCGGTAAATAAAAAAGGTGACTCGCGTCGCGTCGACTGGCAGTTTCGAATAGTATGTCATTGATAATAAAAAATACAATAGTGTTAACATTCGAAATTTTGAAAAGTTCCTTTTGTTATTTATTTATTATTTTTGAATTTCGAATATTTTTACATCAGCAGCAAGGCTTGACTGCCTTTAAAAATATGAAAGTTTTTAAACAATGTCAATGACCTCTATTTTATCTTGAATTTTATGTTCATGAACATTGTACCTATCTACCTATATTGTGCTATAGCGTAGATTTAACACTTGACGATCGATGGTGGAATATGAAAATATTGGACTAAACTATAGAACTCATAAATGATCTAGTTTTAAGTCAACTGTATGGTGTGCAATAAATACTAATACTTATAGTTAACTATTAGCTCTAGTAGCAGGCTACTACTCAGTCAGGACTGATTAGACGATTAAGGCATTGTATTGTTCACAAAAAAATCCTGTTGTTAAATAGAGAAACCACCTATTTTTTAAGTCTGTTATTAAAAGTTCTAACATACCCGCGGTATTTTAATCCATGGAGCTTTACTTAAACAAAATTCACCCCTACCTGTATTCAGAATTTCCGACCAACCTTATTGCATTGTATTAGAGTTCATTTGGGAGCAGAATTTCCGTTCGGTCCGAAATGAAGACTCATTTACCGTACACAAGTCCCCAAAAATACATGCCTCTATGTCTCCAAAGGGTATTTCGGAAAAAAGTTCTGCCAAACGAGTGAACGGACCGACAAAGCGAAAGCTGGCACATGACTGTTCCGAGAGTACCTTTTGGGGAAAAACGCCATTCGATTTTCGACCTTATTCCTTCGCGCTTTAGAACGCAACATTCCGCTGGAAAACCGTTAAAGTATTGACACTTTGGAAATCAAAGTACAGTTTTGCATGGCGTTTTTGAACGTTGTATGCGCTTTTGTTTTTGTAGACGTAGAAGCGAAGACTGATTAAGTATCGTTACTATAACCACAATGTCCGGGTCGTTACAGCATTTAGGATAAGACTTAGAGAATAGTAGGAAACAGGTAGCAGTTTATTGTAAGGTTGGGTTGTCAAGAATGTAAGGGAGCTGCCTATGACTGTGGCGGTATAACCATCACAATTAAAGGCGTAGCTAAATACCACAGACCGATGACGGGCAGCAGCGTCACCGGAGCGAGTAGCTATGCCCTGTGAATCGCCAACACGCCTGCCCAGGGTAGCTATTATCCGTCGGACGGGAGTGGGTTGTCCTTTCGGACCCCTCCCGTCGCTCCCCCCTAGGGGGGTGAGCTCGTAGGAGTCTGCCGGCTAGGGCAGACTGCGTTGGCGGTGTCAAGGTTGTATGAGTCTCCTCAGGACCCTTGACACCGTCCTTATAGGCGCTTGACGAAAGGGCCGGGGTTTTTAGTGGGTATTCCCTGCCTCCTTTCCATCTTGAGACAGGGTGAGTCCCACGTCGCCCCCCCGAGCGGCGGGTATGCCTAAAAGCATTTACCCCGGCTTAAAAAAAAAAAAAAGGGTAGCTATTATGGGTAAATCCTCCAATTGTTTGCCTAAAGTGGAGAACACCTGGAGAGGCCTATGCCCAGCAGTGGACTGTTAAAGCCGATGAGAGGTTTGAACCGCCGACCGAATACAGAGTTTCTTGCAGTTTCTTCTCGGCAGAAATCTACTTTCCGAACACGGCGGTAGCTTCTTACTTCTAACTTGACGATTCATAAGTACTTATTCAGCGGCGTAGCGTGGGTGTCGGCCGCCCGGGGCGGAAGACAATTTTGCCGCCCTTTTATTTTGAATCGTCAGTAATCAATGTTGCCGTTCTAAAAAATATCCCCCCCCCCCCCCGTATCATATTTCGTGATTTTTTCATGGACCCAGACGGATATTTAATATCCTTTTTAGGGTTCCGTAGCCAAAATGGCAAAAACGGGACCCTTATAGATTCGTCATGTCTGTCTGTCTGTCTGTCTGTCCGTCCGTATGTCACAGCCAGTTTATTCCGAAACTATAAGAGCTACATTATTGAAATTTTGTACGTAGATGTATTCTGTTAACCGCATTAAGATGTGAAAATAAAATCAGAAAAAAGTTCAAAATTTTTGGGGTTCCCCATACATAGAACTGAAACTCAAAAAATCATCAACTCATCAAACCTATACGTGTGGGGTATCTATGGATAGGTATTTGAAAATGATGTTGAGGTTTCTAACATCATTTTTTTCTCAGATGAATAGTTTGCGCGACAGACTCTTCCAAAGTGGTAAAATGTGTGTCCCCCCTCCCGTAACTTCTAAAATATGGGCATGATAAAACTGAAAAAAATATATGATGTGTATTACTATAAAAACTACTAACGAAATTTGGTTTGAATGAAATCTAGACAGTAGTTTTTTTTTAAACGTCATAAATCAAATTACCTAATTTTTTCATTCAATCAGTGGTACGGAACCCTACGTGCGCGAGTCCGACTCGCACTTGGCCGGTTTTTTTTCCTAGCTTTTCCTTCATCCAAGTTTAATCGACCTTGTGTGTATTTCTAGGGGACAATAATCAACCACAAAGGACAGCACTTATCGCCACAATTCAGAAGTCAGCCACGCACCATCGTTGACAGGTTGACTATGACAGTATAACGTTACGGTGACACTGACAGCTACGTCTAGTTCCCGCCAAGCTAATTTACTTTTGAGTTTGACGTCTCTCTCCTCTGGATAAGGTTGTTCATTTGTAAAGGTTGTGGCTCACAATAACCACCCTGATCGCACTCCGCAAAAAAAATTGAATTAAGGGCTGTAAATATTGCTCAATAAAATATATTTTACAAAAGTCGCTAGAAGTAGTGGGATGTAAGGGAGCGGCAGGGATCTTTTCGCTCCAAGCCAACCTCACCTGCCCGTGGTGCATCCTAATCGTGGTAATCCTAATTGTTGTTTTATATGTTTAGCTACGCCTTCAACAATTATGATCGGCCACTGGCCGATGACGGGCAGCAGTGTCATCGGAGCGAGAAGCTACGTCCTGCGATCGCCAACCCGCCTGCCCAGCATGGCGATTATGGGCATATCCTCCAGATGTTTGCCCTGAGTGACGAGCAACTGAAGAGGCCTATGTCCAGCAGTGGACTGCAATAGGCTGGTGATGATGATGATGATGATGCTAGAAGTAGTTTAATATTTTTTTCTCGCTAAAACGATATTTTATCTCGCTAAAACGATATTTTATCTCGCTAAAACGATATTTTATCTCGCTAAACATATATAAAATCCGCTAGATCTAGCGATAGCGTCTGAGTCGCTAGAACGGCAACACTGTCAGTAATTCTCGCTGTTATTTTGTTAGTCATAAACAATCCAAGCATAAAATAAAATACGGGGAATCCCCGCAAGTCGTAGACGGTGTTGGCGAAGTCGCTACAAAATATCATTCAAAAAAGGGGATTCCCCGAATCCGTTACAGAAGTAATGAAAAATTCCATGCTGTTTTCAATCGGTCCGAATTTGTAGTTCCGTTAAAAATATGAAATGGTTCAAATATTTTTATTATTTAAATTAGTGTGGATAGATTATAGATTACGAAATTTTGCCGCCCCCTAAAAAGTGCCGCCCGGGGCGGGCCGCCCCCCCCGCACCCACTACGCTACGCCGCTGTACTTATTTTAAGTCTATGTGAATTGAGGTATTTTCATTTCATTTCATTTCGGCAAGAAAGCCTTACCATGCCACCAACTATTTTAGTATCACAATAACCACACACAGAACAAACACAAATGTTCACGACAAGAATCCTTCAATCAATAGCGGATTCGCAGACAGAGCGCAATCTATAGTCAGGACTACCGTTTAATATCGGCTTGTGTGCAACAGAGCCAATTTGCCCGCAGCTCCCTTTTGACGAGCGGACAGACATGCCGGCTACGATCGCCAATCAACCACTCTGGTACTTTCTGTTTACTGTTCGATATACGTATACATGCGAGTATGTGAGTATATACTCGTATATATGCAGAGCTTGTATGTATATATCGCAGTCATCTGGTTGAATCTCCTATTCAATTGAATCGCTAGCGCATTCATTGAATGACGACATTCAATTGAATGACTAGACCGAACGTTGACTAAGCACGCGTCACTTAACGTCCAAATAAGTAAGCGATTGAAACATAGCCCTTTGAACAGAGCGGACGTAAAAGCAGTCAGGTGATTGTAATTTATTGAATTTTTTTTCCCACGCGGCGTTAGTAGTCACCAAAACAAATATGGCGTCAAACATGATCAAAAAGATATGAACACTGTTGATATTTTTTTGACTAGATTTTATTTAAACTGACTTTCTCGTAATAAAATAGTGTGACAGCATGGATTTACCCATTAATACGCCACCGCCGGATACTTTTAAAGAAAAATTAAAAACTAAACATTACACAGTCGGCTTTTAACCATTCAACGACTATGCTAAAATGACGTTCAGTCAAGTCGTTGAACGTTTCATTCAATAACTTGACGAGTTGTCCTTTAGGCATTCAATTGAATGTCGCCATTCAATGAACGCGCTAGCCATTCAATTGAATAGGAGATTCAACCAGATGACTGCGACATTTATATATTCATGTAGCATGGTTGTATCCACGTGGTTACCGGTATCTCCGGTGGGCGTCGTAGAAGACTAGGGCAATAAGACAATAACTGTCATTAAATAAATAAGTACCCCAAGACCTATAAAGCCGAACTAAATAATTAAATAACCCAAGACATGTCACGCTGGGCCACACATCGCCATCTAGCCCCAAACTAAGCCGAAGCTTGTACTGTGGGTACTAAACAACTGATAAACTGAGAGTTTTGACAGGGCATAGCGAATTTTCGCTCGAATTGAGCCGCCCGTCCTGGGAAGGACCTCCACCTTATAGAATACCGCAGTCAAGTGACCTCTGGGTCGTGTTTCTGCCGGTGAGTAGGGTTTCCGGAGCTCGTGGGGGCCGGCATGGCGCGTGGCGGTGGCAACTGACGGGTAACTGACCAGTTACTTGCCAGTTGTCACAGCGGCTTGGGCTTCTCTTTCGCTTTCCATCAGGCGTAGGGAAGCCATTATGTCGAGCCACTATAAAAAAAAAACTGATAAACTTACTTAGATACTTAGTCGGTTAAGGTGCCAGTGTAAATAAAATATTGTAATAGTAATAATTTCACCAAATAGACACAGGCATTACTCACACAGCCGCCCAAAACGTGTCAGGACAACAAAATGAAATATACCATTTCCCCCGCTAACGTCGTTCTGTCGTTTCGTAATTATTTCAACATTTTCCGTTTCATATTTCGCGAGACTCCAAGGCTATTTGTCTTTGGTATTATTTTAAGATTTGCAATTCAAAATAAATAAAGTGAAGGAAAAGAAAACCTTCCTACGTAGGATCATCCCGGGAAGAAGAAAATCTGTGAGCAAATTCTGGAAATATTTCGTGGGACTTTTCTCGTTTCGAAATTTTGATGTCGGACTGAATTAATGTGGTGTCGGTTCGAGTTTCGGATAAATAAATAACGTTTATTCTGTGAGCGTGATGTAATCTTACAGAATCTTTAATAGCAATCTAGGGATTTCGTGATGGAACATTTTATTGTTAGGATTTGTTTGTGGCACTTCTTTTATTTCTATAGGCGTCACCGGCTCGAGAAGCTACGTCCTGGGATCGCCAACCCGTCTGCCCAGCGTGGCGATTATGGGTATATCGTCCAGATTTGCGCTAACTGGCGAACAACTGGAGAGGCCTATGGCCAGCAGTGGACTGCAATAGGCTGATGATGATGATGATGACTACATTTTATTATACCCTTTTTGTTCCAGTGCTGAGTGGCATCTTTTTTTTATTGTAGCTCGACATAATAGGGAAGATCCTACGTCTGATGGAAAGCTAAAGAGAAGCCCAAGTCGCTGTGACAACTGGTAAGTAACTGGTCAGTTACCAGTCATGCAGGTGGTTGTTTATGTCATCGCGCCATCTTTTCTTTGGCCTGCCTCTAACGCATAGTTTCAGCCCCGTAACTAATTCTTAGGAAATGTAAATAAATAACTCAAAACACGGCACGCTGAGCCACACATCGCCATCTAGCCCCAAACTAAGCCGAAGCTTGTATTATGGGTACTAGACAACTGATAAAATTACTTAGATACATTTTTTTTAAATAAATACACACTATAAAACACCCAGACCAACACGATAAGACATGTTCATGAACACAAATGTTTGTACTGTGCGGGAATTGTACCTTGGCTCAGAAGGCAGAGGTCACTAGCAAATGAGCCATCGAGCCAGTCTCTCATCAAGCCAGTCCATAGAATCCTCACTTTATAAATTTGGAAGTCTTTTCATGGCGCTTGCGACCACTATACCAAATTCTCTAAGATTTAGAGAACATTTCAAAGGAAACAATAAGACGCAAACAAAGTAATACAATTCTACGTCCTAATACTCCTATGGAAGCCGATATTAATGTAGTTAAACTACATAGTATCGAATATGCTGACTTAACGAAATTCTTCTTCAAACCAACCGATACGGGACAAGACAATGGCTGAACGTTACCAAACTTTGTTTCGACATTTCCAATTCGCCCATCTTTCTGCTCCAATCCATTGAATAACAATGTTGATGCTCCAGATCATATCGGCTCGACAATGGTCGAAACTCCAAACAGAGCATTCGAAACAATACGATAACTCACAATGACATACAGTTTAGCATACAATGCCGGCTCTGTGGCCAGTCGCCACTCTTGGCAGTACCAGTGGCCATCTATCAGATATAAATTAATGTTATTGCTATTTTGTTACGGTATTACGCTGGGATTTGTCTCCGTGATTAAGGTTGGTGGCCTCTGTTGGCTTTGTTTTAATCTATAGTTAATTGAGTAAGTGAGATTAACTGTATGACCGGAGCATTGAAGAAGGAAACCTTATAACTCTAAGTTGGCGGCTATTGTCCTACTATACTCTGTCCTGCGAGTTTTGGCCCCCATTTCGTCCCCCCTCAGCGCTCGTAGCGACCTCCATCGGGCTTAGTTAGAGTGAGCCACACATAACCCAGGTGTCCCTACTACTACCGGCCTTGTGAGGTCCCACTTGAGTGTCTCGTACCCAGGCCCTACTAAATGCGTAAACAAAGGCATTACCGACGAAAAAAAAATGCAGTTGGTCGCATTTAGTATCAACCGCCTAAGTCCAAAGAAGAGATAAAGAGGAGAGTAAGAAGAGAACAGTTTTATAGTTTAAGTAACGTTTTGATAGGATGTAAGGGGGAGACCCATCATCTGTTTTCTCCAAGCCACCTTCACCTGCCCGTGGTGCATCCTGCTGAATACGAGGCTCCGGCTACCGACTGGTGGCATAACCATAGGCGTAGCTAAATACCACCGATGACGGGCAGCAGCATCAAGAGAGCAAGGAGCTACGCCTTGCGATCGCCAACGCGCCTGCCCAGCGTGGCGATTATAGGTAAGTTTAGGTGTTTGGATAAGGTGGTGAACAACTAGAGAGGCCTACGTCCAGCAGTGGACTAATATAAGCTGATGATGATGAAGATTTTAAGAGAGGTAGGGCATAGCGAATCATCGCTCGAATTGAGCCGCCCGTCCGGGGAAGGACCTCCACCCTATAGAATACCGCAGCCAAATGACCTCCGGGTCGTGTTTCTGCTGGTGAGTAGGGTCTCCGGAGCTCGTGGGGGGTAGGGTTGGGCCGGCATGGCAGTGGCAACTGACAGGTTACTAACCAGTTACTTGCCAGTTGTCACAGCGATTTGGGCTTCCCTTTCGCTTTCCTACAGGCGTAGGGAAGCCATTATGTCGAGCTATTATAAAAAAAAAAGATAAACGTTTTGATAAGTTATCAGAAAGGGAAATGAAACCTTTAGAGTGGTAAACCTTGTGATAGTGTAATCCCTGATAAACGATTTTGAATCAATTGTGTTGGCAATCCACGGTTCTACGAGTAGGTATTAACATAAATTACCAGTTCCAAGTACTATGTTTGGCTGTGCCATGGCACAATACCCAAGCTAAGAATTGTCTCTGCAATTAGTGTTAGGAGCGACCTCAAGGCACCATTATGGGTAGACCTTGGCCAAATCGTGACCAACATTTATGTAAAGCTAGGTATTAGTATTCAAAGCTGAGCTGACACAACAGCAGAAAAATATCCCGTGCATTTTTGTTCGCGATTTTATAAGCAAATGTTCTGCATCGTTTACTATTATTTTAATAATAAGTAGAGGTATTATGATAGTAAGTAAGGAATGGTCTATGTCCAGCAGTGGACTGATACGGGCAGATGATGATGATGAAGAAATGTAAGGGAGCAGCCTATCATCTTTTCGCTCCAAGCGGACCTCTCCAGCCCGTGGTGCATCCTGCCGAATAACAAACAAGGCGCTACAGATTTATTTTAAGTATAAGTATACGTAGAAGATAGAGAAGAAGAAGATCTATCTAAACTTTCAAGTTTTTGTCTTCAAAAATCAAAACTTACACACAATCTCCTTACTATTTTGAAGATCGTTTCTTAGTCAGCGTTTTCTACGTTCTGAAACGTATCCTCGTGTAAAATTTTCTCTTGGAACTTGTGGTTTTTGAAATTTCGTGTTAAGTGAGTGTGTCATATTTCCCCTTACTAGAGTCTATAGGCATGAAATTCAACTGACGAAGACGTCAGCCCAGACAAAAGAAAAAAGAAATATTTGCTCGCAAACATTTCTTACCCTATTTCTCAGAACATAACATTATACAACCCTAAATGGCCTATACATATTCGTTGTCATGTTAGAATTGATGTATTATTCATAGGTATAAGACATATTCTCCACTTCCATAAATACGAAAGAAGATCGCTGCCTATTCACTTTTTCCGCCTGTTTTAAGTAGTTAATTCATTTTCATCCGAAGCTCGGACTAAAAAGCCTTCAGAGAAAGCTCTTTTATTTCAATGAAGCTTCTGCGAATCACCAACTTATCTTCACATCCGTATAGAAAAAGCAAACAAGTGAAAGGTTGGCGGGTCATAAGCGCAAGCGGAGATGATAGCGACATTCTATTTTATTTATTTATTTAATCTTTATAGCACATAAATAAATTGAACAAAAGGCGGACTTAATGCCACTTAGTTTTCAAACTAAGATTTCGATGACCTCATCACCTTTAATCCAGGAAGTAATATTCCTGGATGAAGAACAGGACCATCCCGTCTTATCCCGTAGGTATCTCCCGTTGGGAATATCATGAGACGGGCAGCAGTGTTTACCTAGGTACAAATTAAACTTACTGCGGTCACCAACCCACCTGCAAAGTGCATACCTAGTTACTATCCTATTATATACCGCCTGCCTGGCGATCACCGTAGTACACTCAGGGGAAACTATCGCATTTTGGGACCAATCTTTATACAGCTAGACAATGCAAATGACAAGTGATTTACCTGATTTATTGGTCCGTTTCTAAAGTGACTTAAAATAAAAAATAATAATAATAAATAACCCAAGACATGCCACGCTGGGCCACACAGCGCCACCTAGCCCCAAACTAAGCCGAAGCTTGTATTATGGGTACTAGACAACTGATAAACTTACTTAGATACTTTTTTTTTTTGTAAATAAATACATATTATACATAGAAAACACCCAGACCAATACAAACAGACATGTTCATGAACACAAATGTTTGTACTGTGCGGGAATCGAACCCACGACCCTTGGCTCAGAGGGCAGAGGTCACTACCAAATGAGCCACCGAGCCTGTCTATCAGTCACTTGGGCGTCTGTTTCGCTTTCTAACAGGTAAGGGAGGACTCTATACTGTACTATAAACAAAAATACCATAAAGATATTTGTATTCAGGTTCCGCCCAACAATCGCTCAACGCTAAATGCAGTATTCGGCCGAGTATCAAGATTTTCTTGTTAGTCGGCCGAAAGGTCACAATTTAGCGGAAAGGGAAAAACGAGAGCTGTCACCGAAATGATGAGCTTCATTTATTAAGAGCGCTAGAACAGAATATGAGGATAATGATTAGTCAGGGGTGTCACAGATAGTCAGTTGTGGACTTGCTCGGTGGCTCAATTAGTTGTAAGAATTATGCTACATTACACAATATTTCGACAGTTTACAATCTCGCAAGCTGGATTATAATCTAACGGTATTTACACTTTCACGATGACATAATTTTATACAATTTCTTATACAAAAAAACGAAATAGTTACTTTTTATGACTGAATACGTAATAATTGTTCTACACAAAATAACAACTTCAATTTCAAACTTTCAACAACCGAACAAGGAACAAAATCTAAAAATAGAACGGACCTAGTTTTAATTACATTTTGTCTAGCACAGACCCCATCAAAGTTCGTTGCTTTTACATAATGGCTTGGGTTGGCTCAGCGTGGAGTCTAGTTTAATCTGGGAACAAACACGGCGGATGAGTTCCGAACTAAGACCTACATTGTGTCTGGCTAGATGTTAAGAGCTATGTATGTATTATAATCAAAGTGAATGGTGTGGTCTATATTAAGCTTCATCGACAGATCAATTTAGATCAGACAATGGATAATAATCTATACTTATAATAAATCTGTAGAGAGGTCAATTCTGTACATGGAATATTTTTTCAAAAGAATTGTCAGGGGGTGATTAGTGATCGATAATGATGCCTAAAATGCAACCAGTAAATTTTTTGTGTCTGTCTGTCTGTCGGTCTGTCTGTCGGTCTGTCTGTCTGTCTGTCTGTATGTTCGTTATAGAAAAAAAAAACTACTGGACGGATTTTAACGAAACTTGGTACGAATATTCTTTATACTCCATTATGATTAACCAAGAAAATATATAGCGAGAGCGTGAATGTTTAGGGAAGTTGAAGACTAGACTGGGGGGCTCCGATCAGCGACCGCGAGGAAGACGACGACACGTGTCTTCGGACACACGTGGTCAGTGACGTCGTACCGGGAGGGCACCACTACGTCCTCCCGAGGTGTGCCGCCAGTCTTTCAGGCGGCGCAGCGCTACTGAGCTGAGGAGGGGTTGAGACGAATCCCGACGGGCCTCCCGACCCTCCTCAGATGAGCGCTCGTAGCCGACCACCGTCAGGTTTAGTGGGTATTCTCCGTTTTAGGAGTGAGTGAAAAAAAAAGGTAAGGATGTTATCATTTCACATCACCAATATTTACGCCGACAAAGTGGCGGACTGACAAAACGAGTGCACATCACTTTTAAGTAATCTTAGGGTCGATACGTTACAATGTGAATGTTCGCGGCTAGTCCCCTTTAGATTAGGGATATTTCTTCAGCGGTTCAACAAGCGAACTTCGTGCATAGTTACGGGTCAGTACGGAACCGCGATAAGACAAAGCTGATGGCAAACGACCCAAGCGGTGGTGCAAGTTATAAGAGGGCCAAATTCAGCTCCATCGGTTGAGGGAAAGTGCCATTTTTTTTATAGTGGCTCGACATAATGGCTTCCCTACGCCTGATGGAAAGCGAGAAAGAAGCCCAAGTCGCTGTGACAACGGGCAAGTAACTGTTTAGTTACCTGTCAGTTGCCACCGATATGTCGGCCCAACCCCAACCCCCCACGAGCTCCGAAAACCCTACTCACCGACAGGAACATGACGCGGAGGTCATTTGGCTGCGGTATTCTATAGGGTGGAGGTCCTTCCCCGGACGGGCAGCTCAATTCGAGCGAAGATTCGCCATGCCCTACCTCTCATAAAATTGAGTTGTAAGATTTTACCCGAACGTACACACCTACATAGCAAGTTATATAAAAGCTCGTCATGATCATCATTATCATTTCGCTCCAAGCCACCCTCACCTGCCTGTGGTGCATCCTGCTGAATGGCGAACGAGGCGCTGGCAACCGACTGCTGGCGGTATAACCATCACAATTGAAGGCGCAGCTAAATGCTACAGGCCGATGAAGGGCAGCGTCATCGGAGCGAGAAGCTACGCCTTGCGTTCGCGAACCCGCCTGCCCAGCGTGGCGATTATGGGTATAACCTCCAAATGTTTCCCCAAAGTGGCAATCAGCATGACACACTGAAAACCAGCGTGGCATTTACGGGGGCCACGGCCTAATGCTGAGTGAGACCCTTCTATTTTGGACCTCGCAGCGGCCCAGTCCAGTCCAATTATCATGTATCATGTATGTATTTTTTATCTTTGTCTGTTTTTATGTGTAAATGTGCGTTAAGTGTATGTGTTGTAACTTGTGATGTTTAAAAATAATAAACGTTTCTTATCTATATCTGTACTTATAATAATTCTGTAGAGAGGTCAATTATATACTTTAAATATTTTTTCAAAATAACTATCACTGGGTTCACTAGTGGTCGATACTGATGCCAAAAATGCATTCAGTTAAATTTCTATCTGTCTGTATGTTGGTTATAGAAACAAAACGGATTTTAACGAGTCTTGGTTCAACTATTCTTCATACTTTGGGCAAGTTATAGTAGGTATTTTTTTCATCACGTTACAATCAATAGAAACAGAGCAGTGAAGGAAAGTGTTAGGAAAACGCGAGAAATTTTTATCTGTATGTTTACGCACATTACGCGTAAACTACTGCATGGAATTGAATGCGGTTTTCACCACTGTATTGCTAGAAGTCTAACTTAAAATTTAGACACCATGTTAATCTGTTATTTTTGAAACCCGACATCCACGCGTGAGACGCCGCTGGCACAGCTAGTGTCTTATAAATCGCTACGTTTATGGCCTTAGACCATGCACCATACACTCTAAATGGCTGCGTAGTAAGTGGTTCTGGGAACGGGTCTAGATAACGCGAGTCAATAACGATACTACATGACACTATCATGTTCGCGCACTGTTGAGATTTCCATGCCACTATTATACTGACGTCTTAAATAGCAGTTAGTGCAAGTACTCATTTGATACACCACTTACAAAGAAGATGTATAGTATATGTTATATGTAGGTCAAACCGGACAGGCTCGATGGCTCATTTGGTAGTTACCTCTACCTTCTGAGCCAAGGGTCGTTGGTTCGATTCCCGAACAGTACAAACATTTGTGTTCTATGATGAACACTGATGATGAGGACCTGTGACACATTTTATCGATCAAGTATATTTCTATTTAGGTATAAATAAATAACCCAAGACATGCCACGCTGGGCCACTCATCGCTATCTAGCCCCAAACTAAACCGAAGCTTGTACTATGGGTACTAGACAACTGATAAACTTACTTAAATATACTTTTTTTTTGTAAATAAATACATATTATACATAGAAAACACCCAGACCAATACAAACAGGCATGTTCATGAACACAAATGTTTGTACTGTGTGGGAATCGAACCCACGACCCTTGGCTCAGAGGGCAGTGCTCTAAATAAGTTTGATAACTTTCCAACTTGTGTACCTACGCAACAAAATGTAAATAAAATAACATTTTCCGACCAATTGAGATTCAAAAATATAACACAGCAAGCGAATTGAAATGAAAGTTAAATTGTAAAATTCGACTGCTGAATTTTAAACTAAAACTTTTGCAATTCATATTACTTCATTGACTGTTCAAAGTCGCATTCATTGATTTGTCGATTTGTTTGATAAATTGTAGGTACGCTGTTTCATGTGAAATGGAGTATTTTTTCGTGAATATTAATATTTTTGTCGGTTCCGGTAGTTGATTTATTTCGACTACACGGAAATCGAAGTTAAATGTAAATAAATGGGTTATGGACAAAGGTAGCAGATAATTCAAAGAAAAAGCAAGTTGAAGTGGCTACGATAGCCGATTTGGTTTAGTGGCGGTGAACGCTGACTCGAACACATCCGCGGGTTCGATACCCGCACAGTACAAACATTTGTGTGCGTATAATATGTATTTATTTAAAAGTATCTATGTAAGTTTATCACTTGTCTAGTGCCCAAAGTACAAGCTTCGACTTAGTTTTAATCTAGATGGCGCTGTGTTTCAGCGTGGCATGTGGGTCATTTATTTATTCAATGGGCAGATCATCCTCCTTTAATTCGCACCACATATCTGAATCCCGGGCTTCCCCATCTAGCTTATAGCAGCAGTTCTTCTAAGGACATCAGCCCAGTTCATTAGTTCAAACTTTCAGAAATGTTGCAATCCTATTGATACAAAAACACAGATATTCTTACTATCAAGCAGAAGTCCAGATTTTATAAAATCTTCAACTTTAAATAACGTAGAAAACAAACCAGAAAGATACATTGTCGTAACGATATTTACTCGTCGGAAACTCGGAAAGGCTCCAAAAGAAACCTTATTACCTGGACTTAAAGAAAATTCATTCAGACGTTGGTGTACAGTCAGCATCAGATATGTGTAAATACGTAGGTAAGTAACTCAAATAGATCTACATACAATAAGAGCCGAAAATATCTATGCTACGAAAGTTTATATCTTTTTTCTAAAAATCTTTGTCCGTGTGGTTTCCGAATTTAGAATAGGTTCACCTGATCATCACGCAAGCGATAAGGCTATATTGTACCACAAAATGTTAGTACCAAATAACCGTTTTTCTATTCTATTCTATTGTAAAATGTCTACTGTACCTAGTTTTAAGTCAATTGTTTGGTGTGCAATAAAGAATATATCTATCTACTATCGTAAAGGTCTAGTTATGTTTTTGTTCAGTTGTTTAAGAAAATGTGTCACCCACCCAAAATATAGAGAGAGAGAGCGTTTGCTTAACTTTAGGTTCACACAGGGTTTTTCCCTCATGCAGGGATGCGGCGGTATGCTTCGGCGTTGCCCGTGTCTTTGCAACTTGCTGCCCACTGGCGACACAGGGGGGTTTAGTGGGTATACCCTCCCATTTCGGGAGGTGTGAGTCCCACACACCATGTCACCTCCCCCCGGAGGTGGCATGACGGTGCCTAATGCATTCCCCTCTAAAAAAAAAGGGTTTTTCCCTATCTTAGGAAGCAAAGCTACCTCAATATAAATTAAATAATAAATTTTAATATGCATTGTTTTTAGATAAGATCTTTGTAATGTCTCTTACTGAAAATAAATTCTTATTATTATTATTATCTGTCTATCAGATCTAGTCGCTCCTACCAAGCGTGGTGCCCAAGGCAAATCCCTCCAAATGACAACTGTCATTGAGAGAGGCCTATGTCCAAAAGTAGTCGTTTGCAAGCTGATGATTAGTCACATAGCTTGAAAGGCTAGTTGGTGACCGCAGTAGGTTTTATTTGTACCCAGGTAAACGCTGCTTCTCGTTTCATGATATTTCCTTAGTCGTCCTCTACGACACCCACGAGATGAGATGGGGTGATAAAAACCAACCTATGCTCTAAGGTGACGTCCCTAGTTGGGCAGAATACACTGTGTGCAATAAATCTTTCTAATCTGCCCCATTAAGTCGTCTCAGTGGGGCAGATTACAAAGACAATTTTAAAGCGGTCTACTTTGACCCACTAGTGAGGCGCCTTGGTGGGGCAAAGTAGACTAATTTCTTCTATTCTAAGTCCAAAAACCACACGGTTAGTGTGTTGATATCATTTTAAAACGTGCTGTATGTAAATATTTTTAGATGTTTATCGGTTTAGAGGTAAATTTCGTGCTCACATAATGTCTGTGCTATTTACGATGCTAACTGTACCAATGTTGACTAATCTGTAGGGAAGCTCCCCTTTCGAGAGTATCGGGAAATAATTACGTAAATCCTGTGTTTTCATTCAAGAAATGGAATTGCTACCAGTGTTCGAAACATTGAGAGAAAGGAGTGCGGTATACCTACATTCTAAGCTGCTGTGTGCTACTACCGCATAAGTCTCATCATCCTAGCCTTTTTCCCGATTGTCTCAGGGTCGGCTTCCCAAACTGAGAGATTTGGCGAGGGCTAAGCTTTTACACAGAGCGACTGCCATCAGACCTCCGCAACACTTAGGGTAAGCTATACCCATTCCCAGTTTAGGCGTCAGAGTTAACCTGTCCTGTAGTTACTACCGCATAAGTCTGCTTGTATTTAATTAAAGGTTTGGAGGAACACAGCTTTTCCGAATGGATGCGAATTAGGGGCCTTAATAGCCGAGCGATATAAGGGAGCGAAATACCACCTATTCCCTCAAAGCTACCCTCATCTGTCCGTGATACATCCTGCCGAAAAACAAACGTATATCCAAATGTATAAAATAAAATATCGGACAACATCACATACATTGCTCCGATCCCAAAGTAAGTAACTTACGCACTTGTGTTATGGGTATCAGAACAACGAAGGTACCACAAATATATACTTCAATACAAATATTATCACCCAGACACGGAACAAACACAAGTGTTCATCACACGAATGTTTGTCCCGGGTGGGAATCGAACCCACGACTCTTGGTTCAGAAGGCAGCGGTCACTACCTAACGAGCCATCGAGCTAGTATGAGCTTCTTAAACTAGATGGCGCTGTGTGTCTCATATTTTTGGTCTTGAGTGCTACTAACCGAAATTTTCATGTTCATGATTTATTGAGGGAAGGTAGGAAAATGTAATTTTAGTATTATATACATAGTTTATTATATCTCATTTCAAGTTTATAGCGTTTGTAAACTTGCGTGAGCCCGCCCGTTGATTTCAATCATCCCTTTTGTATCTTGAAGGGGTCGTCCGAAATTGAGTTTGTGTTCATATTTGAATAGGTAAGGTCTTAATAGAACTACTCGTGAGGCTTAAGAAGCCATCAAAATGCTCTCATAGGTACTATCATCATCAGCCTATATCAGTTCACTGCTGGACATAGGCCTCTCCTGATGGTCGCCACTTTGATCGATCCTGGGCTTCTCGCATCCAGCACTTGCCAGCCGTCCTGCGCTAATTGTCACTCCCTCTGTAAAGTACAGTAAATGTTACATTTGCCGAACTATTAGGCTGTGGATTGTGAAACTCTCTTATAGCACACGTGTTCTCTTCTTCTTCTTGGGTCTATTAAACGCATGCAGAGGCCATTATTAAGCAGGCCGTTACAGGTGATCAGGGTCATCGATCGCATTGAGCAGCATTTAATCTAAAAGAGGCGTTAGAGCATTCTCGTTTAAAGCGCGGACGATCTAAAAGTTCCGTTTCACAGCTGGACAATGGACATATTCTTCTCCAATTCTCGCACTGGCCAGCGATCTTGCGCAAATCGTCGCTCCACCTGCCTGAGGGCGTCCTACGATACGTTCACCGCGTACTGCAATCCAGAGAGAGAGGTAGGGCATAGCGAATTTTCGCTCGAATTGAGCCGCCCGTCCGGGGAAGGACCTCCACCCTATAGAATACCGCAGTCAAATGACCTCTGAGTCGTGTTTCTGCCGGTGAGTAGGGTTTCCGGAGCTCGTGGGGGGTTAGGGTTGGGCCGACATGGCGGTGGCAACTGACAGGTAACTGACCAGTTACTTGCCCGTTGTCACAGCGACTTGGGAGCTCGTGGGGGGGTAGGGTTGGGCCGACATGGCGGTGGCAACTGACCAGTTACTTGCCTGTTGTCACAGCGACTTGGGTTTCTCTTTCGCTTTCCATCAGGCGTAGGGAAGCCATTATGTCGAGCCACTATAAAAAAAAAGAATAAAAAAAAAATCCAGAACTCGTTTACCCCAACGGTTATCCGTTCTGCGGCTGATGTGGCCAGCCCACTGCCACTTCTACTTACTAATCGGGTAAGCTATGTTAAAATTTTCTCGCCTATGGTATTATGGTAGCAAGGATAAGTTTTCTGTTGCATCTCTCTATATACATAATTGTAAAATTCCATTCGATACTCATTGACATAAGTTATACGAACTCGGTAATAACACTACCAGACGTTGGAAAAATAAAATATTATCTCTTCAACCATTACACAATATACACAAACATATATTGTACACGTAAGTAATCATTTATACGGAACAAAAGGAGTAAAAAATTATTCTCGCAGAATACAAATGAAATGCGTATCCGGAAAATATTTATCTCAGCTAAGATGGCCGGTTGTAACAATGACGAATAAAATATAGTCACAAGTATTTTATATATTTCTTATGTTATTATGTGTGATGTTTAACATGATAAAGCCATAACATGTAAGTGAGTACATTTGCTACTGTGTGAGAGACTGTTTCCTAAATGTTTAGCAAACTACTGGACAAATCGTGTGTTAGCCACATAC
This sequence comes from Conogethes punctiferalis, assembly GCA_031163375.1. Lineage (NCBI taxonomy): Eukaryota > Metazoa > Arthropoda > Insecta > Lepidoptera > Crambidae > Conogethes > Conogethes punctiferalis. Next base: position 10,548,173 of record CM062096.1, on the reverse strand, counting down.
ATTTGTCATTTATTTGACAGGCTCGGTGGCTCAATTGGTAGTGACCCTTGCCTTCTGAACCAAGGGTCGTGGGTTCGATTCCCACCCGGGACAAACATTCGTGTGATGAACACTTGTGTTTGTTCCGTGTCTGGGTGTTTATATTTGTATTTAAGTATTTACTTATTTGTGGTACCTTCGTTGTTCTGATACCCACATAACACAAGTGCTTAAGCTACTTACTTTGGGATCGAAGCAATGTATGTGATGTTGTCTGATATTTATTTATTTGACACACACAACGGATATACAGTAGTTACAATTACCATGTAAGTCATGGTCAGCCTACCGCAGTGCACTGCTGACTATATTAGACATAGGCCTCTCCAGCCGTTCGCCCAAATACCTGGAAGCCCTACTCATAATCGCCACGCTCGGCAGGCAGGTGCGAAGGGCATAGGTACTAGCTCCGGTGACGCTGCTGCCCGTCATCGGCCTGTGGTATTTAGCTACGCCTTCAATCGTGATGGTTATACCACCAATCGGTTGCCTGAGCCTCGTTTGTTATTCAACAGGATGCACCACGGACAGGTGAGTGAGCACACAAAAAGCACAGCGTCCTATAATAGTGTAGTATAAAATAATCAGTACAAACTCCAATCAAACCTTCCTTCTGACCTTTAAAACCAATTACATCGGATAATGCCAATAAAAACACGTCCCTGAACCTACAGGACCCAACAGGATCTCATAATCCCAGCCCAGTTATTGTTAATAATTTAATAACCACCCTTTGAACTGGTCCGCCCTCGGAGCGAGGTCGTTATTATCGGCGACTGAGGCTTCATTTGATGAACTGATAGGGTAGTAACAAGGGTAGTTATAATGATTGCTTCATACTTGTGGATATATACAGTACAAAATAATGTAATGTAGCTATATGTTGTATATAGGAGCTCGGTGGCGCCGCGGTCTTGTTCGCTTAACAATGATCGCAACGTTGTGCAACCATTGGCGCGGTCAATCCGATGATGGGTGACCAAAATTTGACACCGATTTCCTCCGTGCTTCGAAAGGCACGTTAAGCTGTTGGTCCCGGGTGCTATCTTTACCAACTCAGATAGCAGTCGTTACATCATATCAGAGATGATGATAACTCTGACGCCTAAACTGGGAATGGGTATAGCTTACCCTAAGTGTTGCGGAGGTCTGATGGCAGTCGCTCTGTGTAAAAGCTTAGCCCTCGCCAAATCTCTCAGTTTGGGAAGCCGACCCTGAGACAATCGGGAAAAAGGCTAGGATGATGGACAGTACAAAATAATGTAATGTAGCTATATGTACCTACAAAGGTCATGCATCACTTTTACCGCCCTGCTGCCATCCGGCAATGTCTTTTTTGTAGTAGCTCGACATAATGGCTGAAAGCGAAAGAGAAGCCCAAATTGCTGCGACAACGGGCAAGTAACCGGTCAGTTGCCACCGCCATGCCGGCCCAACCTTAACCCCCCACGAGCTCCGGAAACCCAACTCACAGGCAGAAACACGACCCGGAGGTCAATTGGCTGCGGTATTCTATAGTATGGAGGTCTTTCTCCAGACGGGCTGCTCAATTCGAACGAAGATTCGCTATGTCCTACCTCTCTTCAAACAAATAGGGTATATACAAATGTACCTATATATCTACTAAGTACATGAAAACAAATCCTTATTCCCACCCATGTTTCGTGGGTTGCTCTTTCTAAAATACGATCCCTTTTACACCCCTGCCCGCAATGTTGTTGGCTTTTAATGTTAAGTTCCTTTTGCAAAACAAATAGTCTGTGGTCGTCTGAAAAATGACATGCCAAGAGCATTCCTTTATTTGTTACACTAGCGGCTGTAAGCTTGCATATGTCGCAGTCATCTGGTTGAATCTCCTTTTCAATTGAATCGCTAGCGCGTTCATTGAATGACGACATTCAATTGAATGACTAGACCGAACGTTGACTAAACACGCGTCACTTAACGTCCAACTAGGTAGCGTATTGAAACATAGCCCTTTGAAAAGAGCGGACGTAAAAGCAGTCAAGTGATTGTAATTTAGTTCATTTTTTTCCCGCGCGGCGTTAGTAGTCACTAAAACAAATATGGCGTCGAACATGATCACCTGAGTGTTGATATTTTTTTGATTAGATTTACTTTAAACTGACTTATACGTAATAAAATAGTGTGACAGCATGGATTTACCTATTAATACGCCGCCTCCGGATACTTTTAAAGAAAAATTAAAAACTAAACATTAAACAGTCGGCTTTTACCCATTCAACGACTATGCTAAAATGACGTTCAGTCAAGACGTTGAACGTTTCATTCAATAACTTGACGAGTTGACCTTTAGGCATTCTATTAAATGTCGTCATTCAATGAACGCGCTAGTCATTCAATCGAATAGCAGATTCAACCAGATGACTGCGACACATACACTTAAAGCTAGGATATGGAAAATGTGAACATAAAAAGGCCTGTTGCCGTAAAAAATTTAATCAGTCCGTCTTTCAGATTGTTCAAAAATAAAAGACGCGTGTTTTCATTTGTAAAATAGACCAAAAATTACAAAGATATACCCCGTTAAAATTACGCGTGACATCAAAGAGTGGGAACATGAACGTGGGAAAAGTGGGAACGTGAACATCAAAATAACAAAGATACAAGGCATCAAAATTTAGGAGTGGGAGTCTTTGACGTCACTCCGTGCGAAAAAATGCCACACGGCGAGACGTCACGCGTAATTTTAACGGGCTACATATTAAAGTCGGTTAAAAATAAAAAGGCAAATAATAATAATAATCGCTTTGAAATCTTTGGACAACAAACTTTACAAACTACCGCACCACACACCGCACGCATATATTTTCAAGTGAAAAGTCACACTAAAATAAACAACAGAAACGTTGCGCCATTTCTTTAAAAAAAATCACAAAAACGGTCGTACATATTTCAAGGTTGTTTTTGTGCAGTATCTTGTACTAGTAGTGTATATTATGTTATTATCATCATCAGTCTACATTTAAAACCTACTTCGGCCACCAACAAGCCTGCTAAGTTGAGGCTAATCCCCATTTTTGGGGAGGCCTATGTCCAGCAGTGGACCTTTGCATGCTGATAATGAATTGTAAGGTTACAAAAACTCTTAAGACATCCAGGCTTACAAAGCGCTACCATTCCGTCTCTTGCTCTCAATAGGCTATTTGCCTTAAAAAACGTAATTAGTCCGTCTTTTGGCGTATTCTAAAATAAAAGACACGTATTTTATAATTTGTAAATTAGACTAAAACTTACAAAGTTATAGCCCGTTGATATTACGCGTGACGTCACTTGGTGTCGCATTTTTACGGAACGGAGTGACGTCAAAGACTCCCACTCCTAACTGTTGACCTTGTATCTTTGCTCTTTTTTATTTGAATGAAAAAAGGAAAAAGGCCAATACATTTTTATGATATAAAATACGGACTAAATTTAATGTAGGTAATTATTTTGACCCCAAAACATCCCTATTACCTACATCGTCACACAAGCGAGATAAGTTCCTAACAAAATACGCTAAAAGCAATTCAAGCTATTTCATTACACAATTTCAGCGTATTAGCTGTCTTCCGAGAGACGTTCGCTTGCTTCCTCATATTTACCTTTCCATTCCGGTATGCCCTAAACGGTTTTACATACATTACGTTTACACAATACACCTTCCCGGCACTGTGTAGCAATCCCGATAAGAGCTTTAATGGAAATAAACCGTCCCCGCTGATACGGACAAATGTGTTTGTCTGTGCGCGATAATTGTCTATGGTTTTCAATTTGGATGGGTTTGTTATGTCGTCAAAAGAGTCATTAGCCGACTGCCCGATAGATAGATGCCACTAGATAATAGATTAGGATTTTTTTTATATTAGCACAACATAATGTTCTTGCCCCGTGCCGTTAAGTCATGGAATGCCCTTCCAGCTCATGTGTTTCCTTCCTCTTACAATCCTGGGTTCTTTAGGCGGGGCATGTAACGGCATCTCAGTGGGCCTTCAGGGTGAGGGCGATAGGCGCAATAGGATTGTTCTATTGTGCCTGTTGACCTAACTTTTGGACCTCACGACCGCTCACCATCAGGTGGAGTGAGGTCATCCTGAAACCTCTTCTTATAAAAAAAAATGGATTCCCTACGCCTGATGGAAAGTGAAAGAGAAACCCAAGTCGCTGTGACAACGGTAACTGGTCAGTTACCTGTCAGTTGCCACCGCCATGCCGGCCCAACCTTACCGAATCGCGGGAATCGAACCCACGGCCTTTGGCTCAGAAGGCAGAGGTGAGCCAAATGAGCCATTGAGCCAGTCAAAATGAATGTTAACCTAACATTCATTTCTAATTCATATTTTACGAGCTTTTCTCGACTCAATACGAATAACCTACGCACCGAACAGACCACGTATTCCATTCTAGAAATTAAAGCTTAACCAAGCAAAGCTCTTCAATAATAAGCTCATTGGCATTGTTACGTCTATAGCAAAGTTCAAAGGTCACACGAGTGGTCCTTGAAGCTCCTTCACATCGAACCCTTCAATCGCAATTAGGGTTCAAGGTCAATTTCGCTTTGCCGAAGGGATTTTTCACTTACAAATACGATCCTAGATAGCTTTGTATTGGGACTCGCGTAAAGTTAATTGAATGTGGTCGACTTATTAGGTAGACTAGCTGTGCCTGCGACTTCATCCGCGATATTTTATCCTAGTGGGGTTAGAATTGATCAAAATCCTATCTTAGCGGATGCCTACGTCATAACATCTACCTGCATGCCAAATTTCAACCCGATGCGTCCAGTGATTTGGACTATGCGTTGATAGACCACTACGTAATCAGTCTAATCACCTTTGTACTACGAGTAATACATATTTAGACATAGGCCTCTCCAGTTGTTCGCTACCTAGGACAAACTTCTGGAGGATATACCCATAATCGCCACGCTGGGCAGGCGGGTTGGCGATCGCAGGGCGTATCTTCTTGCTCCGGTGACGCTGCTGCCCGTCATCGGCCTGTGGTATTTAGCTACGCCTTCTATCGTGATGGTTTTACCGCCACCAGTCGGTTTGCCAGAGCCTCGTTTGTTGTTCACCACGCAGGATGCACCACGGGCAGGTGAGGATGGCTTGGAGCGAAAAGGTGATAGGTCGCTCCCTTACATCCCCGATAGATAGATACCTATTCTTTATTGCATAAAATACAAAAGCTAAGAGAATAAGGTATTAGAGACATCTTGTGGTAGGAACCTACAATTTAAATGATGGCAAGGAAAGCGATCCCTTTCAGACAACCTTCAGATTTATGGAATTTTTTGACCAGGAAAATTATAACCTCAATATTAAAATTTATTGGGATTTTATTATAAAACAAACTAATGATTTGTCGTAGTCGCATAGGGTGTTTAAAACATTAGAATAATCAGTTTGTATTTAGCTACAGTTATACCGCCACCAGTCGGTTTCCAGAGCTTCGTTTGTTATTCGACAGGATGTACCACAGGCAGATGAGGGTGGCTTAGAGCGAAAAGATGGTGAGTCGCTCCCTTACATCCCAGATGACGGGTTGCTTCCTTAGATCTCAGGTACACACAGACAGACGATTAGATTCACGGTAGGCAGCGGCATGGCTGTGTCCCTGGCATTGCTGATGTCCACGGGCGGCGGTTACTGTTTAACATCAGACAGGCCGCTTGCTCGTCTGCCTCAAAAAGCAATAAAAAGAAAGACGAAAGCTACTTTGTATTATACTCTGTAGCAAGTCTTGCTAGCAGTAGAGCAAACAAAGTCTCTTAGAGAGGTAGGGCATAGCGAATTTTCGCTCGGATTGAGCCGCCCGTCCGGGGAAGGACGTCCATCCTATAGAATACCGCAGCCAAATGACCTCCGGGTCGTGTTTCTGCCGGTGAGTAGGGTGTCCGGAGCTCGTGGGGGTTAGGGTTGGGCTGACATGGCGGTGGCAATTGACAAGTAACTGACCAGTTACTTGCCCGTTGTCACAGCGACTTGGGCTCCTCTTTAGCTTTACATCAGCGTGGGGAAGCCATTATGTCGATCCTATAAAAAAGCGATTTTGTTTGATACTCTGTAGCAATATACTTTCAAACATTTAAATATAGCAGCAATATAATTTTCTTGAATTCATCGTATTGCAATTACATAAATTAATACAACAATACCCTTAACAAAACTCCTAACAGCCACCATTCAAAAGGTCGAAACAAGGCAAAATCATTCAATCTCCATTTGCAAGATTGAAGTCCAGAATTCGCGAGTCAAAATTGAATTATTACGGGGGTTAAATTTTCACCCTTTTCTTTTGTGCGAAACCCCCATGCACCCCAATCCCAAATTTAGTAGAATTCGAGCATTCATCCGTTACACAGACAACCCTTAAGGCAGCCTGAGATAAGAAAGTGTTACATAAATGAAAGCCTACTCGGCTGAATTGTAAGTTGGCTTGTGAAGAGTGGAGGGAGGGGGTGGAATGTTTGTTATCGATATTGTGACGAAGTTTACACTTTCATTATTTACGACTAGCTATGCCGGCGGCGTCGCACGCGTTGATATCGGGTTTCAAAAATAACGGACTTCCATAAAATGGTACCTAAATTTTAAGTTAGACTTCTAGCAATACTTTTATGAAAACGCATTAAATTCCATGCAGTAGTTTTCGCGTGGTGCGCGATCGAACACACAGATAAAAATTTCTCCCGTTTTCCCAACACTTCCCGTCACTGCTCTACCTATTGATTGTAGTGTGATGAAAAGTATACTATAACCTGCCCAGGAGTATAAAGAATAATCGTACCAAGTTTCGTTAAAATCCGTTCAGTAGTTTTTTTTTCTATAACGAACAGACAGACAGACAGACAAAAATTTTACTGATTGCATTTTTGGCATCAGTAACGATCACTAATCACCCCCTGATAGTTATTTTGAAAATATATTTCATGTACAGAATTGACTTCTCTACAGATCTATTATAAGTATAGAAGATAGAGGGTTTGAAGGTCACTTGTTGGTAAGTGATCACTCCAATTCATAGACACCGCAACACCCGAGGTATCACATGTCAGAAGAATGGTAATACAATGTCTTTGAATGAATTTAACACTTTGCTTTTACACTTCAACTACGAAATAGATTGATACGCCTTCAATCGTGATGGCTATGTCGCAGTCATCCGGTTGAATCTATTCAATTGAATGGCTAACGCGTTCATTGAATGACCACATTTAATTGAATGCTTAAAGGACAACTCGTCAAGTTGTTTAGGAGCAGCGCAGGCGACAGACTATCCGTGACGCACTTTTTTGCAATTATATTCAGAAACGCATACGACGCGCAAAATCTGTCGCGGATATTTCACAGACTCAACGCACACGACGCACATCTTCGATCATTCTGTCGGCAGACCTACACGCTCTTTTTAAATGTCTAATGTCGCGTTTACACGCTCGCGTTCAATACGACATTCAACGGGCACAAACACAAGCACAAGCATGAGAACGGGCTGTTCGACTGTTTGAGTGTGCACGTGCGTGCGCAGTGTGTAGGGCAGGGCTGCTCGCCGAGCTGCTTGCCAGGTTGCTTCCCGGGCTGCGTGGCACGCGTGTAAACCTAGCATCAGACGCAGACTCTATCGCACAAAAAGTTTAACGTCTGCGCTGCCCTTTAAAATGAGAAGAAGAGAGATATCTGTCACGGTTAAAGTAAGTAACCGTTTTGTTGTGATCTTCTTCTTTTTATTTGTTTTTGTTTTGTTTGTGTTTTTTTTCTTTTTTTTAATATTTGTCACTGTAATTTAATAATATGTATGTTTCATAATTTGTGATGTGTGGCACCAAATAAACTGATTTTCTTTCTTTCTTTCTTTCTTTCACGGTGACAAAAAGTCACCAGTGCGCGCCCAGCCACATCCCAGCTGCCGCTTGCTACTATGCTACTAAAAATGTGTTTTTCATCGATAAGTCTTGGAGCACCTCCCTAACCACGCAGTCGCGTTACGTAACGCTAAATGGGCCCGCGGGCCGGGGCACTCTATCAATCATCTCTACCTCCAGATATTATTATTAGGTAATTCAAGAAGGCAATAAGTGCTCCGTAGATTGTTTGTCTTAGTCGCCTTCGCAAGATTCGGTCCGTTCTGTATAATTTTATCAACGGCGATTTGTCATCTTTTAATTTTTTATCGAGATTTTTCTAAAATTTTTTTGTTTATACTCGTAGTAGCTCGACATTACCTACGTATGATAGAAAGCGAAATAGAGGCCCAAGTAGCTGTGACAACGGGCAGGTAACTGGTCAGTCACCATGCCGGCCATTCCTTACCCCCCACGAGTTTCGGAAACCTTACTCACCGGCAGAAACACGACTCGGAGGTCATTTGGCTGCGGTATTAGGGTATATAGGGTTACCTCTCTTAAAGATTGCGATTATATGTAGAGCTATTTTTGGAATGTAAGGGAGCGACATTATCTTTTTGCTCCAAGCCAGCCTCATCTGCCCAGATGTGCATGTTGTCAAATAATAAACTAGGCTCTGGCAAGCGTCTGATGGATGTATATACCATCATAGTTGAATGTGTAGCTTTATCACACAGACTCTTACGGCATCCATGGGACTCTTCCTATCTCTATGGGGCGACTATCAGATAACATCATAAAGTAAGTATCGTAAGCACTTATGTTGAGGGTATCAGGTAATTTACAAATATAAACATCCAGACACGGAATAATCACAAACGTTCATAACACGACTGTTTGCCCTAGGTACGGATCGAACCCACGACTCTTGGTTTAGTCACTACCAAATGAACCATCGGGCCAGTCGAATTTTCTTTAAAGTATTTGCTATCTTCAAAAAATGGACGGTAAAGTTAATGTTTCGATCAAAATTGAAACGAAACTCATCAAGAAAATCAATTCATTGGCCCGAGCCGAGCTAATCTACTTGCAAGTACATCGAATAATCAGTTAGTTTAGGCAAGAGGTTAATGCTACATAAAGGTTAACGCCTCATCTGATTGACAGCTGACACTAACAAAATCCATCTATCACACCGTACTCAAAAGTAAATAAGTTATCTATTTATTTTTGAAAGTTTTTTTAAATATGTACTAGCTTTCTGATAGAGCACAGTTGATCAGTTTCTGTTGAAATAATAATAAGAAATAAGAAATATTTATTACTATTGGACATCACAAAACAACAATAACAAATACACAATAGACAACACACAAAAAAGGAGAAGAAAAAAACAAATAGAAACATACATAACGACATGTTGGAGATCTATGATAGCCTATACCTAAGACCTATGAATTTTTTTGTCTGTTTTAATTCACTTTACTAAAGACTTCACTGATGCACATATGTCCTTAGAAGAAGTGCTGGCTGATAGGGCAATGTGGTTAATACGGACCAACGGCGTTGATTTATTGATAGTGGCCTGATGGAAAGCGAAAGAGAAACCCATGTCATGTTAATGAAAGCTTAATACCAGACTAATCAGTTAAATGTATAAGTGACATCTGTCATTTTATGGTTTCCTTTATATCATAATCATCATCAGCCTATTGCAGTCCATTGCTGGACATAGGCCTCTCCAGTTGTTCGCCACTTACATCCCAGGTAGATATATAATACCAAACTATTCAATCAGTTACAATACGGTGTACATGTCACCCACTGTCCTAGAGGATCCAAAGAGGTCAGTTTCAAATAAAACTCAACACCCACACCGATGAGTTATTGTGCTCACAAAAAGCCGGACCAACGCAAGATGATAACACGGATTAAACGTTGAATGAACTGAGTGAACTCACAATAAGGTTGCTTTACTGTGAATGAGGAACGGTCTTGTGAATAGGTGCGTGTATTTTGTATATGTGTCCCTGAATGGATGTAGGCGAACTGATTTTTGTTGATAGGTTGTGATAAACTGGTTTGTGTTGTAAGTAATGGTTAAAACTAGATGCAGCGTGTATTTAGCTGACATGAAATATATATTTTTTTAATTGGTTGTTAAGTTAAGTTGCTGCCAACTGGCGATACAGGGAGATTAGTGGGTATACCCTCCTATTCTAGGAGAAGTCGCTACGCCGTCTCCCTCCAGAGGCGAAGTAAATGTGTCTCACACATTCCCCACTAGAAAAAATAGGTGTAGAAATTGCTCCACCGACAAGAACCTCTTAAATTTAGATAGATATTGTTTTATTCAATATGGGATTGCGCTTGAGGGCAATTCACTAAATGGTAAGCGATATTGAAGTCTACGATGGAGCGCGCTCACCCAAAACCCGGTTCACTCTCGCCTTGAACATCAGTGGATAGTACGTCTCGGGGAACAAGGAGCCTGGCAAAGAGTTTGGCTGTTCGTACTATATAAAAGTATCATAGTAGTAAATAAATAAATAACCCAAGACATGTCACGCTGGGCCACACAGCGCCATCTAGCCCCAAACTAAGCTGAAGCTTGTATGGCTACTCGACAACTGATAAACTTACTTAGATATGTATTTTTTTAATACATATTATGCATAGAAAACACCCAGACCAATACAAACAGACATGTTCATGCATACAAATGTTTGTAATGTGTGGATAACGAACCCACGACCCTTGGCTCAGAAGGCAGAGGTCACTACCAATACGGATGATGACAAGGTATGAAAATGAAGAAAATAAATAGTCCGTCTCTTAGATAATAAAAAAATATAAGACCCGTATTTTTTGTTTTTTCGAAATAACAAGAAAATACTTAGATATAGCGCATTAAAATTACGGAGTGGGGGCTAACTACGTCACGTTAGAGTATATTTTGTACTCTAACGTGACGTCATGTGACATTTAAAATCAATGTATCTTCGTAAGTTTTTGAACAAGAGGCAAAATAAAAAATACGTATCCAATATTTTTCATTAATCTATCTGATGGACATTAAATTATTTTTTAGTCATCATCCCAATTGAGCCAGCGAGTAGAATGAATAGGTATTCCAAATTTTAATTAATAATTTAAATGCAATTAGCCCACCCCGAGATCAACAAAGTTCTAACCAACCATATCTCAAGCCAAACATCTCAACTTGGACATCAGTTCAGCCATCTCCTTTGAACTAGAATTTCCATATATACCTAACTTCCGTCAGAGAAACGATCCATTATTAATCTTGCTTAAAGTTTGGTGCGATACAAAAACAAGAATTTATGAACTCTGTTTAATATTCACTGCGAAGCGACGATCCGCAATTTCGTAAACATGTCCGGTTAGTTTGCGTACTTTCTTTGAATTAGTAAATGCTTATTAATTAACTGTCAACAGATGGTTGTGATCGCGAGATGCTTTTGTGGGATTAGCTTTTAATTACGCTGTCAAAAGGCAGCTGAATATTGTTAGTGTTAATTGTATAACAACGGTAACTCTTCTTGAACTTGAAATACTGGTAATCAAATTTACCAAGAATTCACAAAGTTTGCAATACCCCTATCTGTTATAGCCATACCTGAAAACGACGAAATATGAGGACTATGCTACTCAATTAACTCATTATTATTTATCTTAACTAATATTATAAAGCTGAAGAGTTTGTTTGTTTGTTTGTTTGAACGCGCTAATCTCAGGAACTACTGGTCCGAATTGAAAAATTGTTTTTGTGTTGACCAGTTATCGAGGAAGGCTTTAGGCTTTATAACATCACGGTGCAACTATTAGGAGCGAAGAAATAATTGAAAATGTAAAAAAAAGGAAAAAAATAACTATTCCACGCGGACGAAGTCGCGAGCACGCTAGCTAGTAATCAATAGACATTGCGAGACAATGTTGTGGCAACGTAATATGCTAAAACATGACAAAGAATTTTCTTGCAACCACTGGAGGGTCTGAAAATCCGCCTATCGCAGTCCACTTCAGGACATATACTTCTCCAGTTGTTCGCCACAACAAACATCTAGACGCTTTACCTATAATCGCTACGCTGGGCAGGCGGGTTGGCGATCGCACTTCGCTCTGGAGACGCTGCTGCTCGTCATCGGCTTATGGTTTTGACAGGCTCGGTGGCTCATTTGATAGTGACCTCTGTCCTCTGAGCCAGGGTCGTGGTTTCGATTCCCGCACAGTACAAACATTTGTGTTCATGAACATGTCTGTTTGTATTGGTCTGGGTGTTTTCTATGTATAATATGTATTTATTTACAAAAAAAAATGTATCGCCTTCATAAATGATGACTATACCGCCACTTCTATACTTATTCTATTAAAATAATATATGTACATTTGAAAAGTTAAAAGCTTCGATTAAACCATTTCTTTCAATTATCTGAAGCTATTAATATCTATCTGTCATATTATCTTCTTTATTGATCTTTGAGTAATAGCGCAACTCCGCGAAGTCTTAAATCAGATAAGCACTGATTAATGAACTTGATGGCTCATTTTATTAATTATCTTTGATTTTTAAAATGTTAAGTTCTTTATAATTGACAGCTTCAATGGCTCACGCTAATAACCTTTGCTTCTGAACTAAGGGTCATAGTTTTTTGTGTTTTTAGGGTTCCGTAGCCAAAATGGCAAAAACGGGACCCTTATAGATTCGTCATGTCTGTCTGTCTGTCTGTCCGTCCGTATGTCACAGCCAGTTTATTCCGAAACTATAAGAGCTACATTATTAAAATTTGGTACGTAGATGTATTCTGTTAACCGCATTAAGATTTTAAAGTAAAATCAGAAAAAAATCCAAAATTTTTGAGGTTCCCCATACATGGAACTGAAACTCAAATTTTTTTTTTCATCAAAGCCATACGTGTGGGGTATTCTATGGATAGGTATTTGAAAATGATGTTGAGGTTACTAATATCATTTTTTTCTCAGATGAATAGTTTGCGCGAGAGACTCTTCCAAAGTGGTAAAATGTGTCGTCCATAATATGTATTATAATATAATACATATTATGTTGTAGCCATGGAGACATAGAGGGCGCTACATGTCGCTACATTTATATAATCACTACAAAGTCACTTTTGTTTTCACTATGCATCTTTAAAACTATGCAACGGATTTTGATGCGTTTTTAATAGATAAAGGGATTCAAAAAGAATGTTTATGTGGGTAAATATATACGTATGCATATAGTATTGCACCAGTGCGAAGCCGGGGCAGATCGCTAGTTTATTGTGTAATATACCTTATCAAATATCAACCGGACGGTGCTCGTACGTTTAATGATATAAAACAATTATACAGCACTCAAAGTTAGTCCCGCATTTAACTAAATCCCTCTTCAGACTTAACTAGACTACATTCCCCGACGAAATTCAATTTGAAAATCCTTTCATATCTAAATGATGCACACGGGCATATGCAACTGAAATCTGCACACGGTATTTATGCAGAACAAAAATCGTTAGCAGAATTAAGACCGAAAATTAAAATTAGTTTTTTTTTATATAGCAGCTGCCTTCGCTCTTTTCGCTCTAAATCACCCTTACCTGGCCTTTCTGCATCCTGCTGAATACCCAACGAAGCTCAGGAAATCGACTGGTAGCGGTATATAAGCATCACGATTGAAGGTGTAGCTAAATAATAAAACCCAAGACACGCCACGCTGGGCCACACATCGCTATCTAGCCCCAAACTAAGCCGAAGCTTGTACTCGTACTATGGGTAATAGAAAACTACTAGATTTTTTTTTGTAAGTAAATACACATTGTATTTAGTAAACACCAAGACCAATACAAACATAAATACCACAGAGCGATGACGGGCAGCAGCGTCACGACCTGCGATCGCGAACCCGCCTGCCCAGCGTGGCGATAAAGAGTAAGGTCTCCAGGTATTTGCCCAAAGTGGCTAACAACTAGAGAGTCCTATGTCCAGCAATGAACGGCCATAGACAGATGGTGAAATCATCATCATCATCAGCCTATTGCAGTCCACTACTGGACATACGCCTCTCCAGTTGTTCACCACTTAAGGCAAACATCTGGAGGATACTCATAATCGCCACGCTGGGCAGGCGGGTTAGCTAGCTTCTCGCTCCGGTGACGCTGCTACCCGTCCTCAGTCTGTAGTATTTAACTACGCCTTCATTTGTGATGGTTATACCGCCACTAGTCGGTTGCCAGCGCCTCGTTCATTATTCGGCAGGACGCACCACAGACAGGTGAGGATGGCTTGGAGCGAAAAGGTGATAAGTCGATCCCTTACATGATGATGAAATGAAGCTGGTAATTAAGCCCAGCAGCGGTCTAAAGGTGATAAGGATATTAATCTATTATATACGAGTATTAAAATGGAAAACTCCCGTTTATTGAACGTTATTGAGTGCATTTTATTGTTGTACCGTTGAATGGCGCACAATGACGTCATCGACAGAGGAAAATAAACGATTTATATAACGAAGCGCTTTTTACGGGCTGAATGAAAAATATTTAACAATAGACGGGACATTGCACTGCGAATATCATTCAGATCTTGTTAATTATGTACAGTAAGTCGATTGATGTAAAAGCGAAAAAGCCCAAGTCTTTGCGGCAACGGGAAAGTAACCAAATTTATAGCTTGTCTTACCAGGTAAACCCATCGGCTGAGAAGCTGAAACCTCAAGAAGTTCTTAGTCGACTTTTATGAAACTCTCCTAGACATTACCGGCTCCGATGAAAGACGATGATCAGTGTGACCAGATTGGAGTAAGCCCCACATAAACCAGGGGTCCCATACCCAGGTTGTAGGCGTAAGGGTCATTATCATCAGCCTATCGCAGTCCACAGCTGGATATAGGTCTCTCCAAGTGTACGCCACTTTGGGCAAACATCTGAAGGTATACTCATAATCGCCACGCTGGGCGGGTTGGAGATCGCAGGCCATAGCTCCTCGCTCCGGTGACGCTACTGACCGTCATCGGCCTGTAGTACTTAGCTACTCTGGTGTATTGGTCTGGGTTTTTTCTATGTATATTATGTATTTTTTTACAAAAAAATGTATCTAAGTAAGTTTGTCAGTTGTCTAGTATCCATAGTTCAAGCTTCGGCTTAGTTTGGGGCTAGATGGCGCTGTGTGGCCCAGCGTGGCATGTCTTGGGTTAAAAAATATATATATACCTAGTCTAGTTAGAGTGAGAGGTAAGACTTGTTTACCGGAAGCTGATATACCTTCCACAAGCACACAACGCCGTAAGTATAGCTCATTCCTTTTCACCGAACAGAGGCGTAAAAGACGTAATCCAATTTGCTCTACACATCCCATTTTATTACTCTTATTGGGTCGTCGGAAAAGATAAAAAGCTGCCAAGTGCCGGTCGAACTTGCATTCTTACTAATATTATAAAGCTGAAGAGTTTGTTTGTCTGTTTGTTTGAACGCGCTAATCTCAGGACCTACTGGCCCGAATTGAAAAAATATTTTTGTGTTAAATAGCCCATTTATCGAGGAACTTTAGGCTATATAACATCACTCTGCAACTATTATAAATATAAACGGGATGAGGTTTTTTTTATGCGAGAGGCGGCAGACGAGCAAATGTGATGCCTGATGGTAAGCAGTCAACACCGCCCATAGACACAGCTCTAACCGAGTTTAGGGTGGCTGCCGGCCTTTTCAATATGAATACGCTCGTTTCTTGAAGGTTCCCAAGTCGTAGCTGTTCGGAAAGACTGACGCAGGAAGTTGGTTCCACAAAACCGAGGCGCGAGGCAAGAAGTTCCTCATAAAACGTACAGTCGAGGATCGCCAGCCATCGTGATGATGTGGTTGATTGATCCTATTCTAAATCCAGAACCACACGGTCTTAGCGATGCCATTTAATAGGTATGCCTATTAATAATTTAATTACGTACTTGAAAAAAAAAACTGTTGAGGAAAGCAGACAATGAATACTTTTAACGTGCGCAACTAGGTTCGTTAAAAGTGTTATTTCACTATAGAACCCTAAAAACGTGATGTCTCCTCACAAAACAAAATTGAGCGGTGACCACGTGAAATAAAATGGCGCTGAAATGTTTTTCAATGATTTTTATGACTGGGGGTGTGAATAAAATCGTTGTTCATTCGAACGGAAAAGTTTGGTCAGTCACGTACTGAGAACGAATTGGCTGATTAGTGATTAAGCATAAAACTGCAATAATTATCCACTCGGGAGACAATGAGACTATTGTCTACCCAGCACGCGTAAAAATTGTAAGTCCAGGTAGCCAAGTCAACCTAAGTGGTTTGCGTCAAAACCTGTAATTTTATCTGTGGCTCAATGCGCTAAGAGTCCAACTACTAACGCTTTTAACCGAATTTCGGTCACAATGCTCCAATAAAAGTTATCCAAAATACGGATCTCCACCCCATAGAACACCTCAACCAAAATGACCTCCGGGTCGTGTTTCTGCCGATGAGTAGGGTGTACGAAGCTCGTGTTGGATTAGGGTTGGGCCGGCATGGCGGTGGCAATTGACAGGTAACTGACCAGTTACTTGCCCGTTGTCACAGCGACTTAGGTTCTCTTTCGCTTTCCATCCGGCGTAGGGAAGCCATTATGTCGAGCTACTATAAAAAAAAATTGCCACGCTGGCGATGGCTCCTCACTCCCGTGACGCTGCAGCCCGTCATCGGCCTTTTTTTATAGAGGGGAATGCACACGAAGCAAATATTGCTTCGTGGGAATGCATTAGGCACCTTCATGCCGTCTCCGGGGGGAGGCGGCATGGTGTGTGGGACTCACACCTCCCAAAAGGCAGGGCATACCCACTAAACCCCCCTGTGTCGCCAGTGGGCAGCAAGTTGCAGGGACACGGGTAGCGCCGAAGCATACGGCCACATCCCGTCGTCGGCCTGTGGTATTTATGTTATACCGCCACCAGTCGATTACCAGAGCCTTTTTTCTCATTGCAGGCAGGGCGCACCACGGGCAGGTGAGGGTTGCTTAGAGCGACAAGATGATAAGTCGCTCCCTTACATGCCACTCAATTCGCTGAGAAGAGCATTGCTAGTTGTAAAAGGCGGCTAATTTCACACAGACGTTTTACAACAACTTTTTTTTTATAATGGCTTGACATAATGGCTTCCCTACGCCTGATGGAAAGCGAAAGAGAAGCCCAAGTCGCTGTGACAACGGGCAAGTAACTTGTCAGTTACCTAACGGGCAAGTAACTAGTCAGTTACCTGTCAGTTGCCACCGCCATGCCGGCCCAATCCTAACTCCCCACGAGCTCCGGAGACCCTAATCACCGGCAGAAACACGACCCAAAGGTCATTTGACTGCGGTATTCTATAGGGTGGAGGTCCTTCCCCGGACGGGCGGTTCAATTCGAGCGAAGATTCGCTATGCCCTACCTCTCTTCGCTATGCCCTACAACTCTCCTGTCAACGAACGATCACTATTTTCCAATTAAGTAACGACAAATACTACTCAATAAACTGCGCAAACTTTCCCAGCCAATAATGCCTTAGTAAATAATTCAAAGCGCACCTCAGTTATTAATGATGGGAACACGTACTAAGTATGTTAATAATTCTAAACTTTATCCATAAAGATGATTTAAGCTTTAATTTATAGTCACTATCTCACGCCATATGAAATAAGATTATTGCTCGGGATGTAACTATGAATGCTGTAACTGAAATGGTTTTCTTTCCTAGGGAACATACGAGTACCTCGAACTTATCACAAGGGAAGAGGTAGTAAGTGTAGTGTAGTATAATTTTCAAGGAACCCAGCCAATTTCACATTATATGTAGTCATCATTGTCATCTGCCTATCGCGGTCCACTGCTGGACATAGGCCTGTCCAATTGTCCGTCACTTAGATCGATCTTCACACATTCAGTAATTGCCAGCCATCTTGCGCAAATCGTCATTCCACCTGGCCTGAGGGCCATATATTCAAAAAATTATACCGATTGCATTTTTGGCATCAGTATCGGTCACTAATGACCCCCTGATTGTTATTTTGAAAAAATATTTTATGTACAGAATTGACCTCTCTACAGATTTATTATAAGTATAGAAGATGGATGTTCAGATTTTCAAAGTGAGAGCAAATTGTTTTTTTTTTTGAGTGAGCGCGCTCCATCTTAGATTCTAACGTCTCACCTAATATCAGACGAGTTGGGGTTAAGCACTACCTTACATAATAAAGACACAATAATGTCCTATTATGTATATGTATTGTGCGAATGCGTAGTCATTTCATTCAAATGCAATTGTTATGTAACTGTTATGACTTTTTCCTATCTGTTAGTGTGGTTACTAGAGCATACAATCTTAGCGTATGTTGTGGGTATTATAATACGCATTAGTGTCTTTATGTCATCGTTATCAGCCTGCAAACGTCCACTGCTGGACATAGGCCTCCCACAATGACAATTGTCTCAGTTACCCCGCTTGGCAGGGTTGGTGATCGCAGTACGTTTTATTTGTACCCAGGTTAACGCTCGTTTCCTGATTCCCTTAGTCGGTTTAACGGCACGACGGGATAAGATGGGGAGGTCCTATCCTAAATCCGGAAACCACTAGACTACAACATCAGGGCTCCTACCACCAAAATCGAAAACGATCGTTCGTTAAACGGATCGCGTATTTCTGCACCATAAATCCCTCGCATTTGTCCCTCCCGTGTTGGAATATATGAATTAAATTTATGAAAATCGACTTTGACGAATTTTAATTCGTATATTCGAACACGGGAGGGAAAAATTCGAGGGATTTATGGTGCACAAGTACGCGATCCGTTCAATGAACGATCGTTTTCGATATTGGTGGTACGGGCGCTGCACCAAGAAAACGCTTGAAACCTTATCGATGGTTTCATAATCATAATATTTATTGCATTATGTGGTTACAAAAGGATGTTACAAATGGATAAGAGGTACCTCACATAAACCCTGCAAGGGCACAGCAAAATCTTAAATCTATAAGGTATACAACTTATTATAAAAAAAAAGACTATACTACTTACAATATATTATTGTCTTCTAATTATCAAGAAACTCTTTCATATTAAGCCCTTCGTGCGCGGGTCGACTCGCTCATGGCTGGTTTTTTCTTTCATATAGGTTTACATTTATGTATATCTGTGTTATGACATTGACCGATTTTACTTAAAACATTCTATGCTCTCCATACCATTATGAGGAAATTGAATCAAAAACCCATTCACGTTTATACTTCCATCGCTGGGATCGGCGGCGGACCCGTAATCAACGCTCGACATCGGATATTGAGTTACGTCCCGGTTGTTACGTCACGTCACGCGCTGCGTCGCGCTTACGACGTTGTGACGTCACGCCGAGCGGTCATGTTGTCCTGTCTACAGATTTTTATATCATAACTAGCTGGCCAGACTTCGTCCACCTGTACTATATGATAACAATAACTAAGCACAGGGCTTCATCTTTTCGCTCCAATTTAACCTCACCTGCCCGTGGTGCATCCTGCCGAATAACAAACGAGGCACTGCCAACAGACTAGTGGCGGTATCAAAATTGAAGGCGTAGCTAAATACCACAGGCCGATGACGGGCAGCAGTGTAACCGGAGCGAAAAGCTACGCCCTGTGATCGCCAACCCGCCTGCCCAGCGTGGCGATTATGGATATATCTTCCTGGTGTTTGCCCTAAGTGGCGAACAACTGGAGAGGCCTATGTCCAGCAGTGGACTGCAATAGGCTGATGATGATGATGATGATAAACTAAAGCCATTCACGTTTATACTTCCATCGCTGGGATCGGCGGCGGGCCCGTAATCAACGCTCTACATCGGCTCTTGAGTTACGTCCCGCTTGTTACATCATGTCACGCGCTGCGTCGCGCTTACGACGTTGTGACGTCACGCCGAGCGGTCATGTTGTCCTGTCTACAGATTTTTATATTATAACTAGCTGGCCAGACTTCGTCCACCTGGACTTTATGATAACAATAACTAAGCACAGGGCTTCATCTTTTCGCTTCAATTTAACCTCACCTGCCCGTGGTGCATCCTGCCGAATAACAAACGAGGCGCTGGCAACTGACGGGTGGCGATATACCTATCACAATTGAAGGCGTAGCTAAATACCACAGGCCGATGACGGGCAGCAGTGTAACCGGAGCGAAAAGCTACGCCCTGCGATCGCTAACCCGCCTGCCCAGCGTGGCGATTATGGGTATATGGATATATATATTTTAAGAGAGGTAGGGCATAGCGAATCTTCGCTCGAATTGAGCTGCCCGTCTGGGGAAGGACCTCTACCCTATAGAATACCGCAGCCAAATGACCTCCAGGTCGTGTTTCTGCTGGTGAGTAGGGTTTCTAGAGCTCGTGGGGGGTTGCGGTTCGGCTGGTATGGCGGTGGCAACTGACTAGTTACTTGCCCGTTTTCACAGCCACTTGGGCTTCTCTTTCGCTTTCCATCAGGCGTAGGGAAGCCATTATGTCGAGCTACTATAAAAAAAAAAATCCTCCAGACGTTTCGGGAACTGGAGAGGCCTATGTCCAGCAGTGGACTGCAATGGGCTGATGATGATGATGATGATAAAAGATGCAATAATTTAACTACATGGTTGGGTTGTCTCCTACATGAATTTTGATGTCAAATTCACGTACACAGAATCAAACATTTCGCCTACGTTTTACCATCTATTGGATATTTTATATCAGACAACATTCTCTACTGTGTAGTGGCCACCAATAAAACAGATACAACATTGTCTTCACAGCTGTAATAAAGGTATTGATTGGTATTAACTTACCTATTCGAATGACGCCACGGAACCAAGGACATACTGGGAAATCAAATAATGTTAGCGCGTGTAAATTGAATGTGAAACTTGGGTGGGCGTATGTACGCTATGCCTAATAATGTTTAAGTGTTTTGGAAAATAATTTTCTCGTATTACCTAGCAATTTGACTAACCTATCTAGCATTTGGAGAGGTTTTATCGACCTCTTTAAAGGTCGAGAACTTCTCTGTTTTCATGATTCATTTACCTATATTTAATCATCCATACTTAGTAATATTATAAATGGGAAAGTGTGTCTGTCTGTATGTTTGTCTTTCTTTCACGGCAAAACGGAGCGACGAATTGACGTGATTTTTAAGTGGAGATCATTGAACAGATAGAGAGTAACATAGGCTACTTTTTGCCCCTTTCTAACCACCCACTTCTCTAAAATGGGGGGTGGGACTTTGTATGGAGGATTCACCCCGAATTTAACGCGAGCGAAGCCGCGGGCAAAAGCTAGTAGTTTCATAAACGTATGTCACCAATAAAAAGCTATTCTATCTATCAACATGCCTGAGGTGGCAGAGCATTTTGAAAATCTTTGAAGATGATGATGTGTAATTTGTATTTGAATACAAAGGTATTCTATCAAGAGGATAAAACCCCAAGATTTTGCTCTGACGAACTCTTTCATCTTGTCAGTCACTTTCATTTCCTATCACAACTACTTAGTCGCATAGGTATGAATAATAATATAATCATTAAAACATTATGTAGATAATAATCATTACTTGTATCTAATAAGGTAATTTTACGACATTGCTATGTTGCTATAAATTTGGTTTAATAGTAAAGTCTCACTACACGACAATAATCGTAATTTTGGCTGTACAATGTACATTTGAATCAAAACAGTGTACTTCGATGTTCACTTTCACCTAGGCTTCAGAAACATTGACAGTACCTAATCCTATCATATTACTACTATCTTTACCATCTTGTTTTTATGTCCTTTATAGTCACTACTACCATTTTGTTGTAATTGTAACTTGATATTCAATATCCTGTATTGTCGAGATGGTTGGTGATCAGATGGTTTTATATTTCAATGTATAGTATGTATTTACTATTTCTATAGCATCTATTCAGAAAGAAAAGAAAGATAGAAAAACGTTTATTTAGTGCAAAACAATACATGCCTGGTTTAACAAATGCTTATGTAAAACGAAAGGTATCACACAGGTAGGCACATCTTAACTTATATTATAAAGCTGAAGAGTTAGTTTGTTTGTTTGAACGCGCTAATCTCAGGAACTACTGGTCCGAATTGAAAAATTCTTTTTGTGTTGAATAGACCACTTATCGAGGAAGGTTTTAGGCTATATAACATCACCCTGCAACTATTAGGAGCGAAGAAATAATGGAAAATGTAAAAAAAAAATGGGGAAAAAATAACTATTCCACGCGGACGAAGTCGCGAGCACAGCTAGTCTAATATAATAACGTACACTAATAGAGCAAAGCACCAAAAGGGCAACCACTCAGCATTAGCCGTGACGCAAGCGCCGCGGCGCTGATTTTCAGTGGTACCGTTTATTATAATAATAAAAATATAAAAAAAACACTGAAGTAAAAAATTAAATGATTAGTAAAGTGAAGGTGTCGCTGTAAATAAATATTTATTTACAAGTATCTAGGTAAGTTTATATTTATCCCAGTAGTTTCTGGATTTAGAATAGCAACTGCAGATGAGTTTCCTCACCGCACCACACGTAACCGATTGCAATTCCATCCTCATCATCTCGATGGTTGGCGAGCCTCGACTGTACGCTTTAAGAGGAACTTCATGCCTCGCGCCTCGGTTTTGTGGAACCAACTTCCTGCGACAGTCTTTCCGAACAGCTACGACTTGGGAATCTTCAAGAAACGAGCGTATTCATATTTAAAAGGCCGGCAGCGACCCTAAACTCGATTAGAGTTGCGGGTGTCCATGGGCGGTGTCGACTGCTTACCATCAGGCATCAAACTTGCTCGTCTGCCGCCTCTCGCATAAAAAAATGCGTACATAGAGGTAGTTAGTGTGGTTTATATATTCAACCAGTTCCTACGTTGGTTGCTTTAATAAGTAAACGTGTTGCTCCCGGGCAACTAAACAACAAGAAACAACATTCTACCTTGGAGCAGCTTCAAAAATTAAACATTATTTCACATGTAAGATTCCGAAAGTTGAGTCGGAGTTCACCATCACTTACGTAAGTATGTACCACTCCAGGATTCTTCATAACCCTATTGTTCCCTAATGTTGTTTTCGTACAACTAGAGAAAAGTTTCAGCTCCTGAGGCGAAATTCAGCGAAGTTCAACCTTCCAGTGATGCCAGGTAAAGCTGTTTGATATGAAGCCTTATATTATTTACTCAAAGCTCATATTTGAGTTTTGGGAGTACTCGACTCAACTCTCGAGTAAGTTTCGAAAGTTCCCGGTTTTAAAATGTGTGTTGAATTTTAAGAGGCATACCTAATGTGGATAGATTATAATGTTTAAAAAACATTTCTAATATAGTTCTAAGCTTGAATATCTTAAAGAATTTCAACTCCGTTTGAACATTCAAAGGGATTTTCAAAAGGCTTTGCACATTTTGCATTTAAGTACTTAGAAAATGGTAAAAGTTAGATCCGATACTATCAAAACAAAACTGTTTAAAACTCGCTTAAAAGGAGGTCACAATTTGAATATAATATCTTCATTAAGTACCAATTCGTAAGTGCATGTATTAAAAATAGACAAAGAACGTGATAAGTAAGAAACTTTTTATGACAAACTGATGTTCACGCAGGCAAAGCCGCGGGCATCAGCTAGTAAAATATAAGTGGAAAGCTTACTAGCTGGCATATCAGCGTAGAGCTATAACTAGTTATAGGGTTAGAAACTTGAAATTTTGTAAAGAGGTTATTTTTATTACTTAGGTACTCAATGATTTTATACACCTTAAAAATGTCTATGGCTTCTCAATAAACTTTTACGACACCCAGGTTGGTTCTATTCGACCACCGAAGAGAGGTAGGGCATAGCGAATCTTCGCTCGAATTGAGCTGCCCGTCCGGGGAAGGACCTCCACCCTATAGAATACCACAGCCAAATGACCTCCGGGTCGTGTTCCTGCCGGTGAGTAGGGTTTTCGGAACTCGTGGGGGGTTGGGGTTGGGCCGGCATGGCGGTGGCAACTGACCAGTTACTTGCCCGTTGTCACAGCGACTTGGGCTTCTCTTTCGCTTTCCATCAGGCGAAGGGAAGCCATTATGCCGAGCTACTATAAAAAAAAAACCTAATGTACATTAAATTAATCACACTGTTATACTTATACCATACTGGTGACACACATTCATACATTATCAAACAAAATCAACACAGCTGCTAGGTCCTTATTAAACAAATAAGATTAGCTGTGAAACGGGCCGGACTACGAGGCTTTTGATGTTTAATAACAAAGACAAACAGATATTGTTTGCTCCTGCTTATCAGACAGATTGTAAAGTGGATTATAAACTTGGTGTTTTTTTTTATATAAAATATCTACTGAGCTTCCGCTTGTCCTTTCATGAAAAGAATTCTGTGTTTCTCATGGAAGTAATAAGTAGTCGTAGTAGTCGTTTTCGTTTTTGGTGGTAGGGGCCCAGGTCCGGTATTTCGTACTCTATCTAGCAATCTAGTCGCTGCTAGAAAGGGACGTTTTGTTCACTATTTTCCCTCTCATTGGTTACGTTCTTATTTTGCGGGCAACAAGACTCTTACGACCTTAACATAAGGTTTCATTTTCTTTATTTTAGCTGCAAGACGTATGCGATAGAGCGCATTCCTTTTGTACGTAGTACTTAATACTTCCATGGTGTTTCTATATAGATGAGTTGTCACTAGTCATTGTGACTTGTCTGTTATGCCCTACCTACATGACGGAGGATTCTTTTTCCACTGGGGAAAATGCATTTAGGCATTCTCGCTGCTTGGGGGAGCAGCGGGGTATGTGGGACTTACCCCGCCTCGGAGATGGAAGTGAGGCAGGAAATACCCACTAAATACCCCGGCCCCTTCGTCATGCGCCTTAAAGGTGGTGTCGAGGGTCCTATGAGTATGTACACCAAGACATCAACGACGCGGCCTGGTCATGACAGGCCCCAACGGGCTCCCCCCTTTAGGGGGGATGACGGAGGATTCTACTAGGCAACTGGTACGAGAGTTTCAGTCGCTAGGTTCTGCTCGGGATTTGTATGACTATATTTCAAGGGTTTATTTAAAAAAAAATGTTTATTGTGTCAAGAAGAAGAAAGTAATAAAATGATGTAATGAATTTAATTTTTTTTATACTTTAATAATATTTATAAGCGTTGTAGTAAATAATTTATAAGTATGTATATATTTTTTGTATATATATTTATATATATTTTTTAATTTTTTGTTTCCTATGACAGAAGTAGGTACTGAAGCTCACATTTGTATCGAATCGGTGTAATATTTTTGTCAGAAATTTTAGCCTGAATTTTTAAAAATTGCTGCCTAAAAAGCAGACGATAAAATCCCAAGAATGTTATTAAATTTCTATTTCATAGATCCTTGAGCCACTTATGTACTTTAAGTTCAGATCAATACATGTGACCCATACATTTCACCAGATCCCTGCTGGCACGGTATCATCGTCGCATATCATGTAATAATCGTATTACAAGCCCGTGAAATGTAGCCCTGACCGCGTGAGCTGACTGCGCAGGGTCAACGACCCGCCAACTGCAAGGATGCACAGTGCACACTTGCGATTTATGCACTGATATCTAGGAATATGTTATGGTAGAGTTTTTACCAAGAGCCGGGAAGGGTTACAGATATTCTGTCCCCCGACGCAAAGAAAGGGTTATTAGTTGGTCGTTTCGATCATCGATCGATGACATGGCTTGATGGAAGAAGCAACTGGTCAACTATAATTTAGGGGCTGTAACTGTTGTAAGTCTAAAGGGTGTCAATGTGTGCCAATTTTAATATACAGAGATATAACCAAAAACGTAGTCAAACAAACCATTTAGAATTACAAGGCTTCAATTATTGATAACAAGTGTCTTCCTTTCCTGATCACTATCGATCGACGTTCACTAATTGATTTTACCATCAATCGATGTCTTGGATCGACGAGTGAAGGTTTTAGATGTAATCCGGCGTTTTCTTAGCTATGTTTGATTATTCATCATCGCCATCATCGGCCTATTACAGTCCACTGCTGGACATAGGCCTCTCCAGGAGTTCACCACTTAGGGCAAACATCTGGAGGATATGCCCATAATCGCCACGTTGGGCAGGCGGATTGGCGATCGCAGGGCGTAGCTTCTCGCTCCGGTGACGCTGTTGCCCGTCATCGGTTTGTGGTATTTAGCTACGCCTTCAATTGTGTGGCTATGCCGCCACCAGTCGGTTGCCAGCGCCTCGTTTGTTATTCAGCAGGATGCACCACGGGCAGGTGAGGTTGGTTTGAAGCGAAAAGATGATAGGCCGCTCCCTTACATTACATTGATTATTATTAGTACAATTAATGTCAAATGACGTTCGTTCGAACTGTTTAAACCTGGACATGGACACCGTCAACAAAAAGAAAATAAATTATTTGCCGAATATGTAAGCGCATCACTTCAGGTCTGGGTGGCGCAATGGTTAAAGCGGGGTCGATTCTATTGTTTCGGGGGTTCGAATCCCGGTCGGCTCAATTTAGGAAATGTTTGCCCCCAGTCATCATCTAGATATCATAGCACAAGGGAAAACCAGCTTGTTGGTGTATATTGATATGCTAATACTTTTTGTATTTTATTTGCCAGGACGGGTGGTACATTCCGGCGTATATTGAAATATATACAAAGCCCATTTAGCCTTGTTCTGTCTATAATGAACCTACATCGCATCGCGGTACTACAAATGGTCGAGTTCACAGGACTGATACGGCGTAGATGCCTACTGCGTTTGTAGGGCGTAGTATACGCCCAGTAGGTACCTATATGGTTATCTGTGAACGCATACAATACTGTTAACGACCTCTGTGTGCATTATGGGTTTTTATAAGCTGGAAAGATTCAACTTGCTTTGCTTGCAAGCTTGACTGGCTCGGTGGCTCAATTGGTAGTGACCTCTGCCTTCTGAGCCGAAGGTCGTGGGTTCGATCCCCACACATTACAAACATTTGTGTGCATGAACATGTCTGTTTGTATTGGTCTGGGTGTTTTCTATGTATAATATGTATTTATTTACAAAAAAAAAATCTAAGTAAGTTTATCAGTTGTCTAGTACCCATAGTACAAGCTTCGGCTTAGTTTGGGGCTAGATGGCGCTGTGTGGCCCAGCGTGGCATGTCTTGGGTTATTTATAATAGTTCCGACTTCATTTTAAAGTTCTAATACAATTAATTAAAAGTTAGCTTAATAGTACCTACACGGTACGTTTATTATGAAGTAGGTAGTGTTGTACTAGCAATCACAATTGGATCTATAGGAAAGCCAAAAAATAATTCTTTGACAATAAATTCTTAATCAAGAAATCATTAAACAACTCGTGAAATAGTTAAATGCCTAAGTTGCAGCCTTGCGGGCTTCCGTCGCCTGTGAGCCTCTCACTAACCTTTGGCGTTTCGCAACGCGATTGTTGGTGCACACCTGGGCTGGTGCATCTGTGGCCTGAATTACCTTATTGTTGATGATCTAAGCACTTGAAAATACACTTAAGAACAGCCTTGGTGGCCTTTTTTATGGTTTGTGTTTTATGCTGGTAATATAGAGCATAATAACAAATACTACAAGAGCACAGCGCAGTGGCCTCTAGTCGCCAAGTGATTTAAGAAATTCTTGGAGTGCAACACCATATTAAGAATTTATATATATTACAAACTCGTTCTGACTGTCTGTATGTCCATCTTATAGCTTTCTTGCCGAAAACCGGCAGAGATGGAGAAGTATAGCAAAACGGGCCGCATCCTTGACAGTGACCAGTAACGCTAAGCCGCAGCTCTGCCCATCTGTAGCCACGACCACTCTGCGACGAGTGCCCTACTAAGAAGAAGAAGATATATTTCAAACACTGATGTTTCCTGTCCGGATGATAACGTCGCTTTTGCCCTCATCGTAGTTTTTTTTTATGAAATAAGAGGCAGACGAGCATGCGGCTTATCTGATGGTAAGTAATAAACGGCGCTCATGTACATCTGCAACATCAGGAGTTACAGCTGCGCTGCCGACCTTTGGGAAAGAGGTACACACACTCTTTTCTTGAAGATTTGAAGATCGTATTGGTCCGGAAATGCCGCTGGCGACAAAGCATTCCACAGTTTAGTAGTACGGGGCAGTCATTTAGGAAAACATACTAATGCCCTACATGTTTATTTTAGGGTTATGTAGCCTTTCGAAAGTTACCACCTGCTCAGTACTGAATATTACAGCAGACCGTGCCTCATTACGAATGTCCATACAGCTTAATTATGTAACTCATTGCCCTGTAGGGTTGTATCGATTGAAATCAATGTTTACGTACAGACTTATAAAAAGAACGCAGTACCCGCGCCGATGGCTCCTTTTCTTACAAGCAACCACGTAATCTGTCAACGGAAAATCCGACCTGGATACACGAAAGCCTCGTAATCAGCAAACAATACGAGATCATGGCTAAAGGAAGTGCTGTCACACTTAGCCGAAGGATGTTTTAGCCAATCGTCGGCGATTTTAGACTTTCCGCTGGTTTGCGAAAAATACAATTGAAGTTTCTTCGTGCAATTAATTTGGTGATATCCGTCGTTGCAAATGTTTCAATCAATTTTGGTGAGTTTTTTTTATAGTAACACCTGTGACTTCCTGTCGTCTGATGGAAAGCGAAAGGGAAGCTTGAATTAGAAAGAACTGGTAACTAACCAAATCTATCACTTAAAATTTGCCAATGCCATACCGTCTTGTAGGAATAATCTGGCCATCTGGAATGCGGTCGAGGACCACGAATGTTTCGCAGTCTATTGTGAGCCAGGCGGGTAAACCACCGGCAGAGAAGCTGAAATCTCAATCCACTACTTTTTACTATTAATTATCCAATAGATCAAAATTAGGACTCACTCAACTTTTTTTTACTTTAGGTTAAGAGTGGTGTCATTCTGAATGCATTTCTTTATAAAAAAAAAATAGAATACCTATATAAATATGTATCAAGAATTATATAGAATGACATATTTTTGTTCGAAAAGTCTTGAAGCGTTCGAAATACATACCTACATGTGACTTCTTATGTAAGAAATTAGGAGCATGAAAATGTAGGTTGGGTAAATATTAAACATTGTAAGAAACTATAACTTGATTTGACAGGTAAATCGTCTATCCGCCTTCCCTGCCTTAAATTGGATCTGTCTCCAACAAACCATACAAAATATTTCAATGTAAATAAAGCCTTAATTAATTCTGACAAGCCTTACACAAAATCACAAATTCCTTTGATGGAACAGTACGATTTCGGGGAATTTGTGCCCAAGTAAATTTTCCATTACATAATGATTTTGAAATATCTAGTTATCATATTGTGATACGTAACATGCGATTTTGGTTTTTGTAGCAGGTGATGAAAAGAATACCAATCACCGCTACATTGCTTCTAGTTAACTAATGTTTGGACCCTACGACCACTTACCATCAGGTCCACCTAATGCTAGTCTCACTCCAGTGAGGTAACCCTGAACGCTCTTTAAAAAACAAAAAAAAGCGGTATAGTTCGGCGGTGGCAACTGGCAAGTGATTGATTTGGTCACTTGTCATTGATACCAGTCTTTGTTTCTATGACAGAGGGATCACTTCAGCGCATAGACACCTCAACACCAGGGTAGTCACAGATGCTTTTCTGGCCCTTAAGAAACTTGTAGGCTCTTGAATGTCTTTTTTCAATTTCCGTTGGCGGCAGACGAGCAAGCAGTTGACCTTTTGGTTACTGCTGAACATCAGACAGGCTGTCTGATGTTAAACAGCGACCGCCATCCATAACGACATCAGCAATACTGGGGGCATAA
Source organism: Conogethes punctiferalis (assembly GCA_031163375.1). NCBI lineage: Eukaryota > Metazoa > Arthropoda > Insecta > Lepidoptera > Crambidae > Conogethes > Conogethes punctiferalis. Next base: position 10,518,412 of record CM062096.1, on the reverse strand, counting down.
CCAACCGCTACCTACCATGAAATAAGAGCTCTCTACAAACCGCGTTTAAAGAAGGACACATCGTAGCGCTCAAGAAACACTGGCGGCTGGGAGGTCATTCCAGAGTTTACAAGCCCGTAAAATAAATAGACGCTGAAAATGAACAGTTGGAGACAATTAAAACGTCTCAGCTAACCAGTATATACGATGCTACTTTAAAAAGAAGAACATCTATCTATCTAAGTGCTAATCCATAACGAAGCCCGTTAAAGAATTCCAAACTTCACATATTCCACACCTGATATCTCATAAGTCTAACCTTAGTAATATTACTTTTGCAGATCTAGATTTATGTCCAGGTACTCTACTACCAAGTATCTGGAAATATACGCTCGGAAACCCAGCCAAAATTCATACGTGTAAGTTTTCGAACTGAGGTGAGCACTGAGCATACTAACTATGACTTGACCGAGCTACATGATATTATATAGTGTTCCTAGGAAAATCGTTTCTAAGCTGACTTAAACGTGAACAATATTGTACCTTAGATGGTCTAACAGTATTATAGGTACACTAAGTATATTTAAGTCCCATAATTATGAGTTCAGGAATTCCTGTACGACAACATTTCCTGGATGGCTGCTTCCAAGTTAACACTTTTTGCAATTGTATAACTTGTGAATCTTAGTTTGTACCTACGTATTATTTTAATGATATGTATCAAATCAAATCGGACTTTGGGGATTTAAGGGAGCGACCTATCATCTTTTAGCTCATTTGCTCGTGGTGCATCCTGCCGAATAACAAACGAGGCGCTGAAAACCGACTGATGGCGGTTTAACCGTCACAATTGAATGCGTAGCTAAATACCACAGACCGATGACGGGCAGCAGCATCACCGGAGCAAGAAGCTACGCTCTGTGATCGCCAACCCGCCTGCCCAGCGTGGACCCAGATGTTTGCCCAAAGTGGCGAACAATTGGAGAGGCCTATGTCCAGTTGGACTGCAATAGGGTGATGATGATGATTAAGTTTCTTACCAGTTCTACTCGATACGCTAAATTCCGAATCTGACGGTAAAGACTCATATTGATGAAGATATTTTTGATTAGTTTGAATTGTTCCACGCCTGCATAAATGTCATCGATTTAAACAAGGATCGACCATGTTCCGGCTCGATGGGATACCGAATGGGCTATGCATTAGACATGTCGGGCCGAACTCAAATCGCGTCCGCATAACGAGGGGTAAGCCGTACTAACAACGTGGCCCACTTATCTGCTGTGAGCTGTTCGTTATTTAGTTAGGTGACATCATGGGGATTAGGCTTTGATGGTAGGTAGGCTTAATCCGTTATGTACGGACCTTGAGTTTCTTCAAGGTCACATAGGTGTACACAAACGTTTTAGGGCATATTTTTTATACATTTTTTTAATCCAGCAGATTTGATTGATAGGCCTCATTATCATCAGCCTGCAAACGTCCACTGCTGGACATAGGCCTCTCACAATGACATTTGTCATTTGGGAGGATTCGCCTTAGTCACAACACTTGGCAGGCGAGTTGGTGACCGCAGTATGTTCCATTTATACCCAGGTAAACGCTTCTGTTCGTTTCCTAATATTCCCTTAGTTGTCTTAAAAACATAGGATGAGATGGGGTGGTCCTATTACAAATCCAGAAGCCATACGGATACTGCACACTCCGTTCAATAGCTTAATAGGTCTGTCATCATCATCATCATCAGCCTATCGCAGTCCATTGCTGGACATAAGCCTCTCCAACTGTTCGCCACTTTGGGCCTAACATCTGGAGGATTTACCCATAATTGCTACGCTGGGCAGGCGGGTTGGTGGTCGCAGAGCGTATCTCCTTGCTTCAGTGACGTTGCTGCCCGTCATAGACCTGTGGTATTTAGCTACGTCTTCAATTGTGATGGTTATACCGCCGCCATTCGGCCACCAGAGCCTCGTTCGCTATTCGGCAGGATGCACCACGGGCAGGTGAGGGTGGCTTGGAGCGAAAAGATGATAGGTCGCTCCCTTACTTCTCTTAATACGTTTTTGCATCAAGTAAAATTGTGGCTTTCTAAATCCGGTAACCACACGGACAGACATCATAATTCTTACCAACCTACTACTCGCCAAATCTACTCACGAGCAACCACAAATTTTAGTCGACCACCTAAAATCACAATCCGATCCCGGTAAATGCAAAATGCAAGGAATCAGTGCATGGTTTCTGTGAACTATGGCCATTGCGCCCATAACAGTGAGATAAGCGGATATGTACGGTTAGTGCACGCATCAGATTTGGACGTTCGTTATTTTTGGCGGTAGGAATGCTGAATCTGGAATCGGGAAATGCGAGGATGAATAGTAAGTGCTTTTGCTATGCTGTTAAACCTTTTAGGGGATCGAATAGAGTGCAGAAATTCTCATTTAGTTCAGGGTTCTAACAAGTCTATTTCCGCCCGGATTCGCAAATTATGAACGGACGTCATTTAAATTGGATTTCTTATCACAGGACGAGTAGAGATACGGCAAAAAGGCAACGTTTTATGATGTAATCCTAAGAACTCGCACGGTGCGGATTGACTCTACTTTCTTAGTAGAGACGGGGTACAAAAGTAACGCGGGTCGAAAGTAACACATGCTATGTGTGTCCTGACTATCACCTGAAGGCGGCAAAGCGACATTTCGCCCTTTGGATATATCTAGAGAGCATTTGTTACTTTCGACCCGCGTTACTTTTGTACCCGGTCTCCCCTACGAACGGTCAAGCTATGGAACTTTTTGCTGGACTTGTGCCTCAAAAAGTGAAATCTTCAGGTGTCTAAGGCGAGGTGGGAGTGAATCGGTATTTTCTGGGTAAGCGCGCTACATCGTAGGCTTCAGTGTGCCTGATATTAATCTGATGAATTGTGGCTAAGTGCAAACCCTAAACGAATAAAAAAAACATTAGATATTTGTACTAAATTAATGTCAAATTTAAATGGAGGCAGACCCACAGTTCACACTCTGTTTGTAGTACCTAATAGCTTACTAGTTACTAGGTCTTTGCATAGAGAAAAAGTGTGAGTGATTCAATTTAGTTATTTTTGAAATTAAACCATTAGGAGTTTATGATGATACATAATACTATTGGTAGTCCAGTCTGTGCCAGCTATAAAATTTTAATCAAAATGGTTGACTCACAGGTCATAAAAAGCGCAAACTAATTACCCTACAACACAGTTCACGAAAAAAAAACCGGTCACGTGCAAGCTGCAATCGCGCACCGAGGGTCCCGGACAAAATTTGGTTGTTTTTTGACAAGTACTGGGCACCCGAGTATTTGTACTGGAATTAGGCCCCTTTAGAAAGAGAAAAGAAAACTCCGGTGCCCAGTACAGGTCATTTGACACCATAAACGGATCTGGCGGTTTTGTAGAATTCAATTAAATAGTTATTGTGAATTAGATCGAATTTATACATTAAGTATTAACATAATTAATTTAGTTAATAGTGATCATCAGGCAACAATTTTGAGATATTTTTTGATTTTGCCCTCTATATAACATGGGTCAGCACCAATGACCCTTTGTTAGATAGATAGAGAGATACACTTTATTGCACTTTAAAGTTGACTTATACCTTGACAAAATTTTTATTTATCATACAAGCGGTGTAAAGAAATTGAATAACTCAATAATTAATTAGGTAATTAATTATTATGAACCTCTACTTTAGACACACGCAACCCTAAACCCGTCTAAATTAAAAACAAAAATGTCACATTTTACACAGCCATTATAACACGTAACCGTTGCTACGTGAAGTTGTGAAGTCGTAACGAATTTCCGTTCCGGCGCCCTTGGCCGCAAACTCCTTTGTTTTGCTTTGTTTTAAATTAATTAACATCGTCCATTTGTTGAGCGCTATTTGCATAGGGCCCTAACATGGTGTTTCATTCAACCATTTTTCCGTTGCTTTGAACCAGGTGGATTTCATTAGTGGAAATATTTATTGCTTACTGGTTTCTGCTAGGGCCACCCCTCGAATAGCTTATGGGTACTGGTTGTAAGGGCCCGGCGAGGGCACGTGTTGAGATTACTTTTTTTTTTGCAATATGGGTTTGTGCTTTACTGCACTTCACGTGATGGTAAGCGATATCACAGTCTACGATGGAGCGTGCTCACCCATCATAAATCGGTTCACTCTCGCCTTGAACATCTGAAAGATTGTATCGTATCGGATTCGTTTTTGGCATTAGAAGAAATAAAATTTGTGTATTTTTTAATGCACATTAAATAATTCCAAAGAAAAAAGTGTCCACTATATATGACATAAAGAAGAAAAGGTTGCAGACATTAAAAGGAAAGTCAAAATATTTTGAAAGGCAAACATTTTTGATATGCCAAAATAAAAAAAACATTTTACAACAATTTCATACTTTGCCTTCCTACTTCTAAGTAAGTCGATTAGAATACATTAAAGAGTACATATCCAAATCCCCAGACATTTACCGTACAACTGCAAAAAACAGTAAAGAATACAAAATTCGCATGAATTAGAAAGTGAAAGGTGAATTCGCCAACTTGTGATTGTGACCCGACCCCAAGACCGGAGCAGGTTATGAACGTGCGAACGTAGTATAGAAATAGACAGTGAGGGTATCAACATAGTAGAACTAACAGTGCCAGCGGCGTCGTACGCGTGGATATCGGGTTTCAAAAATAACAGACTTCCATAAAATGGTACCTACCATTTTAAGTTAGACCTCTAGCAATACATTGGTGAAAACCGCATTTAATTTCATGCATTAGTTTTCGCGTGATTGCCGATCAAACATAAAAAAATCTCCCGTTTCCCACACACTTCCCGTCACTGCTCTGCTCCTATTGATTGTAGCGTAATGAAAAGTATACTATAACCTGCCCAGGAGTATGAAGAATAATCGTAACAGTTTCGTTAAAATCCGTCCAGTAGTTTTGTTATTTTGAAAAAATATTTCATGTACGGAATTGACCTCTCTACAGATTTATTATAAGTATAGATATAGATAGATGGTAAAGTTCAGAAGAACCCCAACGAAAGCGGTAGATTTAGTATTTTCCAAGAAGTGAACTCTTTGCCGGAGTCCGTGTTCCCTGAGAAATATAGTCTTCAGATTTTCAAGGCGAGAGTGAATCGGTTTTGTTGGGTGAGCGCGCTCCACCTTAGACTCTAACACCGCTTAAGATCAGGCTGGTTTGGGGTCAAGCGCTACCCATTCGATTATATAAAAAAAAAGTATTTTACTTTTTCATATTAACTCGTCAAAATGACGGCGTCCTGTCTGCTAAGCAGACCATGAAGTCCAATAAAAAGTAAGCAATCCACATCGCGTCTATTTAGTGCAACATGGGTCGATTAAAAAGCCACTATAAGAAGGACACGAGTGCTGGAAAATAGTTCCACAGCCTAATGGTTCTGCCTAATAGTGCTGGATTGAGGACGTGCTAAAGGATCACCAAAAGTGATGCTAGCAATCGGCCAAAGTGGAGAAGACTTCGCAGGAAAGCGGTCATATGGACCAAACTGGTATTTTGTTATACTGGTATATTGTTGGGATCATCGTTTTGCTCCAAGCCAACTTCACCTGTCCGTGGTGCATCCTGCCGAATAGCAAACGAGGCACTGGCAACTGATTAATGGTGGTATAACCATCACAATTGAAGGCGTAGCTAAATAATACAGACCGGTGACGGGTAGCAGCGTCACCGGAGCGAGAAGCTACGCCCTGCGATCGCCAATCCGCCAGCCCAGCGTGGCGATTATGGGTATATCCTCCAGATGTTTGCCCTAAGTGGCGAATAACTGGAGAGGCCTGCGTTCAGCAGTGGACTGCAATAGGCTGATGATGATAGTATTTTGTTCGCTTCAATCTGAACAGAGATAGATCACTGTCCCTTTTTACATTGGCCCCATTCACGGACATAAAACCGCTAAAGTCATCTCCAACTTCGTGTGCTATTCAGTGCTTCGAGCACTTAATTTGGCCACAGTAACTTGGCAATTTTGAGCACTTTTTAAGGTAAAAGTTTGGATATGAAAATATGCAACTTTTTTACGTCGCGACGTTGCGTCGTGAAGTGCACGTGAGTTTTAGCACTAACCTACTTTAACTGATTTCTCCGCCAGATAGATAGATATACTTTAGAGGGGTAGGGCATAGCGAATCTTCGCTCATATTGAGCTGCCCGTCCGGGGAAGGACCTCTACCCTATAGAATACCGCAGCCAAATGACCTCTGGGTCGTGTTTCTGCTGGTAAGTAGGGTCTCCGGAGCTCGTGGGGGGTTAGGGTTGGGCCGGCATGGCAGTGGCAACTGACAGGTAACTAACCAGTTACTCGCCAGTTGTCACAGCTACTTGGGCTTCTCTTTCGCTTTCCATCAGGCGTAGGGAAGCCATTATATCGAGCTACTATAGAAAAAAAAAACTTCGTACTTCATAGGTACTTATTTAAAATTTATGTGTATAAAGGTATTTTCATTTCATTTTTATTTAATTGACCCAGTACAACTGTCAATAGCGAATCAGGAAAACAAAAAGTACTTACAATTGAAAATAAACAAATGTCTATGAAAAATGCTTAAGTAACAAGATATTGAACTTGAAGTACCAATTAAATGGGAGAATCGTGAAATTAATCAGAATACTTAAATGAATACGAGAAGACCGGACAATGAAAATTTTATTGTTATGCAACCGAGCATGGCTTGAGCATCCATTCAATAAAAAATATACGGTTAAATGGAAACCTCATTTTTTAAGTCAAAAAGACTAATTAAATTCATTTAAGAGAGGTAGGGCATTGCGAACCTTCGCTCGAATTGAGCTGCCCGTCCGGGGAAGGACCTCTACCCTATAGAATCATAATCAGCCTATATCAGTCCACTGCTGGACATAGGCCTCTCCCAATATTCGCCACTTCGATCGATCCTGGGCTTCTCGCATCCAGCACTTGCCAGCCGTGCTGCGCAAATCGTCACTCCACCTGGCCTGAGGCGTCCTACACTATGTTTGCTAATACGCGGTCTCCACTCCAGAACTCGTTTACCTTAACATTTATCGGTTTCTGCGGCTGATGTGGCCAGCCCACTGCCACTTCAGCTTACTAATCCGGTGAGCTATGTCAGTGACTTTGGTTCTATAGAATACCGCAGTCAAATGACCTCTGGGTCGTGTTTCTGCCGGTGCATAGGGTTTCCGAAGATCGTGGTGGCCGGCATGGCGATGGCAACTGACAGGTAACTGACACGAGTCACTTTCCCTTTTGTCACAGCGACTTGGGCTTCTCTTTTGCTTTCCATCAGGCGTAGGGAAGCCATAATGGCTTCACTACGCGCTACGAGCTACTATAAAAAAAATTGTTTAGTCAGTAGCGTTTACCTCATTATTAGGATCGACCCCAACTAATTCTTTTTTATAGTAGCTCGTACGGGATCGATCCTATTACAATAATGGGACGACGACTAGACATGAAGAGATACAACTATTAAGCGTAAAGTTGTAGTCAGACTTATCAGAAAGTTGGGCCGACCTTTAAATTTGTCATGTATTATAAATAGCCCCTCTAATTACGCGTCTGAGGATGATTTATTACAGCTGTAATTATGAGCGGCTCAGTTCACTCCAACGTGTGTACTTTGCCTAGAAGATGGCCTAACGATTGTATGTACCCAATTAGGTTAAATATAGACTTATCACTCATTTAGAACGATTATGTGTGATATAATAATATGTGTCAATTTTATTGCAACTATTTTTTTATGCGAGGCGGCAGACGAGTAGGTAAGTGTGATGCCTGATGGTAAGCTGTCGACACCGCCCATGGACACCCGCAACTCAGATCGAGTTAGGGTCGCTGCCGGCCTTTTAAATATGAATACGCTTCCGAATTATTTCCAAGTCGTAGCTGTTCTGAAAGGCTGTCGCAGGTGGTTCCACAAAACCGAGGCGCGAGGCAAGAAGTTCCTCATAAATCTAAGTAACTATGTTTTTTTGGGACAACGGCTAAGCTCCAAAATCTAGCCAAGTATTTTTTTGTTCGAAACTAGCGACCCGCCCTCACTTCGCTCGGTATTATACATATAAACCTTCCCTTTGAATCAATCAATCATAAAAAAACCGCATCGCAAATCCATTGCGTAGTTTTAAAGATCTATGTATGTATACCTACATAGAGACAGACACGAAAAGCAACTTTGTTTTATAATATGTAGTGTAAATGATTGTACTTGACTGCGATGGCAGCAAACACCGGTTCACTCTTGCCTTGAACATCGGAAGATGAAGATGTACCTCAGGGAACAAGGAGCCCGGCAAAGAGTTCCACAGTTCAGCCGTCCGCACTATGAAAGTAGACGCGTGCTGCACAAGTCTTTGGAACTTGCCTAATAATCGGTCCCTATTCGCAGTATCCCTGATAAAGAGTGCATCTCATCTTCATCTTTGCCTATCGCAGTCTACAACTATAATGCCTATTGCCTGAAGAAGAATGCCTATAATGCAATCACATTATACACGGCAAAAATTACAGATATTTGGGCGAAATATGTTTTTCTCCGGAAACTTCAGAATTTGTTGCAACAATCACACCAGGGGCCCTACTACAGAAAACGAAAACGATCGTTCGTTGAACGGATCGCGTATTTTTGCCCATAAATCCCTCTCATTTGTCCCTCCCGTCCCGTGTTCGAATATACGAACTTAAATTCGTCAACGTCGATTTTCAACAATATAATTGATATATTAGAACACGGGAGGGACAAATGAGAGGGATTAATGGGCAAAAATACGCGATCCGTTCAACAAACGATCGTTTTTGTTTTCTGTAGTAGGGCCTCTGTGCTCTGCTACCTTAATATTGCAGAAGCAAATACAAATGTATTGGTAGTATGCTACAAAGTTAGCAACTATGTGCTTCTCACTGTTTAGGCCTAGAAAAGCCCAGAAAAATTCAGCCCCGCCCGGAATTCAAACCCGGGACATCTCAAATCGGTAGTACACGTGATCAGTGGACCAACGCGCAAACATGAGTACCTACATGCTAATCCGATTAAAACTACCTCACAAAGGCTTAAGATCCGAGATAAACTTCTAACTTTAGTTTGTAAACGTTAAACAGAGATTTACCCATTGTGTGACTTAATTAGGTATGTCGTACGTAATACTTACGCACAAGCTACGAATTAGGTATAGCCACCTCAGCTAGGCATATGATAAAGCTCTTAAGTCGGCCGCAAAAAGATACAAGATATTTATACATACATATACATATACATATAGGTATATATAACGTCACGCCTTTCGCCTACTAGATCTTTATTCTATACCTATCTCTGTGTCAAGTGAGGAGAGTGCTAGTACACTGTAACAGGCCCATAGACTAGCTCAGACACCAGTCTCTCACAATATTTGTTTTTTTAGTAGCTCTACATAATGGCTTCCCTACACCTGATGAAAAGCGAAAGAAAACGAGACAACGGGCAACTAACTGGCCAGTTGCCACCGGCATGCCCGCCCAAACATAACCCACCACGAGCCCCGGAAACCCTCATCACCGGCAGAAACACGACCCGTATGTCATTAGGCTGCGGTATTATATAGGGTGGAGGACCTTTCCGAACGGGCCTGGACTGGACCTGGTACAAATAAAACCTACTGCGGGCAACCAACCCGCCTTTCAAGTGAGGGAACTAAGACAAAGCCAAAATGACCAATCCATAGCTCGCTGAGCGACTAACTTGTTGACTTATAATCCGTATGTCATGACGGGTAGAACACACGGATTAAATACTACCGTTTTACGCACTATGAGATCGATGACAGAATCGACGTAGTTTTTCAAATTCCCAAAAACAACTGAAATCAATTTACCTCGTATTGTTATTTCTACCTGCTTAGTTACTACCTACAAATATTTTGTCGTAATATGCCCTAATTATATTATTTGATACAAAAATGTTGCATATAACGAAACGCAATCACATCGTAACGACCTTTGTTTTAAGTTCAAACAAAAGTATTTACAAAAATAATATAAACAAAGCCGGTATTTTGGCCTCAACTAAAACACCGTGCGAACGGGTCGTTCGAAAAACGTCCGTATTCCGTCGACATAAAGGCGATAATCGCTGGTTGGATTTTGACAGCTGTCATTCGACAGTGGCAAGAGGAACAGCTGTTTATCGACATCCTCGGACGAATGTCATAATTTATCTTTTCATATTTTCCTGTTTAGAGTCGACACACTGATAAGGCCATTCACAATGGTAACAAATATTTTTATGAATAAAAAAGGCGGCCATCGCAATTTCAATTCAAACGTGGAATACGATTTCGAAATTTTAAATTGCGAACTGACTCACCTTAGTCACGCGCCGGGCGATCGATAAATACACGTGTTGACAACCACACCTCGGCGGGCCGTAGAACAAAAAAAAGAAAACAAACGTAAAGAAAAAAAAACCACAAGAAACGTTAAACGTTTCCAGCCAGTCCACAAACCGTCACCGAACAAGAACTGCACTGAACGTTAATGCGTATTTTGACATCCACCCGGCATTTTCCCGGCTAAACTGAAAACGAAAACAAAAAATAAATACCAAAACTAAAGCATACAGTTGGTTTTCGACGTTCGAGCGCTGTCGTCAGCGTTCGTGCGTTAAATATTCGATGTTAAACACCAATTTTGCGTTATATTTCGGTTAAATGCGGCGTATTTTGTACTTTTTACGACTTAATACGTTCCGATACAGCATTCGCGTCGGTCGCGCGGGTAATACTGAGCTCTGTAAGTGAAAAAAACAACCGCTCGAGACGTTATGCCTACGTTCGGAAAACGCAAGTGGGAAAACTAATCCTGTCTCTGTCCTTCCCGCTGGAAAGGAAGGGTGGGTTTCCCTTCCCTCCCGGCTACGAAGAGGACTCTTCTTACTACAAGTGTGTTCGTACATTCAGATAAGTGTCTGTTTAATAAACAAGGCATTACTTAGTGCCTAATAAGTCTCGTGTAAGTAGGTAGGTACGCATTGTTTCTGGGACAATCGAATGTTAGGCTAAGGTATAGGATAGTAACTTACAGATGTTTTGTTAACGTAGTCGAGTAGGTGGTTACCACGTGGTACCGGCTTAGTATAGACTAGCTGTGCTCGCGACTTCGTCCGCGTGGAATAGTTATTTTTTCCCCGTTTTTTTTTTTACATTTTCCATTATTTCTTCGCTCCTAATAATTACACCGTGATGTTAAGTATATAGCCTAAAGCCTTCCTCGATAAATGGTCTATTCAACACAAAAAGAATTTTTCAATTCGGACCAGTAGTTCCTGAGATTAGCGCGTTCAAACAAACAAACTCTTCAGCTTTATAATATTAGTTAAGATTAAGATAACATAAACTGTAATTTTTTTGTGAATGGTAACCAGACTTTAACGTAGGTACTATGTTTGATTTTGCAGGATACCTACTTCATGGATTTTTAATAGTAAGATAGCATTATAGAGTTACGTCGATTGAAAGCGAAAGCGATGCCCAAGTCGCTGTGACAACAGAAAAGTAACCAATACGACCACTTGTTGGTTTCCCACCGCCATGCTTTGGGGGTTATACTGGCTATAAAAAAAAGATCCTGAAACTCGACCAATGACACTCCGCAGAAGTTTCGCCGAGTGTAAGGCGTCACTAGCCACACGGGTAAACCCTGCCATTGGCTGAGAAACTAAAGTCTTAAGAAATCCCTTAGTCGATTCTTACGGCACCCACTTAACTTAAAGCAACATTGCGGTGGCAACTGACACGCGATTGGTTTGTTTACTTGTCGGTTGCCGCAGCGACTTGGGTCCCTCTTTTAATTTTCTATTTCCGTCAGGCGACGAAGGTCGCTATACTGTGCTACTGTAAAAAAAAACAAAAAAAAAACTGTAAAAAAAACACAAGAAGAAATAGAGCGGTGATTTGTATTAATTTCCGTCACCACACTGAAAAGAATAGGAACCGCCGCATGTGGATAATAGGAACAAAAACAAAATGAATTTACAGATGAAATGAATTGCGCTCCCGGCAACGGGAGATGTCCGACATTTTCTGAAATGCTCCAGGATTCCAGAAATTGCAGTTTGGAATTTTAACCCGTGATTGGTGCGGTCAGAGAAGCGCTGTCACGTGTCACTCGGAAGGATAGAAGTTGGAAAGAGATTACATTTGTGTGGCTCTTAATACAAAAATTAATTTTTAATTTTAGTTAGAACTAGGTTAGGTAACACACATATACAGGTGTTTCCCTGCGCCGGCTTGACACCATATAAGAAACACCTTGTATATGTCGCAGTCATCTGGTGGAATCTCCTATTCAATTGAATGGCTAGCGCGTTCATTGAATGACGACATTCAATTGAATGCCTAAAGCACAACTCGTCAAGGTAATTGATTGAAACGTTCAACGTCTTGACTGAACGTCATTTTAGCATAGTCGTTGAATGGGTAAAAGCCAACTTTAGTTTATAATTTTTCTTTAAAAGTATCCGGCGGCGGCGTATTAATAGAGGTAAATCCATGCTGTCACACTATTTTATTACGAATCAGTCAGTTTATAGTAAATCTAATCAAAAAAATATCAACACTGTTCATATCTTTTTGGGCATCTTTGACGCCATATTTCTTTTGGTGACTACTAGCGCCGCGTGGGAAAAGAATGAACTAAATTACAATCACCTGACATAATTATATAGTACTCGTACTATATTTGGAAGTATTTAACATTTGAGTCTTATGCCCAGCCTTAGACATACAGACAAACACTAGCAAATGTTCCGTGTAAGCGATGTACCTATACACAAGGTATGTACTGCGCACGTGACGTCACTAAGGCCGAGTGCACATTAGGGGACGACCGCAGCGCTGCGGTGAACTCGTCACGGGAACGGACAGCTAGGACATCTGAGTGAACACTCAGATTTATGCTTTTCATGACATAGGCAAGTGCCTAAATTATAAACTTATGCAACTTAATGGTCCACTTATATACGTTTCCTTACCTTTTGTACCAATCCTCGAAAACTCAGTCCGTGGCTGAATGGAAAACACCCCGACCAATACAGACATGTTCATGAACACAAATGTTTGTACTGTGCGGGAATCGAACCCACGACCCTTGGCTCAGAGGGCAGAGGTTACTACCAAATGAGCCACCGAGCCTGTCTATTTAATAGACTACTATCTAATAGACTACTATTTATTTATTTGTTCTTATAATTTTATTATTTATTTATTTAGTCAGTTAAACTTTATCTGGCAAATGAAAAATCAGCACTTTTTAGCAAAGTCTTCCTTTGAAATAGCAAAAACTATAGAGCAGACCGCCTGCCTCTTGGTTTAAATTTTAGTGCCACAAAATTTAAGTGTTCTAAGCCAGTGAGTGGAAACAAATTCTGCAGAAACCTTCATTGCTTTCCCGGGCTTATACACAAGAATACATAATACATTTTGGTAAAGTGCACGCCAGTGCTATAGGTTTCTGAGACATTATTAATCTTCTACGCAAATAGGCTATTATGGCTAAAAATTGTAATTAGTCCGTCTTAGATTTTAGCTTATTCGAAAATAAAAGACACGTATTTTTTATTTGTAAATTAGACTAAAAATTACGAAGTTATAGCCCGTTGAAATAAGCTTCGGTGAGGCATTTTTACGGGAGCGAGTGACGTCAAAGACTTCTACTCCTAACTTTTGATGCCTTGTATCTTTGCTATTGTTTATTTGAATGAAAAAAGGAAAAATATGTGTCTTTTATTTTTGAATAAGCTAAAAGACGGACTAATTACAATTCCTAGAACTATAGACCATTTATGGTATGTATTCTATTCTTATATAGGCTGGCTCAATGGTCCATTTGGTACTGACAACTGCCTCCTGAGCCAAGAGTCGCGGGTTCGATTCCCGCACGGTATAAACATTTCTGTTCATGAACATGTCTGTTTGTATTGGTCTGTTTACTATGTATAACTTGTATTTGTTTACAAAAAAAAGTATCTAAGTAAGTTTATCAGTTGTCTAGTGCCATAGTACAAGCTTCGGCTTAGTTTGGGCCTAGATGGCGATGTGTGGCCCAGTCTAACATGTTTTGGGTTATTTGAACCTCCTTACGGCTCAAACGCAAAACCTCGTAAGCCAAATAAAAATCTATTTACAGACTTACCGCAAGAAACAGTTGCAGTAATAAATAATGTAGCTGCTATAACACAAACATGCTTTTTATTTATTAGTGGGGATATCCTTCCTCGCTGGCTGGTGGCCAAAAGTACATAGCTGTCAGGGTCTCAACGACGTGGCGCGTAGTTAAAGTAAACTTAGCTATATTTATTTGTTTTCCATTCTGTTTGTTAATTCGTTATCCGAGGGTAACTGTTTAACGTTTAACTTTTAGATGAATAGTTTGTTTCAGTGGTAACAGCCTTTGATACAGTGGTCACGCGTTCGATCCCCGCGCTGTACAAACATTTTTTGTGTGCATGACCATTCTTCTGTCATTGGGCCGGGTATTTGCTATGTAATACAAGGTATGGATTTAGTTAAACTTACTTAGATACTAGTAGGTTTATCAGTTTACCCATATTATACATAACCTCCCTTTAAGATATTTGTCATTTGGGGGATTTGCCCTAGTCATTAAAATGCGGTGACGGTAAAGAATATAAATCACCGCCCCATCTCTTTACATGACTAGTTTAACCGTCTGGCTGGTGACCACCATACTCATAACGAAACATAAGTCATATAACGTTGCACGTTGGCCTTTCCCAAAACGTGCCAATCCGCTCGATCAGCAGCCACACAGGTGGATCCACACTAATCTCTGCGCAGGTCGTCGCTCCATCTAGCCGAGGGGCGTCCCACAATATGCTTTTACCGTAGTATCGAGGCTGTGGAATCCACGATGCTGGGTCATTAAAAAAATATTATTTGTATAAAAATGTTAACAAATGCAAAACAGTACGAGAACAAAGTTCTCATTATGAATACCAAAAAACAAACTTGTACTATTACATTACTCGAACGCTTTGCCAAATTGAGAACATTTTCTGAAACATTGCACTCTAAATGTTTTCCGTAGCAAAGTGAATTTGTACGACTGTGTTTCCTTTAATAGATTGCAGACCCGCTCTCTCATAAAGTGTCAGATGAATATTTGAGAGTTATGCGGTTGAACGAGTATTTAACTCCCGACCAAAAAGGGGGTTGAAGGGTGTATAGTTGTGTAACTTATAGCTCCCAAATATATGTTACATATATCCAATGTATGTTTATTTAGTAGGGTCTTAGGGGATGCAACGCTCCCTTAAATCACCTTTTCGCTCCAAGCCAGACTCACTTGCCCGTGGTGGCGAGGCTCTGGTGGTATACTGTATCTCTAGTCGCAGGGAATACCCAATACTGTAGCCTCTAGTCTTGAGAAAGAGCTAATTCCATAGCCTGTTTCACATAGAAATTGCTAGATACTGAAAGTTAGCCTAGAAGTTTGGTGACTACGCAAGCTCCTGTAGAAACTCTTGCAGCAATATGTGTCGAGTTACAATTATGGCTATTTTAAAATTAAAATGATTGGTTCAAACCCTTCATAATACTATTAGGATTTTCTTTCTTTCTTTCTCAACCTATGCTGTCCCACTGCTGGGCAAAGGTCTCCCCCAAATCCCTCCAAAGTTCTCGATCCAAAGCCAGAGCCTGCCAATCGTCTGATTGATGGGCCAAATCGTCACACCATCTTTTCCGGGGCCGCCCTCTTCGGCGGTAGCCGTCTTCTGGCACCCATTGTGTGACGATCCTGGCCCATCTGTCCTCCTTCATCCTGCACACATGGCCCGCCCAATCCCACTTCAGCTTGGCTGTTCTATACCCTACATCGGCGATTCCGGTTTGCGAGCGAATGGAGGTATTTCTGATCTTTGCGAGCGAATGGAGGTATTTCTGATCTAGCGAATGGAGGTATTTCTGATCTAGCGAATGGAGGTATTTCTGATCTAGCGAATGGAGGTATTTTAAGGGTTAAAAATCTACGTTACTTACTTGTAGGACCTATATTATAAAGAATACTGGCTCGGTGGCTCTGGTAAGTGACCTCTACCTTCTGAGCCGAGGGTCCTTCTCAGTGGCGGATTAAGAGTATCCGAGGCCCTAAGCACCGAGCCCGTGTATGCCATCTATTGTTTAAATGGAAATGGAAGGAATGGAATTGTAGGTTATTACAAAGTAATAAACAAAGTGCAAAAGACATCGAACCTTTTTGTATGAAGCCAAACATACTTTAACTTGGAAGTACATGAAATGTATTTTTTATGTATTTTTTTGCGCGCCTGGGGCAGGGCCCTGCGGGGGTGCATGAAGGGACACTCCCGGACTGTTCGCGCCTTGTGATTTCGGACATTTGTGGATGAATCTCGATAAAATGTAGGTATAACATGGAACGCCAGTAGAGGATGGAGGCCCCTGGAGAACAGGGGCCCCAAGCACGTGCTTGTAGTGCTTATACGTTCTCCTTCTTTTTTTGAAGTCTGTTAAAAAAGGCAAAGTATAGTATATAGTTCGATAGCAAATAGTTGATTAGACCGCGTGTGCCGCGTACCGCCCGCTCATTTGTGGCTGATTCCGTTCGGGCCGTCCAACCACAGTTTTCGATCTCCCGCCTCCGCATTGCGAAATTGCCTTCCGCTGAATTGTATTTACGAATTGTAGCCACTTGTACTACTTTTTTTTTGCATTAGAAATTGTGTATACAAAGAAATGATAAGATTAGCAAAAAAAGAAGACTTCAATATGGTCACAATAATTATATAAGAGAGGTAGGGAATAGCGAATCATCGCTCGAATTGAGCTGCCCGTCCTTGAAAAGACCTCCACCCTATAGAATGTCATAGCCCAATGGCCTCCGGGTCGTGTTTCTGCTGGTGAGTAGAGTAGGGTTTCCAAAGCTCGTTACCCCCCGGTTAGGGTTGGACCGGCATGGCAGTAGCAACTGACAGGTACCTGACCACTTGCCAGTTGTCACATGGGACAAGCCAGGACAACCCTTTCAAACAAAAAAAGAGTTTTCCAAATCGGTTCACAATTCTCGGAGATAGTTGCTATCATCATTAGCCTATTGCAGTCCACTTTTGGACATATGCCTCTCCAGTTATTCGTCACTTAGGGTAACCGTCTGGAGGACATACCCATAATCGCCACGCTGGGCCGGCGGGTTGGCGATCGCAGGGCGTAGCTCGCTCCGGTAATACTGCTGCCCGTCATGTGGTACGGTATTTAGGTACGCCTTCAATTGCGGTTATAGTACCACCTGTCGGTTGCCAGAGCCTCGCTTGTTATTCAGCCTGATGCATCACGGGCAGATAAGGGTGTCTTGGAGCGAAAAGATGATAAGTCGCTCCCTTACATCCTATTACAAACAGACATAATGTATATGGCTCCGCTTTTTTTTTATGACATAGGGGACAAACGGGCCTGAAGGTCACCTGATGGTAAGTGATCACTTCAGCCTATAGACACCGCAACACCAGGGGAGTCACAGGTGCGTTGCCGGCCCTTGAGAAATCTGTAGGCACGCTTCTTGAAGGTCCCTAGGTCGTATCCATTCGGGAAAATTGCAGCCGGAAGCTGATTCCAAAGAGCAACTGCACGAGGCAGAAAATTGCGCGCAAAACGCACTGTGGAAGACTTCCATCCGCTTTGAGTAAGTTACCTACGTAACCTGTCGCTCGCTCATTTGTGGGTAATACCGCTCGAGTACCGCCGACCGCAGCTTTCGATCTCCCGTTTCCTCACTATATTGCCTTCCCCTAAACTTCATCGGCAGATGTAGTTATATAGTACATTGTTTGAAATTAGCCTGAACCATGAAACGCTTCAAATGTTAACTGTTAGCTACTGTAATTCTATAAGATTGGGTTGGGTACGATTTGGCATGGAGCAGAATATTCTAAATCGCAGTCCATTGCTGGATATATGCTTCTCTAGTTGTTGGCCACTCTGGGCAAACATCTGAAGAATTGACCCATAACCGCCACGCTGAGCAGGCGGATTGACGATCGTAGGGCGTAGATTCTCGCTCCGGTGACGCTGCTGCCCGTCATCAGTCTGTGGTATTTAGCTACGCCTTCAATTGTGATCGTTATACCGCTACCAGTCGGTTTCCAGCACCTCGTCTGTTATTCGGCAGCATGCACCACGGGCGGGTGAGGTTGGCTCGGAGCGAAAAATCCCTCCCTTACATCCTCTGATAACTTAATTTTTATAAGTATACCTAATAATCGAAATTTAAATCCGAATATCTACTATTTTCACAAATCCAAATCCTAACAAAAGTGGTAACTAACAAAGATAAAATTAGCCTGAATGAATCATGACTATCCTTTTAGAGGAATACAACTAGGTATGTGTATAAAACAACCGCCCTGACTCACTCTAATAGGGCAATAAAACTCAAAGTGTGGGCGTATTAAGGGCGGGCGGAAAACCGGTGAGTCATTGAATTACATGCCTGGGAGTTTGCTCCGGACCTGTCATGGGGAAACACAATGACTATTGACGATACTTTTTTTATACCACTGGGGTGGCAAACAAGCCTACGGCCCGCCTGATGTTAAGCGGTTACCGCAGCCTATGGACACCTGCGACACCAGGGGTATCACACGCGCGTTGCCTACCCTTTAGAAACCTCTTCAATACCTTTTTGAAGGACCCCATACTGTAGTCTCGGGGGAGAGCCTCGGCATGGAGCTCATTCCAAAGCCTGGTACGTGATACTTTGGTAAGCTCGTCCTTTCTTGATTGCCTTGTTGGGTTAATGACGGCACTTGCCACTTAAGCACTGAGACGTTCTTGAACTGCGACCGCGGTTCACTACCACTGAACCAAGCTGATTGTCAATCTTATACATCATCCATCATTATCCTAGCCTTTTTCCCGATTGTCTCAGGGTCGGCTTCCCAAACTGAGAGATTTGGCGAGGGCTAAGCTTTTACACAGAGCGACTGCCATCAGACCTCCGCAACACTTAGGGTAAGCTATACCCATTCCCAGTTTAGGAGTCAGAGTCACCCGGGACCAACAGCTTAACGTGCCTTCCGAAGCACGGAGGAAATCGGTGTCAAATTTTGGTCACCCATCATCGGATTGACTGCGCCAATGGTTGCACAACGTTGCGATCATTGTTAAGCGAACAAGACCGCGGCGCCACCGAGCTCCTCTGAGATTGTCAATCTTATACGTCACTGTAAAATTGTAAATACCGTTAAATTATGATCTATCTCGCGAGATTGTAGACTGTCGAAAAATTGTGAACTGTTACATAATGTTCACAGTTCAACTATTATTTTTCGGACTATAATCGATAAAAATCAAATTCTTTAATTAAAATCTGTTACGCGGTAAACTTATTAACAGTTTCACTTTGATCGATCACAATGTACTGAAAAATAAAACGTTAAATTTTTAGATGGATTCTAATCTAACTGTATTTACAAAATCACGATGCCATATATAAAGCAATTAATGGGATTTATATAATAATACAGTCCATAATAATTTTAAACTATACACTTTTTTGCGCCCAGAAGTAACCTACCTACGGTACCTAGTGACACCAACTTCGACGATTCTATTTTTATCCTCACAAGTAACAGCATTATGTCCCGAGCTTCCACATGAAAAGGATAAGTGTGTGCTGTGAAATTGCTACAAATTCCCTTCCCTTGCAGGTATTTCCCCCCAGGTTCATTATCCTCGACAATTCGACTGTGACGGGCCCTTTATAAAAAAAAACCTTTACCCATTTACGGCTTTGGCAAAAACTCGGCGAGCTTACATTCTTCAAAGATTTGATCGACTCAGCGCGCCCACATAAAAGTAGTAAAAATGATAACTTGTGTGAAAGGTTTTATTATGGTATTGTTCGTAGGATATTGATTTTAGAGATTTCTATGGGATGTTCACTTCTGAGAATTTCACTTGAAATAAATACTTATGTGATGTGTGTTGGTTCAGGTTGATGATGACGATAATGAACTTACTTCGACACTTTTTTCTTGGAAAAATACTTATTTAGACATAAAAACATTAGGGATGCAAGGGAGCGGCCTATCATCTTTTCGCTCCAAGCCAATCTCACCTGCCCGTGGTGCATCCTGCCGAATAGCAAACGAGGCACTGGCAACCTACTGGTGGCGGTATAACCATCACAATTGAAGGCTTAGCTAAATACTACAGACCGATGACGGGCAGCAGCGTCACCGGAGCGGGAAGCTACGCCCTGCGATCGCCAACCTGCCTGCCCAGCGTGGCGATTATGGGTATATCCTCCAGGTGTTTTCCCTAAGTGGCCAACAACTGGGGAGGCCTATGTCCAGCAGAAGACTGCAATAGGCTGATGATGATGATGATAAGTGAAGTGTGTTGGTTCAGGTTGATGATGATGAACTTACTTAGATACTTTTATCTTGGAAATAAATACATATTTATACATGGCAAACGCCAAGACCAGTACAGACAGACATGATGACGATGAGATTATAAAAGGAATCGCTATGAACATTTGAATCTTCCGGCACTCAGTTTCTGAAAATTCATCTTAACTAATATTATAAAGCTGAAGAGTTTGTTTGTTTGTTTGAACGCGCTAATCTCAGGAACTACTTGTCCGAATTGAAAAATTCTTTTTGTGTTGAATAGACCATTTATCGAGGAAGGCTTTAGGCTATATAACATCACGCTGCAACTATTAGGAGCGAAGAAATAATGGAAAATGTAAAAAAAACGGGGGAAAAATAACTATTCCACGCGGACGAATTCGCGAGCACAGCTAGTCTTAGATAAGTAAGTGAGTGAGTCACCGAGAAATTCTCAAAATTGTTATTTAAATCCAATGGAGCGGAACAAACGGTCAATTTATTTCAAATCTCGTTAATGACTTGTCAAGCAATTTAGCATCTGTATTATAATGTGGATACTCTTCATTATATCGAATACGTCAAATTGGAGTTAAATGAAAATCTCCATCTGAAATGAATTTATCCATATAGACTTTAAAAACAAGGACTTAAGAATCGTTAAGAGCAATCATCATCAGCCTATTGCAGTCCACTGCTGGACATAGGCCTCTCCACTTGTTCGCCACCTAGGGCGAACTTCTGGAGGATATACCCATGATCGCCACGCTGGGCAGGCGGGTTGGCGATCGCAGGGCGTAGCTTCTCGCTCCGGTGACGCTGCTGCCCGTCATCGGCCTGTGGTACTTATTTAGCTACGCCTTCTATCGTGATGGTTTTACCGCCACCAGTCGGTTTGCCAGAGCCTCGTTTGTTGTTCGGCAGGATGCACCACGGGCAGGTGAGGATGGCTTGGAGCGAAAAGGTGATAGGTCACTCCCTTACATCCTACTTCTCTAAAATATCGAGTGATTCCGCAATCGTGGCTGACCCAACGCGAGATACGCGTAGAAGTGCAGCGTGGCACGTTTCCGCGCGGTCGCGCTCGAAGATGGCCGAAAGTGATGGCGCAAATATTTATGTTCTGCCGTCCACGTGCCGTACCTACATGCACACACTCGAGGCAGGGAATTAGTTTCCGATATGAGGAAAAATGGAGAATTTCAGGAAACAGGCAGCGGAGTGTACCTACAGTCAACCCTTCTGCGGACGCTAACCCGCCTGCCAAACTAACTGGTGACTAAGACTAACTAGATCCTCTGAAATGACAATTGTCATTTGTGAGAGGCCTCTGTCCATCAGTGGACGCTTGAAAGCTGATGATGACGATGGAGAAAAACTTTTTGAGGCACCTTTTCATCTGAAGATTCCTATTTTGCAAGGCAAACTTTTTCGCATCCTTGAAATAAGTAAATAAGCATGAATGCAGCAACTATAGGGTTATGTCAGGGTTCCCAGGAGATCCATGCTGTCATGGTATCAAGAATCTAAAATGTCCAGTGGTCTATTAGCCTGATACAAAAAAGACAGACAAACTATACCACACTAACAGAGTCATCAGAGCGAAAGGCTACGCCCTGCGATTGCCAACCCGCCTGCCCAGCATGACAATTATGAATAATGCCCAAAGTGGCGAACAACTTTAGAGGCTGTCTATGTCCAGCTGAGGACTGCGATAAGCTAATGATGAAATACCAACAGACGCTGTAAACCATTCGTATCACATAAGCTGCTGTTGGTAGTAAGAATTCAGAGTTTACACAATGCAAAGAAGGATTAAAAACTATTTACTAGAACTGACTGTATTATAAGACTAGGATGCAGAACTAAACTAAAATACGTTTTCCAACATTAACTATTACGCAGACAAAAGGAATTTCATTTAAACAGGAATCCAGTTGGAAAGTAAGTTTATTGTTCAATTTTCATTATAAACCTCTGACCGTCTAAGTAAAAAATAAAACATTTTCCGGAATGTAGTGATCAGCAATCCGGCCGAGCGTAAAACGAAACAAATTGAATAAGCCCGCTTACAAATGAAACTAGTGGATTTTAGAGTCAATTTACTCAAAGCAATACAATGCGATATCAAGGGTTGTGCAGGAAATATGTTCAAAGGTAAGGATGGCAATGGAGATACCATTGGTTCATCATCATCATCACCAGCCTATTGCAGTCCACTGTTGGACATAGGCCTCTCCAGTTGCTTGCCACTCAGGGCAAACATTTGGAGGATATGCCCATAATCGCCACGCTGGGCAGGCGGGTTGGCGATCGCAGGACGTAGCTTCTCGCTCCGATGACGCTGCTGCCCGTCATCGGCCTGTGGTATTTAGCTACGCCTTCAATTATGATGGTTATACCGCCATTAGTCGGTTGCCAGGGCCTCGTTTGTTGTTCGGCAGGATGCACCACGGGCAGGTGAGGTTGGCTTGGAGCGAAAAGATGATAGGCCGCTCCCTTACATCCCTACCATTGGAATGGACAATAATCACTCGACCTCAAATTCATCGTTAGCCTATTGCAGTCCACTGCTGGAATAGGATTCTCCAGTTGTTCGTCACTTTGGGCAAGCACCTGGAGACTCTATCGGTAATCGTCATACCAGTGAGGGTTGTACCACCACCAGTCGATTGCCAAAGTAATAGACGAATTTATCACGGCGAGTGTTTGGAAGAATTATTTGACCTAGTACCAGCTGCCATTTTTCATCATCGTAGATCTCGCACCAATTCAAGATTACATCCTTAGTTTTCCGCCTGCAATTTTCCCGAATGGATACTACCTAGGGATCTTCAAAAAGCGAACCTATAGATTTCTAAGGGCCGGCAACGCACCTGTGACTCCCCTGGTGTTGCGGTGTATATGGGCTGAAGTGATCACTTAACATCAGGTGACCTTCAATCCAGTTTGCCCCATCTGTCATAAAAAAACAGTTACGTAATTAAAAAAAGATAAACAAAAACAAAGTGAAAAACTTAAACAAACAACTTCTAAACAAATCGTCAGCCCTATTCAAGAAGTTAAAGTTCAGGAACGTACTGTTGACAATTTTGTTTTCAACAGTTTTCTGGCATTTTGTTTCTAAAATACGATATTGCTTTTATTCCTTAGAACAATAAGTAGGTCATTCTTTATTAAGAATCTAACAATAATACCGGCAGACTTTTCAAATAACTATGGAAAGAATTAGGTACATATTCTTGTTATGTTATCAAACTTAGGTATTATATGTAAGGGAGGGTGATGTAAGGGACCTATCATCTTTTCGCTCCAAGCTACTAGTGGTGCATCCTGCTGAATAACTTACTAGGCTCTGGCTACTGACCGGTGGCGGTAAAGCCATTACCATTGAAAGCGTATCTAAACACCACAGGCCGATAACGGGCAGTAGCGTCACTGGAACCCTGCGATCGCCAACCCGCCTGCCCCCCATCGTGGCGATTATGGGTAAAGTCTGTTTTTTGGCTGAAGCTAATGATTGTAGGTAAAATTTCTTGACCTTGTCAAACCACCTTGGGAGGCCTATGTCCAGTTGTGGACATAGCCCTCCTAAATTGACATTGTCATTTGGAGAGATTTGCCTTGGTCAGTTAACTGGTCATCACTATCGCAGTCCACTGCTGGACATAGGCCTCTCCAGTTCTTCGTCACTTAGAGCAAAAGTCTGGCAGTTATACCCATAATCGCCTATCGGGCAGGTGGGTTGGCGATCGCAGGGCGTAGCGTCTCGCTCCAGTGATGCTGCTGCCCGTCGTCGGTCTGTGGTAGGTATATAGCTACGACCTCAATTGTGATGGTTATACCGCCGGTTATACCAGTCGGTTGCCAGCGCCTCGTTTGTTATTCGGCAGGATGCACCACGGGCAGGTGAAGTTAGCTTGGAGGGAAAAGAAGATAGGCCACTCCCTTACATCCCAGCTAACCAGTATATAATATTAACGAGAAATTCATTCCTTTAAATATAGTACCATCCATTCATTGACCACCGGATGCCCAGCATTTGGCCGGCAAATACGAAACATCGTTAAACGTTCAGCATAGCCATAACAAAAAGTAAGTGGTTTTCCGTTACCGGAAACGCGTCACGTAACAAAGCTTAGCCGCCGGAAGTGGCCGCCGCAGGATCAGTTTCGGCCGGAAGTGCGGCCATTTGCACGCAGATCTATTTCCGGTGGTTCTATTGTACGTCAAACTGAATTTCGTCGTGCCAGTATGAATATTACGCTAAGGCTCAGCCGTCTGACGGAACTTGGTTATTCGCTGCTCTATATTCGGTTTTTGGTTACGATATTACTGTTTAAGATAATCCCCATTATACAATACACACCCCGATGTGTACTGTCAAGTTAATTGATTTTGACTGGCTCGGTGGCTCAATTGGTAGTGACCTCTGCCTTCTGAGCCATGGGTCGTGGGTTCGATCCCCACACAGTACAAACATTTGTGTCCATGAACATGTCTGTTTGTATTGGTCTGGGTGTTTTTTATGTATAATATGTATTTATTTACAAAAAAAAATGTATCTAAGTAAGTTTATCAGTTGTCTAGTACCCATAGTACAAGCTTCGGCTTAGTTTGGGGCTAGATGGCGCTGAGTGGCCCAGCGTGGCATGTCTTGGGTTATTTATTTTATTATTTATTTAATGATATATTTTTAAGTAGCTGTCAGAACACGAATTATCCTCTAAAGTAAAAAGACTTGACATCACGAATTTTGCTATACCTAGTCCAGTCAAAATAGACTAAATTATTCCTCACTCACATTTGACCTCGAATAAAAAAAACGCACAAGCGGGATCGATGGGGACTTTTGACATATCATTTGTAATGACGTATTCAAGGCCTGCACAAAAAATCCAGCTTGTTGGGAATTAATGCAAACTGGAATGTCTATTTTTACAGGACTACTAGTAAATTGACTGAAAATTAACCGATTTTAATAGAATTTAAAATGTTAATTGTACTTATATCATTATGCAACTAAGGTGTTGCGATATTATCATTATCATCATCCTATTGCAGTCCACTGCTGGCCATAGGCTTCTCCAGTTGTTCGCCACTTATGGCCAACATCTGGACGATATACCCATAATCGCCACCCTGGACAGGCAGGTTGGCGATTGCTGGGCATAGCTCCTCGCTCCGGTGACGCTGCTGCCCGTCATGGGCCTGTGGTAAGTAGCAACATCTTTAATCGTGATGGTTATACCGCCACCAGTCGATTGCCAGCGCCTCGTTTGTAATTCAGCAGGTTGCATTGATAGGTGAAGATTGGAGCTAAACGATGCTAGGTCGCTCCCTTAAATCCCGCGTACGTTGTATCATTTTGAAAACCAATTGGGATGGGGACAATAAACGCGATAAATTCCTATAACCATTCTAGTAAAAAAGACCATCGTATAATATGGGAACACCTTAGTTGCTTAATGTAATGATACAACCTACCTACAATAATATGATGTACCTACACGATGACATAGGCTCTAGCTAGAGTATGTGGACAAATTAAGAACAAGGGTCAAAGTAACTTCCAAAAATATCACCGTCAAATTATTTCAAAGCTTAACAAGCGATATTCGCGGCACTGTATACATTAACTGCCGTGAATTCACACTCAATCAAAATGTAAATCCGGTAACGCTATTATAATACCATTTATGCTGAGTTGCTGGTTGGCGACGTTTCAGGGAAATTTGGAGTAGGGATGGGGAGGGACCTTTGATTGGGTACGATTTTTGGTATTGAATGTCCTGGTATCTATAATTGAGAAGTTGAAAGGGAACCGTCTGTCTTGGTAAGGGCACGTAATGAGGAGGGATGAGAGACATGTGACCAAGACTGTGTGAATGATGATATGGCTTTGAAAGGAGTGAATGGAACGATTACGGCCGATAGGGATGAATGGAAGAAGAAAACATATTGCGCCGACCCCAGATAATGGGAACAGAGCAGGCAAATGATGATGTCCTGGTATCTATGTCGCAGTCATCTGGTTGAATCTGCTATTCAATTGAATGACTAGCGCGTTCATTGAATGACGACATTTAATTGAATGCCTAAAGGACAACTCGTCAAGTTATTGAATGAAACGTTCAACGTCTTGACTAAACGTCATTTTAGCATAGTCGTTGAATGGGTAAAAGCCGACTGTGTAATGTTTAGTTTATAATTTTTCTTTAAAAGTATCCAGAGGCGGCGTATTAATAGGTAAATCCATGCAGTCACACTATTTTATTACGTATAAGTAAGTTTAAAGTAAATCTAATCAAAAAAATATCAACACTCAGGTGATCATGTTCGACGCCATATTTGTTTTAGTGTCTACTAACGCCGCGCGGGAAAAAAATGAACTAAATTACAATCACTTGACTGCTTTTACATCCGCTCTTTTCAAAGGGCTATGTTTCAATCCGCTACCTAGTTGGACGTTAAGTGACGCGTGTTTAGTCAACGTTCGGTCTAGTCATTCAATTGAATGTCGTCATTCAATGAACGCGCTAGCGATTCAATTGAATAGGAGATTCAACCAGATGACTGCGACATCTATAAGACCTGGTGTAGGGTACCCTAAACTAGGATCATGCTAGGTATTAGGTATACAGCTCATATTGACAAATATGAGCTGGTAATGACCAACATCATCATTAGCCTGTAAATCATTATCGCCCGAGTCTAAACTGTATTGCGGGATTAAATGTTCTTTTTATAAGGATAATACTGGGTAATCTGGGTAGGTAGTATCCAGCTCCGGAGAATCGTCGGGTAGGTACATAAGAGCTATTGAAGACAAATAGATGATGCCGTTTTCGATGAACAAACAATATCATTGGAGGCGTATGTATTATGTATGATGATTCAATTATACGATTATGTATTCAAACCACTTAATTTGGAATCACGAGGCCACATAATTACCTCCACTCCATCTTACCAAGCAAAACTTTTAACACGTAATATCAAAATCTCATAATCCGGTATCTCGGCCGGTACTAGACTGAAATCTCATTATTCAGCGCTAAAATTGTTTTCTTGTTTCCAACAATAATTCATTTTCCCTAATTTATATTACGCTTTTAATTTGCCAAGTTTCGGCTAAGAAACGGCTTTGTTTCACCCGATGCTTAATTAATACTTCAGATACGTAAGGTAAGTGTACTTATAATGGGCAATAGTGAAAAGTATGTGCTTTTCTAATGTAAATTATAACATAATAAAATATAAAAGAGGGTCCTTAAAACAGTATTTGCTAAGATATCTCGACTTTTAAGTAGAAAATCTTGAGTTCTTATGAATCTTATAAGTAGGTGCTTTCTAAGTATTTTAAGGTGTACCTAATTTTTATCTTTTTATACGATTAAACTCTAGGAAGATTGACAACGATGGTTTGTTCTGGTTGATCTGAGGAAGGACGGGCACTTAACTACATACTCGTAGTTTAAAACAAAGTCGCTTTTGTTTTCTGTGTGTCCCTATGTATGCTTAGATCTTTTTACCTATGAAACGGATTTTGTTGCGGTTTTTTAATAGATAGAGGGATTCAGGAGGAAGGTTTAAATGTACAAACCATGCATATAGTAGGTATTGCATCCGTGCCGGGGCGGGTCGCTAGTATAATGTAAGAAAAAGAACGTTAGTTTAAGACAAGCCTGGTGTAAATTGTCCGGCGCATTCTTATTGATTTATTTAATTTAATTAATCAATCTATGATCACAACAGGTCCAATCACCTCACCCGTTCCGGTATGCTAATGCAAATGTATTCGGTTTGATTAACTACGCACCGGAGGCGTAATCGAATTGTTTTTATAAATATTAATGCACAGTAGACACCGCGGAGGGCCCAAGTTTGTCGGCCAATTAGTTTTGTTCGAGCTTAGCGGGATTAAATGTTGGAGTTACTGTGTTTATAGACTATTGTGGCGTAAATTATTACAGGTTTTATTATAGGATGTTTTTTTTTTGGAAATAATAAATAACCCAAGACACTGGGCCACCAAACATCGCCATCTAGCCCCAAACTAAGCTGAAGCTTGTACTATGGGTACTAGACAACTGATAAACTTACTTAGATACTTTTTTTTGGAAATAAATACATATTATACATAGAAAACACCCAGACCAATACAAACAGACATATTCATGAACACAAATGTTTGTACTGTGCGGAAATCAAACCCACGACCCTTGGCTCAGAAGGCAGAGGTCACTACCAAATGAGCTATCGAGGCAGTCAAATAATCTCTATCTCTATGGAAATCTGTCCATGTATTTTTCAATGTATTTTTTTTATTGGTTCATCATTATCATCAGCCTATTGCAGTCCGCTGCGGGACATAGGCCTCTCCAGTTTCGCCACCCTATCCAAATACCTGGAGGATTTATCCATTATCGACACGTTGGGCAGGCGGCTTGGCGATCGCAGTGCGTAGCTACTCGCTCCGGTGACGTTGCTGCCCGTCGTCGCCCTGTTGTATTTAGCTACGCCTGCGATCGTGATGATTATGGATGTGATGGGCTGTCCTATTCCAAATCCGGAACGGATAAGTCCTCATAATTACACTTAAAATTCTCATCAATTTAAATTTTAATTACGCGCATGTTTACAATATCCCCCGAAACTAATTACAAAATTGTACAGTTAATTAACGTAAATATTCATCAAATTACACGCGGCCCATCGCGAAATTTGAATCGCACTGTTATTGTAATAAAATTTATCATACACACACCGCTCATTATGGAGTCTGCACGTAATGAAATAACAACGGAGTAATGTAACCGGGTAACTAGTTGCCGTGTCGCCATGAATGCGTTACGCGACCGGCCACGCCTATCAAACATTCAACTGGCAGGACACACTGGGCGCGGGCACGCAGCGTTTACAAAACTTAAACCACATAGGCTATGACGTGTCGCCATGAATGCGTTACGCGACCGGCCACGCCTATCAAACATTCAAGTGGAAGGACACACTGGGCGCGGGCTCGCAGCGTTTACAAAACTTAAAACCACATAGGCTATGACGTGTTGCCAAGAAAGCGTTACGCGGCCGGCCACGCCTATCAAACATTCAACTGGCAGGACACACTGGGCGCGGGCTCGCAGCGTTTGCCAACCTTAAACCACATAGGTAGGCTATTATTACCTTACTTACGGTCGTATTCAGAAACGTTACTATGCACAGGTACCCAATACCTATAGGATTTTGGGTTCTCTGCGTTCGCGCGACGAATAGTAACGGTTGTGAATACGGCCGTTAATCTACTGGCTAAGCGACCCGTAGTTATTGGTCTGAGCCAGCTAAGATCAATCGATCTGTAGCCCCTAGTAGGTCCTTCTCCAGTTTGAGAGAATTGCCAAGAATGCGGTACGCAACCCACTTTGCCTGTCAAACATTCAACTGACAGTGGAACACACTGGTCTCGCACACGCAGCGTTTACTAAGCTTAATCTACACAGGCTATTTACTTTACTTACTTCGTTGGCTCAGCGACACCTAGTGCGTTTTAGCCTCCGACACGACAAGATGCCATTCTTTCTTCCCTATCTTGAGCTAGCTTAGGACCTTTTCCAGTTCGGTACCAGGGTACCTCCAGCGGTACCAGGGTCGCCCAACACCATGTAACTACGTAACTCTAAATTAGTTCGCCTTCATATTAAAAATGACAGCATTGAAATAAATTTTACTTTTGACATTTCTCTTTAACTTAAAAAATAACAATGGAGTAATATTTGTATTTTTTGAGACTTTAGCTTTAGGCTTTAGCCTTTAGCTTTAAGCTTTAGCCTTTAGCTTTAGGCTTTAGCCTAAGGTCCTTAGCGATAAATCGCTCTAGATTAGGGTGGGCGCTAGCCTCTCAGTGTGAACAATGAACATGAGCGTTTTCCCAACCCAGTGGGTGACACCCAGTATATTAACTGCAAAACGCCTGTTTGGGTGTTTGGCCGGTGGGCCGTGATGTTCCTCTATTATTCAGGGGAGGGCAACGCTATTCGGGAGGCGGCTATATCCGTCATACTTCGTTAAAACTATGATTTCACTCACTTAGCTCTCGTGAGGCACCTTAATGGGACCAAAAAGCTGAAAGTTAAAGTCAAATAGTTTATTATAGACTAAATAGGGTGCTTTGGAACGGTTTCATAAAGTGGATAAGGCAGGCCCGATCGCGGAAGGCAGGGTCTTTTGAACCTAAATCTGAGGGTTCAATTCCCACTCAGGACAAAGGAATGAAAGTTTGTATTTGTTCTGTTTTTATATTATTGTATAAGTCTT
Organism: Conogethes punctiferalis; assembly: GCA_031163375.1. Taxonomy (NCBI): domain Eukaryota; kingdom Metazoa; phylum Arthropoda; class Insecta; order Lepidoptera; family Crambidae; genus Conogethes; species Conogethes punctiferalis. Next base: position 10,487,659 of record CM062096.1, on the reverse strand, counting down.
TAATCCCGTCTCATTATAATTAACACTTAATTAATAAGACTTAAGCACGACAAAAACTTTTTTATGACAAATTAAGCTCTTTTATTGAAGGGTTCTCAGTTCCTAGGCCCATATTCATGCAGAAACGTCGTAGCTATAAGCTGATTCCAAAACCATTGTACTTAGCAGAAAATTGTGTAAGCAAATCGTAACGTGGAAGATTTCCAACTATTAAAAAGGATAAATAATAATATAAAATTTGCATAGTGCTTAGAAAATCTTCCTGTATAATTAGGACAGCTCTTTTCTATACTAGATTCTCTATAAAACTGTTCTCCTATAAGTACTACGATACATACCATAACACCATACTGCTTCTGCCTGGTTAATCTAGTAAATGCCGGCTGCGTCGCTACTCCGCCTCCGTCGACTGTACGTTACCTACTCGTTTAGTAAATGATACCACTTTACACCTTTACAGTGGATAGCTAACTTCTTGATGCTGTGATAGAGAGTACTGTATAAATCACACACCTTATTTCGAACTGGCTAAAAAAGAAAGAAAAAAGACAAATTTCTCGTGATGCCGCGGCCACACATTGGATTCAATTTGGCGTCCAATCACTGTCCAATGCCAAATACTCACGCGCTCAATGTCTTTATTGTGTCAAATTGTACTAATACACACATTGGTGCATTGGGCGCAAAACGTTACGTTGGTGCAAATATCTCCAATGTGTGCCGCGGCTTGAGGCTGATTCCAGGGTCAAAATAATTACATTATAAGTATTTAGTCCGCATTTTAGATTATAAAAATATATTGGACACGTATTTTTCCTTTTTTCATTTAAACCAAAAATAACAAAGCTACAAGGCATCAAAAGTCTTTGACGTCACTCATTTGCGAAAATGCTCCCAAAATGTGACGTCACGCGTAATTTTAACGGGCTATATCTTTGTCATTTTTGGTCTAATTTACAAATGAAAAAATACGTGTCTTTTATTTTTAAAGTTAATCAACTACCTAGGAAATGATCAATTCACGAGTTTTGCTATTCCGGTAACAACTACAAAATGATCAAACTATTTACTTAGTGAGAAACGTCAAAGTACGAGATATATCTCGACGATATCACAATACGGCCGAGTACAAAGTCGCTAGGGCCAACTTCGAAAGTTCCATAAAGCAATTTCTCGTATAAATTAAAACTTTAAAATGGCTATTCGAAACATTTTACATAACAATGAGAACACTATTACTGATGTAAAGTGCTCAACGGCCTCTTGTTTTAAATTCTAAGAGGATTTTAAGAACATGCTTTGTATTTTTAAGGATCTTTGAGAGTTGGATTATAAAAATGATTATTTTTTGACGTTCTTCTATGTAGTATGGTGCCTAAGTCTTAATGATATCTCTACCAGCCTCTATTCTCGTATGGTTTCCGGATTTAGAATAGTACCACACCACCTCAGCTAACCTGATGGTAAACGGTCGTGAGGCGCAAAAGTTTGGACTCTAGGCATGATAGAACAGAACCAACGCGCCTGTCGTCCTCACCATGAATAAATAACCCAAGGCATGCCACGCTGGGCCACACAGCGCCACCTAGCCCCAAACTAAGCCGAAGCTCGTACTATGGGTACTAGACAACTGATAAAATACTTAAATTACTATAAGCCATTATATTGAGCTACTATGAAAAAAGTGATTAATTTCAAATAATGACAAAAGTTATACATGCACAGTTAGTAGTGACTCTCGACGACAATTTTCAATCCCACATTAAAACTAAATTGGCGCGAGTCAATTTAAAAGCTTTCCATTCCAATGAACTAAAGTCACATCTAACGGATGGAAATGATATAGTTATTGGATGCGAGGCACCGGACCGCCCCAGGAGGGCGAGCGGAAGTTATCCTTGAGGAGTGCCCGGTGAACCGGAAACTAGTACCCGGTGCATCCGGATAAAATGGGACGGGGACGGAGGAGGGAATACGTCCGGGGTTGTGAAGTCATAATGCTGACGTGAGTTTTTTTTTGTTACTCAGACATTATACGCCATGACAAATTTAACTAGTCTCACCTGATTTCCACCTGAGATAATAATTATCAGGCTTGGTGCAGCTTTTTGGTAGTGCAATGGGTATTAAAAAGTACTCATCACATTACCGGTGGTGCAAGCCGGTGATGCTATCGATCCGAAAGGTTGTCTAGTCTAGTACCATAGTACAGTACATAGTAGCTTCGCCTTAGTTTAGGGCTAGATGGAGAGGAGTGTCCCAGCGTGGCATGTCTTGGTTTATTTAATACTAGCTGTGCCGGCGGCGTCACACGCGTGGATATCGGGTTTAAAAAATAACAGACTTCCATAAAATGGTACCTAAATTTTAAGTTAGACTTCTAGCAATACATTGGTGAAAATCGCAATTAATTCCATGCAATCGTTTACGCGTGATGCGCGATCAAAGATACAGATAAAAATTTCTCCCGTTTTCCCAACACTTCCCATCACTGCTCTGCTCCTATTGATTGTAGCGTGATGGAAAGTATACTATAACGAGAAGACCAACTCCTGGTCTGCTGCTTCCTAGCAAACACACTGAAGTCATCGCGAACGCTCTTTTTATAAAAAAAAAGGCACAGGCAGAATACAACTTCGTAAAAAAATTATGTACCTACGCCATTGTCCTCTGCCCTCTGAGCCAAGGGTCGTGGGTTCAATTCCCGCACAGTACAAACATTTGTGTTCATGAACATGTCTGTTTGTATTGGTCTGGGTGTTTTCTATCTATAATATGTATTTATTTACAAAAAAAAATTATCTAAGTAAGTGTATCAGTTGTCTAGTACCCATAGTACAAGCTTCGGCTTAGTTTGGGGCTAGGTGGCGCTGTGTGGCCCAGCGTGGCATGTCTTGGGTTATTTATTTATTTATTTATTTATTATCGCATTTTAGCTGTTGGCTAACAATACTCATGATTTTGTTCTTTTCATATTAACATAAAAAATACACTACAGTTTATTATATACGGCAAAGCTACACAGTTACAGAGCTGAATTGGAGGCGAATATTGAATGTAAGGAGATATCGTAGCATGTCTCGCCCCGGGCGACCCGCTCTCCTTCGGGACTGGGAATACATGAATACTTCGAATTCTAAGAGAAATGCTCATGTATGGTAATGCGGTAGTGTAAAGCGGCGTATGTGGAACGGGCGCCTTATTTACCCGACTGCGCTACGCAAAGGAGTGGTAATGTTTTTTTTAATGACTGGCTCGGTGGCTCAATTATTGGTAGTGACCTCTGCCTTCTGAGCCAAGGGTCGTGGGGACAAACATTTGTGTGCATGAACATGTCTGTTTGTATTGGTCTGGGTATAATATTTATTTACAAAAAAAAGTATCTAAGTAAGTGTATCAGTTGTCTAGTACCCATAGTACAGGCTTCGGCTTAGTTTGGGGCTAGATGGCGCTGTGTGGCCCAGCGTGGCATGTCTTGGGTTAAAAAAATAAATAAAAATAAATGACCTCCAAGGTCGTCCGTTTCACTTGGTCAGTTTGGTTGATGAGAGTGGAAAAACAGCATTTATGATTTAATGTAATGCTAAGTATGTGTAGTGAATCCTTGATGCGTTGACCTAGGTCGTAACAAAACCAGACAATGATGTCACCGTCATACAGCCCAGTTACTGGATCGATTCCGCTGCAAAAATAGCAGCCAATTACTGATTCACTAACCTATTTATAGATCACCAGCACGCCATATATAGAATCACTCTCGCTGTCTAGGACGTAGAAATAGTTCAGCATTCGTCGCTGTTCTATTTGAAACATCTGATTCGGCAAAAGCGAAATTAGTTCGTTTTCGATAGGAATGTTCGTCTGTGTTTTGGAATGAGTGATCGGTTTCGATGTTGTTGGGCTGTTTTTGCTAAGGATAATAGTCAGGACTACAGACCGATGACGGGCAGCAGCGTCACCGGAGCGAGAAGCTATGCCCTGCGATCGCCAACCCGCCTGCCCAGCGTGGCGATTATGGGTATATCCTCCAGATGTTTTCCCTAAGTGGCGAACAACTGCAGAGGCCTATGTCCAGCAGTGGACTGCAATAGGCTGATGATGATGACGAATAGTCCAGATACTCATCATAATCATCAGCTTATCCCAGTCCACTCTGAACTGGACATTATCAGCCTAATATTTGGGTATTATTGTTAAACGGGCCGTGAAGCTACACTTATACATAGTGTGATTGATCAGCGTTGCACTAACCAGACATTGATGATAGCTTACTTTTTTTTCGTCTGCTTAACATCAGGCAAGACGCTGTCACTTTCACGTGCAAATACAGAACGAAAGACCCCCAACTTCAGAATCATAATCGCTTAATGCATTAAATGGTTACTAAGTTGTGTGCCAGGATCTTAGCAAATGGAAGGACGTGGTCCCTCTGCCTACCCGTCTGGGAGAAAGGTGTGACGTTGTGGATGTCAAAGCTACTGAATAATTAGTTACATGCAAATCCAGTACCTCAAAAATCTGGCCCAACCCAAGATTTGTAGATGTAGATTTGTACAGAGAACCGCTCGATTTGCCGGTAGTTGTGACTGGTTACTTGCGACCACTGTCCAACCATTTACTGTAGTTACCTTACTCAATTCCTTGGGCGCAATAAAGAATATCTTTCTATCAACCCCGTCCAGATTCTAAGCCGGATATCATAGATTTCGGGACCTTTAAACCCACTATATTTTATTGTGGTATTACTTTTCAGACAATGCGAAACCATTCGGGCCCACATCAAATGTACATATCCTCTTATATCAGCGGCCGTCGGTCGTATTATCGAGGTTGTAAAAAGTTTATTTCCCATAACCGTTAGTTCTTTAGGACGTCCATATTGGACGTAAATGGAACGGAATATTACATTTGTTGGCGAGTGTGGCTGTGTGAGTGGATGGAAGTGGTGGTTTCGGTGGAAGAACCACTACCACCCACTTTTTTATAGTAATGATAAATTATTATTTATCTATCTATCTATACTTGTAATAAATCGTAGAGAGGTCAATTCTGTACATGAAATATTTTTTCAAAATAACTATCAGGGGGTGATTAGTGATCGATACTGATGCCAAAACTGCAATCAGTAAAAGTTTTGTCTGTCCGTCTGTCTGTCCGTCTGTCTGTCTGTATGTTCGTTATAGAACAAACTACTACTACTACTCAAACGGCTTTTAACGAAACTTGGTACAATTATTCTTCATACTCCTGGGCAGGTTATAGTATACTTTTCATCACGCTACAATCAATAGGAGCAGAGCAGTGAAGGGAAGTGTTGGGGAAAACGGGAGAAATTTTTATCTGTATGTTATGAACGCGCATCACGCGAAAACTACTGCATGAATTGAATGTAGTTTCACCAATATATTGCTAGAGGTCTAACTTAAAACTTTGGGCGGCACTTTATGTCAGTCCGTTATTTTTGAAACCCGAATATTCACGCGTGCGACGCCGACGCCCAGCTAGAAAATTAATATATCAGGCAAGGGAACCCACTATGATGAGCTGACTCAATGTTAAAAAGGTGTATTTATGGAAATCCCCGCCAAAATCAGCTTATTTATTGCACCAGCTAGTTACCAACTAAGAACTAACTTCAAGCTACGTAGTTACTGTGGTTATTCTAAGGCAGCCCGATCTAAGTATAAACTAAGAATAATAGCCGGGGGGTTAAACCTCGCAGTTCTAATTAGTTGAAAATTCTTGAAAAATTATACAACAACCCCCGATACTGGGGCGAAGCCACTAACCGCGTTGCGGAAGCCACCGACTTACATAGAGTTGATAAACCCCCATTTAAAAAAAAACACCTTATTTCTCCGAAAAAAAGGGGGGTCGAGACCTATAC